>JAWNNO010005123.1:0-240224 GCA_035044985.1 Lordiphosa fenestrarum | reverse complement strand
GAATGTTGGTTTGGGCTCGGGAGGTCTTAAGTTTGAAAGGTTCGGTTTATAGTCCGGTTTGAAAGCCTCGAACCGAGTCGGTTATGCTGGGTTCATTTCTGAACCGTGTTAAAACAGATATAAAGAACGACATTACAAAATATGCATTGTATGATTTCCCATATCCATTTGGCCTGTATATGTTTTAAATTATACTTTTAATCATCCAAGGGATCCATTGGATATGAAATATGATCATCCATTGGCTGACTCTCAGCACCGTTGGAAGCTTCAAAGGGGTTTAATGACATCTCTAGTCCAAATGGATCTTTTTGGATCTTCTTTTAACCTTGCAGTTCAAATGTTTTTAAAAAAATGTTTAAATCTTGGAATTTCCTTAAAAATTCAACATAGACATAGAGTTGGTTGATATTCTATAAGCTTATGGTGTGATAAAAACTAAAATGTTTTCGGAAATGGTCCAATACGTCTACACTATTGTTAAAGCTGCTAAAATGCCCCATTTTGACCATTTTGATGTTGGTTTTATGAAAAACTTTTCATTTGTTTTGATTTTATCATAATGTACTATTTATTAACTTTATAATCAACCATCCAAAGTATTTGTGTGATTTTTTTAAGCAAAGATATATCATGTTAAGTATAAGTATCAAGATTCAATACAAATCTCTAGCCAACTATAGTATTAACAAGAAAGAAAGTCTATAACATACTCTGTACCAACGAAATTATACGCTCAGCTTAAATTTTGATGCTGCAGTAGCAGCTGAAGGCAGCGCTGCTACTGCGCTGCAGTAGCAAACAATCTTTTGATCATAACTCGACAACCGTTCTTCTGATCTTCACCATTCCTTTGGCGGATCGATAAGTTATACTGATTACTAAATATGTCCGAAAGGAATGAACCATCTATCTTTAAAACTGTAGGAGATATATCGTTTTTTCTATATTGTGCGGGCGGGAGGGGGCGTGGCCAAAATTGAACATAAATTTGATCTGCCTGCAGACATAAGAAGCATATGTGCCATACCTGTCAAACCTCTATCTCCTACCATCTCTGAGATCTGTGCGTTCATACGGACATGACTCGGATGTTGATGCTGTTCAAGAATATATAATATAAGGTTGTCAAAAAAGTCTTGCGGTATTTTTATTGAATTTTCAATTGTTCATAAAATTGGTTATAATAATGCGATTTAAGTCAAATATGCGCCGTTTTGTTCGATGACGAGTTCCCAACGAGATGCCAACTTCATAATGCCCCTCTTATAGAAGCTCGCTTCCCTATTGTCAAAAAACTCGGAGACCCAATTTTCACAGGACTCTCTTGTGACCAACTTCCGACTACCAAGCTCGTTCGCCATGGACAGAAATAGGTGGTAATCACTTGGTGCGAGATCCGGACTATACGGTGGATGCAAAAGAACCTCCCATCCGAGCTCCCGGAGCTTCTGGCGCGTCACCAAAGATGTGTGTGGCCTGGCGTTGTCCTGATGGAAGACAATTCGGCCTCTGTTGATCAAAGATGGCTTCTTCTGCATGAGTGCTGCATTCAAGCGGTCCAGTTGTTGGCAGTACAGGTCCGAATTGAGCGTTTGGCCATAGGGGAGCAGCTCATAGTGGATGATTCCCTGCCAATCCCACCAAACACACAGAAGAACCTTCCTGGCCGTCAATCCAGGCTTGGCCACCGTCTGGGCAGCTTCACCGCTTTTCGACCACGACCGTTTGCGCTTCACGTTGTCGTAAGTGACCCACTTTTCATCGCCAGTCACCATCCGCTTCAAAAACGGGTCGATTTTGTTGCGATTCAGAAGCGATTCGCATGCATCCATACGGGCCAAAATGTTTTTTTGCGTCAAGTCGTGTGGCACCCATACATCGAGCTTCTTTTTGAATCCAAGCTTCTTCAAATGGTTTATAACGGTTTGATGACTCATGCCCAGCTCTTGGCTGATGCTACGGCTGCTACTAAGCCGGTCTCTTTCGATCAATTCAGCGATTTTATCGCAATTTTCGACGACAGGCCTTCCGGACCGTGGCGCATCTTCGATCACCTCTGCACCAGAACGAAAACGTTGAAACCATCGTTGTGCGGTGGAAATGGAAACTGTATCGGGTCCATAAGCTGCACAAATTTTATTGGCAGCATGAGATGCATTTTTGCCTTTATCGTAGTAGTACTGTAAAATATGCCGTATTTTCTCTTTATTTTGCTCCATGTTTGCGACGCTATAACTCACGAACGACTAAAAACAAACAACAATAAATCAAACACGTGTTAGCGCGTGAAAAGAGCTTTCCAAAAAGCTCTAGCGTGAACCGATGCGACGAATACAACTAGAACTACGCGCTTGCAAAGACAAGCTTGCGGAAATACCGCAAGACTTTTTTGACAACCTTATATATACTTTATACACAGAAAAAAAAAATCAAGCCATCCGGGATTAAATCAATCCCAAACGATGTCAGAAGTCGGTCAATCCCGGTTTTTCTCATTCCAAGTACGAATTGGATTGACTTGATCTCGGATATCTCGGCTCCAGAACGACCTTTGCTTGAAATTTCAATCCGAATGTCTAGATAAAATCATGTTGTTTTGGGATTGACTTTATCTCCCCATTTTTTTTTCTGTGTACATGTTGTGGCCGTTGGGGGGCGGAACCTATTGATCGATACTATCGATATATTTGGTGTTACCGTAGGTGAAATTGGCAGTGTTGTGAAGCACGATACCAGGGATGGAGAGGAGCCGTTTTGTGGGCGGGCGTTTGACGGTCACGGAACGTTCAAAAAATTAAGGAACATGACTTTCAACCAGTGCTGCCAGTTTCGCTTTTTTCCCGTAAAATCTGGCTTTTTTTACGGTCAGCTGCTAGAAAAATTTGGAATTAGGCTTTTTTCCGCATTTTTAAACCCGTTACTCGTAGAGTGAAAAAGGGTATACTAAAGTCGTGTCCTACCCCATAAACTAAATATAAATTCTTGATCAGCATCAACAGCCGAGTCGATATAGCCATTTATATATCTGTTTGCTTTTATAATGTTGAAATATTCAAATTAATGTTAATGCTCTGTAGATTAACATAGGGAGAGGGAAAGTTTAGTCTCCAAATTAATGAGTTAACGGTCATTAGTGTAACCAAACTTCTAGGTATTTATTTATGATAGTTTGAACATTTTTTTGTTTTGTATACGCTATTATTGAAATGTATTGTACGGTATACAATATATGAGTACCTAGGTGCTGCCATTAATTATTTTTCCAACCTATAAATTAATTTTTGGGCTATATATCTACACATTAATAGCAGTATCATTTAAAATATAAAATAGTTATTGAAAATTTGGCTATTTTCTGGCTTGTTTCTTAAAATGTTCAGCTTTTTTCACCGTCCTGCCCATCAAATCCAGCTTTTTATTTCAATGAAAATTTGGCAACACTGCTTTCAACTCGAACTAGGTCAAGGCTATGGCAGAAAGTTGCTTCTGAATATTGCTGGCGCGCAGTCGTAGAGCGGAAAAATTATTTGTTTAAAAGTAAAAGTGTTTTTTTCACAAAATAAACGCCTCGCGCGCTGTGAAATTTCAATTGTTAAAACCAAAGAAGGAAGATTCCAACCAAACAGAAGCCTTTTGGTAGGCAGGATTGGCCATATTTGCCGGGTGAGTCCGTTCCGATTTTTTTTTAATTTATTTTTTTTAAATTTATTTTTTTTGTATTTATTTTTTTTTTGCATTAGACAACCTCGACCAGAGTCTCCTGAGACTAAGACCAGGCCATATCAGTGGGCCTGGTCAATTTTTTTTGGATTTCCCTACTGCCCAAGCCAGATCCACATATTCCTGGCAACACTGCCGGTTGCGCTTCCACACCATAAGATTGTCTTTTTGGTTAGCAAGCATGCCTTTTGATTGCCTGGCGAAGTAGCGGCAGACTCCAATTTTTGCGGCCATTTATTTGGTTAAACATCACTGGCGACACTTCCATTTGGGTGCCCAGTCCAAACTCAGCCATCCAAGAGAGGCCGACACGCCTACACAGAGGCGACAACTTTAGATTTTTTTAATATAAATTTTAATATAGTAGTTTTTTTTGTTAGTCCATTCCTAATTTATTTATTCTCAAAAATGTATTTTGTTTTTATTCATAATTATCTTATGTTTTTTTCTTGTCCAACATTTATATATTTATTTAATCTATTTATTTTATAATATTTATTTCCTTTAATATTGTTTAAACTCCTTTTTTATATTGTGGCTTTTGTTGTTTCCCTGCATGTAGGTTTTGTTTCAGCTATTTTTTTTAGTATTACTTCTCATTTGATTTGTCCTTCTGTCGAAGGAGACCGCCTTGGCTCAGTTTCCTCTTACGCGTTTCGGCAATTATATTGCTTTCCTCAGGGAGTCTGAATTTTATAAAAACATGAAGCACAAGTTAAAATTACATACATACCAAGCACAATAATTTCTTAGATTTAAAAACACCAATTTTTGCCGTCATCCCAATTTTGTTATGCAATTCAACAATTGTATGTTGTTTCTCCGTAGATTTATTATTCATGTTTTTAAATCTGTCTGTATTGTCGTTAATTAAATGTTTCTCTTGTGATCGCCGCTGCGTATATGAAATTTGTCTGTTCTATGTCTTCTTTGTGATTTAATGCTCGCTCTCCTTTCTCTTGAATTCGCAAACTTTCCAATGTTAACCGTGTCTTCCATCTGTGTTTCATGTCCAATACTGTTGCATTCAGCTGTGTTGCCTGTTTTGTTTATGTGCAGTGCTAGGGCTGTTGTTGTTTTTCCTATCAGAGCGCTTCTTTTGTGCTCACTGATTTGCGTGCTCAGAGATCGCTTTGTAGTTCCTATGTAGGTACCGTTGCAGTTTTGTCCGTCTCTTCCTGCACATTTCATTTCGTACACTACATTGCTGGTGTCCTCCTTTTTTATTGTGTATTTCATATTCGAAAATAGTCGTCTTGTGTTGTTGTGTGGTTAATAGGCATTGGTCACCTGTCCCTTCAATTGTTTTGGCAATATGTGACAACCTGTACGTCCCTTGGACGAGCGGAGCGGGACCCTTTGAACCATAGCTCATGACGGTAGTGAGGTGGGGTTTTAAGACTCATAGCTTTTATATATTAAGAGTCCCATCTGTAATAACTAACGGGAGCAAAACTCCAAAACACACTGCCTAATCATGGCTAAAGCCATATTAGCAGTTCCACATAAAAAAAAATAACAGCTGACTTCTCAACGTCACGAAAACTTTTCCATAGGGACGAGGTCTAAGGTGTTATCGGGCTTTCGCGTTCTTTACCCTCCCAAAAGAAGCCTTCCTACTTGCTTAAGTCTCCATGTCAACAGGAATCCCTCAAAAGCTTTAACAATTCATCTTCAATTTCTTCTTCATTTATTAATAATAGTTAATAATAGTTTTAGTTAGAGAAAGAAACAAAAGCTTGCAATAATTATATATTTGAACTTTCATTTGATTTACTTTTTAAAACTAAGTTCTATAATTTAAAATTTAATTTAATTTCTACAATTTTCCGTGTACGTGCATTCTCGAAATTTTCCAGCCTTTTAAGTCTAGCCAATTTTCTTTAATTTTAAATTCCATAAATTTTCATTAATTTCATTCCCTAAGGGTTCTTAACATTTGATGAACGAAAATTGATAGTTTCGTTAAATTCGATTCTATAAATTTTTAATTCATTTTCCTTTAATTTTTCTTTAATAACTATTGCGTTAATTTAACTTAATAGATTTCCGATAAACTAACTCCCAACATGATCTTTAAACTTAATTGGAATAATAAGGTAAAATGCCCATTTGAAGGGGTAAATAACTTTTTGATTTCGCTCGGTGTAAAATAAAGGTCTTAAATTCTATGGCAAAAGTATATTTTATATGGGGGATCGAAAGATTGGATCAAAACAAAAAATTGATGTGGATAATTTTAGTGACAAGTGCATGTTAATTTTATGAGAAAATAATAATAGCAGTGAGTTTTTGCTTCTTCTAGCCGAATGTCGCCTTACACATACCTGACTATTTCCAGCTTTAAAAATTAAGTCAGATTTTTTTGCTGCGCCGACTGGAGTATGACAAGGAATTCCCCAAATACAAAATGTGGTGACTCTTTTGAATTTTCCCCACCAAGAACAATATTAGAAAACTTTAGGCAGGCTAGGAAGGGACATTTTGGCTTTTGAACTTTATCTTCGGTTTGGGTCCGCAGTTCAGCACGTTTGACAGCAAAGAGGCGGATGTATAGGAAGTCGAGCTTTATATAGCTGCCAATGCTGACGGAAATAGTGTGTTGGGCCTAAAGGTAGCTGCGCTGTGTTTATTTTTTGGTTTGGTGGATGGTTCGAGTTGTAATTAAGTACTCTGCCTGAAGCCATTGGTTCGGTGTACCAGTCGAAGGTTATGATTTAATTTTCCCTAGTTGTTTCCATATCCAGATATGCTAGTCTACTTCTTTCTTCTCTTTCAACAGTGAATTGTATTCGTCGTTGTTGTTTGTTTAATGTTTCTAAAATTTCATCTATATCTTTGGCCTTTATATAATAATATAGAAGAGAGAGAGACTCTTGTGAGTAATTGAAGTGTTTTTTTGTGCTCCGCAACAAATAATTTCTAGTGTCGCTTAACGTGCCAAAATTTAACATAAAAAACTTTACTAGTATTGCCCACTATCGGTTTGTGCTTTACTTTTCTTCACATTGCTAATTTGGCAAATTTTATTATTGCGGCGTCTGTACTGTGTCGTTTGTTAATGTTTTTGTTTTGCTTGCTTAGCAACTCCCCCTCTTTACGCAGGTTTGGGTGTGCGATCGCTTGTGCATATAAGTGGTATTCCTTAAAGCGATTTAGATTTGATTTAGATTATTAAATATCTATTTAATCATTTAATCTTGAAGACTTACCACATTGTCCATGTTGAAGTCGCGTCAGAATGTATACAAACACACCAAACCTTAGAATACGGTCACACCAAAACGAAATCAAATCTAAATCAGCCGCAAAGCTGATTTTAATAAACCTTTTAGTATGACCGAAAATTCCTCGCTTACTTTGGGCCCACTAAACAATTTGTATGGAGCAGCTGTGAACAGCTGATTGCCGAAATCTAAATCAAATCCAAATCGCTTTCAGGAATACCACTATTCTTTTCTTTTTGTGCTTATCTCCCACTCAGCTTTGTTGTTGCTCTGCTCTCAAATCTAAGAATGCTCGCTATCGAACTGCGCTCTGTGGGTGTTTTTGTTTTTGTTTTTTTGATATCTTGATACGCGCTTTGGTCCGTTTTCTCTTTAGTTTTGAGGCCCTCTGCTAAATTTGGTGCATTATGTGGTGCTGCAAAAAGTCCTGCACATTTAAGAATGCAAGTGAGTCGGAACAACTTCGGTTTGTTACCTGCTGGTTGTGCGACAATACTATGCATATTAAATGTGCTGGGCTAAGTGGACGTGATCTGGACAAAGTTTACTCGCCTAAAAAGGATTGTGATGCTTTGAATTGGTCATGCCCTTTGTGCGCTGAAAAACAATTTAATTTCTCGCGGATGTTCATCGAGGTGAAAATTAAAGTTGACAAAATGCACAAACTAACTAAGCATCTCGCAAGTGAGTTTCTCGCCAGTTCCGAGATGCTAAGTGAGTATAAGTTCGAGTCACCACCCTCGCGTCGGTTAGAGCCCCAATTTTGAGATGTGCCACCACCCGTGTCTGGCAACTCGAACCAATTTTCTTCTAATAGTATCGAAAGGTCGCCAACAATTTCACTGCCACCAGGCAATATGCTTGATTTGTCTCCTTTCCCCTCCCCGAATCAAGCTGTTGGTAATCTTTTAGATAAACCTTCTGTCCGTAGATTCGAGCAGCCTCCAATAGCGTAGACTGAACCTGTTGGCAATGTCTCTGTCTCTGTCTCCGTTCCTTTTCCTTCGCAACCTCATCTATTGTCCGTTATGGCACCGCATAAGCAAGTTTTTGTATCTAGGCTGTCTCCGGAAACTACTTGCGAGTCAATTGCAGCATATATTGCGAGCAAATGCTCAGCAAGTGTTTAGTGTTTAAAATTTAGTTTTGCCCAACCTCGAGATATAGCTTCGTTTAAGTTAAGTGTTCCCAGCATTCTGGTTGCCTGATATGATTGTGCATGAGTTCAGGCAAAAAAATCCAATGAGGCTAATGCCAGTCTGCTTGCCCTTATTTAACTCATCCTCACATGTAGCGTCTAATAGAGTTTCAAAAAACTAGTTCCGTCCTTCTCTCCTCTTATTGCTTATCAAAACGTTAGGGGCCTTTTATCTAAGCTCCATAAGTTATTTTTGAATAGTGCATCTTTTGAATTTGACATACAGCCATGCGATTTCAGCAAATTCGCACGATTTCAGTTTAGAGCGCTCCGAAATTCGCAAGATTTCGTTATCGATAATGTTTCATTCCCAACTTGTTTTGCGTCATTTCACATAACAAAAACAGCTGATGAGCGCCACTACTCATGCTATCGATAGTTATATATCGATATATACCATGGCCAAATCGCAAATTGTTGTTGTTGTGAGCAGTTTTCCATCTCGCTCAATTTTGTGTATCTCTATTAAATAATTGTTTAAAATATTGCCTCAGTGCGATTGGAGTGGGAGAGTCCGGAAGACAATTCTAAAAAGGTTAAGGAACTGAATAAAAATAGTTCCGTGGGCTGTCTGTTTGTGCATCAACCTATATTTTGCATTTACTTTTCATTTCAAGGACTCGGATGTCGCCGGTTTAAAAACGCCAAAACTTTGCGATTTCCTAGTGTCGGAGCACCAACTTTTACGATTTGATGATCAAATCGCAAAGTTTTTGCGAAAGCGAAAATGGGAGCATGGCTGATAGTTTCATTTTCAGAAACTTGGTTTAAATCCTTAATTACGGGACATTGACTCATTGGTAATTGTAAGTGATTTTAACTTGCCAAACATCACATGGTCAAATCCTAATGGGTCGACTTAACTTGTACCGTCAGTAAAGCATGATTTTTTAGATTGTCTGCTTGACATGTATTTATTTTTTTTTAAATTAATCCTGTACAAAACAATTTAAACACATTGTTAGATCTTATTTTTGTCACTGATAGCACCAATGCCAGGGTTTTTAGGTGTCCCCCTCTATCACTGCCCGAAGATTCTTACCATTCTACACTTGAAGTCTCGCTTTCAGTATTTGGACCTGCCACTTCAACTTCCATAATCCCCAATATACCTCGTCGTTGCTTCCGTAAAGGAAACTTCACTTTGCTAAGTCAACTCATTTGTGCAACAGACTGGTCTCCATTGTACAATGCAGTTGCTTTAGATTTTGCTGTTATCTTTTTCTACGAGTCCATTAATTCTCTCTTAGATATCTGCATTCCTAATAGCGTCGCTTCCACCGCGTCACTAAATCACCCTTGGTACTGTCCTAGATTATCTAATTTGAAAAATATTAAATATAGATGCTTTAAAAAGTATAAACGTACTGGTTCTGCGATTGATTTTTCTAAATATTCAATAGCAAAATCTAGCTTTACACTTTTTAACTCCGAGTCCTATAACAATTATCTTGATCGGTGCAAAATTCAATTCCTACATGATCCAAAGCAATTCTATAGCTTTGTGAACTATAAGCGTCGATCTTCTTCTTTACCTTCCTATTTTTTTCTGGGTCACCAAAAGGCTAACAATGATTCCACAGCTTTTGATTTATTAGCTGATTTCTGCCAATCAACTTATTCCTCTGTCCAATGTGCGAACACTTCTTATCTATATAACATTACTCCTTCCAACTCTATATGTGATCCCGAAATTTCCGAAACTTCACTTCTTTCATTTTTAAAATCGCTAAAATCTTCATTCTCTCCAGGGCCCGACAACATTCCTAGCTATTTGCTCAAAGAGTGTTCTAGTTCTTTATGCAAACCTTTGCTTAAACTTTTCAATCTATCACTCAGTTCGTCTGTCTTTCCATCTCTTTGGACAAAGAGTCTTTTATTATTCCTCTCCATAAAAAGGGTGGGAAATCGGATATTTCAAATTACAGAGGCATTGGTAAGCTATCCGCCATTCCGAAATTGTTTAAAAAGATTATAGCCTACACAATGCATCATTATTGTAGATCTATTTTGTCACCTTTTCAGCATGGTTTCATAAAGCGTCGGTCAACAACGTATACCACTTGCAGCACGTTTTTCTAACTAATTTGAAGCACATTTCCACTGTAAATAAGTTTTTCTTACTAAAACTATTTTTCTAACCTTGCTTTTCTATGACAGCTATACTATATAGAAGTCTGATTTCAACCAAACTTAGTGAAATCATGGAAAAGCATAGCAAGCTAAGAAATACAAAGTTTGGAGGCGTTTGCTTTAAAAACAAAAAAGTTTTTCTCTCTAAAACTAGTCTTTCGACCGATCATTCCTATGGCAGCTATAACCTATAGTCATTCGATTTTGACAAAACTTTGAAGAATTGTGTGTAAGCTTATAAAATAAATGTATGCCAATTTAAAAGAGGTTTACATTGAAAACAAAACAGTTGTTCTTACTAAAACTATTTTTCTAAGCTTACTTTTCTATGGCAGCTATACTATATAGAAGGCCGATTTCGACCAAACTTGGCTTAATCATGTAAAATCATAGCAAACTAAGAAATACAAAGTTTGAAGGCATTTTCTTTAAAAACAAAAAAGTTTTTCTCACTAGAACTAGTTTTTTGACTGATCGTGCCTATGGCAGCTATATGTTAGAGTCATCCGATCCGGCCGGTTCCGACAAATGTGCAGCGTATTTGTACCAAAAGACTTTGTGCAAAGTTTGGTCGAGATAGCTTTAAAACTGACACAGGAAATAGCATAGAAACAGACGGACAAGGCTAAATCAACTCAGCTCGTCATGCTGATCAAGAATATATATACTTTATGTGGTCGGAAATGCTTCCTTCTATGCGTTACAAATATCTCAACAAATTTAAGAGTATAACAAGAAAGAAAGTCGGTCAAGCCCGACTATAACATACTCTGTACCAAGAAAATTTGTCTTTTGATCATAACTCGAAAACCGTTCATCCGATCTTCTTCATTTCTTTGGCGGATCGTTAAGTTATCCTAATAACTAAATATGTCCAGAAGGAACAATCCATCTATCTTCAAAACTGTGGGAGATATGACGTTTTTTCTAAATTGCGGGGGCTGGAGGGGGTGTGGCCAAAATTGAAAATAAACTTGATCTGCCTGCAGACATAAGAAGCATATGTCCCATACATGTCAAACCTCTATCTCTTACCATCTCTGAGATCTGTGCGTTCATACGGACAGACAGACAGACGGACAGACGGACGGACGGACAGACGGACATGGCTATATCGACTCGTCTGTTGATGCTGATCAAGAATATATATACTTTATGGGGTCGGAGATGCTTACTTCTGGATGTTACATACTTTTGCACAAACTTATAATACTCTATGTACCTTCGGTACAGAGTATAAAAAGTATCCACCTGATACAAATCAGTATCAATTTGATATCCCTGAAATATCGTTTTAATACCTTCGAAAATATTAACTTATTAGTTGAAGTATTAATAAGAAATGGAAGCTTAATAGTTTCAAATTGATGAAATAGAATTAGTATGGTAATTCAATGCTTCGCCAGGGCACAGACAGTTAGTTAACATCATCTAAGCTTCATTACTTGCCAGACAACCCTCTCTTCAGGCTTGGTAACAGGGCCTGCTTCTGTCTAGACCCTAGAGCATAAAAAGAAAACATGCAATTAAAATGGTTTTGTTTTTTGGTTTTGTTATTGTTTTATATTGTACTTTACTCTGTTTGTGATGATTGTGATTAAACGCCAACCGTGCCCCGCCCCACCCCGCCCCCTCAAAACGTTTTTTTAGTGACGCTCCAGCGAATTACAGTTGTTGTGCTGAGTCGTCGTTTATTTTGCAGCTTACTTACCATTTTCCAGTTTGTGTCGTCAACTTCTTGTGCCATGCCCGTGCCCCACCCTAGGGCAGTTTACGGTTATGGCGAAAGTCAACCAAGGGCCGTCAGATTTTTAATTGCGAAATGTGTAGAAAGTGAAAGAAGAGATCTATGCTGGCGTTTTGTATGTGGTCAGAAATCTTGACTTTTCTCCATGTGTGTTTACCAGTTGGCTTTGTGCATCCTGCGACCAGTTCTTCATCTCCATCATCGTCGCCGTCCACGTCTCCGTCTATCAAGAAAGCAAATGTTGTCGCTGCTTGAAGAGTAAAGGCCTAACAAAGCTACAGTCCCCCGCTGGGATGCGTGTGCATCAGTTGAAATGCCTTAAGCTTAAAAATCCCCCAAAAGCCAAAGGCAAACTTTCAGAGATAAAGCAAGATTCACAGTGGGATGGGGTGAGAGAAATAATGATTAAAATAACTATAAAACTAAGCATGAAAGAACAAAATGAGTTCGATTACTAAGGGTGCTTTTACAGTACACACTGGCAGGTTGCCATATTTGCAGATGCCTGTTGCTGCCATACATGTGTGTACACCTGCCAACAAAAAAACATGTTCTAAATTGAAGAAACCATTTCCTATTAACCTGAAAATATTTCCTTAGTTTTAGAAAAAACATTTTCTAGATTTTAGAAAGGAAAACATCCCCCTTCGACCCCTTTTTTAAGACGATTCTCCTAACTTTATAGCGATTTCGCCCGTTTCGTTTTTGCTTGTTTGATTAAACCGTTTGCAGGGCCCACTGTAACAGTGGCGTCTCTGATTAGATCGGTAATTTGCCATGCTTCGATAACCGTCGCAAGGCCGGTTAAGCGACGTCGCAACATTACGATGCCAGAACATTCGACAGGCGGCCGAAGGGGGACGACATCTTCACTGGAACGTTACGGGCCAAAAGGCAAGCAGCCGAAACTTACTCCACTAAGATTTACTTCGTTAGTTAATGATGGATTCCTTGTGAAAAGGCAAACTGATGTCATTTACACCGACTTTAACAAAGCCTTTGACTCTGTCTACCATGATCTTCTCCTCTTTAAGCTCGATCGATTAGGATTTCCCTCCTCTTTTCTGCTTTGGGCCTCGTCCTATTTAAAAGATAGAACTCAAAAAGTTCTGCTTAGTTCTAACACTTCAAATCCTGTGACTGTAACCTCTGGTGTACCTCAAGGTAGCCACCTGGGTCCTCTGTTCTTCACTCTATTTATTAATGATCTCCCTACAATATTATCATATTCTCGGATACTCATGTATGCCGATGACGTTAAACTTATTTTATCTTTCAACAACCCGATTCATTCTATTGGATTGCAAGATGATCTTAACTCCTTGCAGTCTTGGTGCTTGGTAAATCATTTGCACCTGAATTGCTCCAAGTGCATGTTTATTACTTTCCATCGATGCAAAACATTTCTGGTTTCCTATACGATTGGTAATGAACCGTTGCAACATATTTCGTCTGTCTTGGAATTTTGTTTGACCCCAAATTGAGTTTTAATCTCCACTATTGTTAACAAAGCGAATGGCGTACTTGGATTCATTAAACGTTGGTCGAAGGAGTTTAATGATCCCTACACCACTAAACTCCTTTATACTGATTTAGTCCGTCCCGTGCTAGAATACTGTTCATCCGTATGGTGTCCGCAGTATAAAAAAGCATGTTGATCGTATTGAATCAGTTCAGAAACAATTTTTACTTTTTGCCCTTTGTGGCCTAAACTGGGACCCTAACCTTCGTTTACCATCGTTCTCCATAAGACTCTTGCTAATAAACCTTCCTTCGCTAGCTAACCGTAGAACAGCCTTAGGTATTTCTTTTCTTTAAGTTAATTATCGGTGATGTAGATTCTTCTGAACTCTTACGTCGCCTTAACTGTTCCTTCCAGGCCAACCAGAAACTTTTTATACCCGTTACTCGTAGAGTAAAAATCTCAGAGACTAGAAGAGCTAGAGCAACCAAATTTTAGATGTAAGCTAGTATTGTCTGTAGGCAGATAAAGATTGTTTCAAATTTTGGCCTTGCCCCCGCAATAAAAAATGTTGAATATCTCCTACAATTTGTAAGCTATCGAGGTCAGGTTTGTAGTATAGTGCATGTGGCCAATATGTACAATTAATAAGCCGCATGATTTTATTAAACACTAATTGCCTTGAGTAACGGGAATTCCGAAGTCGGGCAGGGCCGACTTTAACTTACGCTCTAGTTTCCTTTAATCTTGTCTAGATACACAACTGATTATGCCCAGCATAATCGATTTAGGGTTTTGTGTCAAGAATACAATGATCTATATCACCTCCTCTCAACAGATCTCTCTCTCTCTCTTCTCCTTAAAAACGTCCCTTTATACTTATCTCCGTAAAAAGCTGTGAATAGGGGCATAGCTTGCCGGACTGGCTAATAAATCTTCCCAAACAGGGTCAGAGATTTTTTCGGTTATTCATTTATTTTTATTATATTTTTAATTTCTAAATTTTTAGTTTTGGTTACCCTTTCATTTTATCTTTAATTATAGTTTTCTTCACTTTATATCAGGGTTCGTAAATTAACACACATTATTTTTAACACGAGAAAAATTAACACAATGAAAAAATACAGTGTGTAAAAAATTTTTTATTTTCACACATGTAAATAACATTTTTTTCACAAGAAAAAAATTATTTTTTTCATGAAACTAACACGAACATTTTTCTCACGCATGATTCTATCACGCGTGTGAGAAATTTTAGCAGCCTTCTGTAAAAAAAATGAGAGCAAATTTTTTTCAGAAAATTTCTCACACGCGTGTAAAAAATTTTCAGAATATTTTTTTCACTGCATTGGTGTTGGTGTGTATATGAGAGTCGGCTGTGTGTCGTATTCTCGTGCGCGGCTGCAGCTCGGTTAGGCTCACTGAACTGAGAAACGGTGGTGGACAATTTTAGGACGCGAGTGCCTGTGCCTGAGGGCCATAAAAATTGCGATCGGAGCCAGAGGCCGGCCCCAAACCACTATCCCTACAGGAGTACCTGAATCGGCAGTCCGCCTTCAGAATACCCTACGCCAGAACGCCAAAGCGCCGAGGTGGAGCAGCCGTGAAACTGTGGAAGAAGAAAGCGGAACTACTGGCGCAACCCACCACCGTGGGCCATAGCCTGCAAAATCTGGCACAAAACAAAACATTAATCAATAAAAACAGAACTGCGCTTCTAAGTGCAATGTTTGGTATCGGCAGTGGCGTGTCTCGCCGCCAAAGAATAACAAAAAAAACAAGAAAGAAAGTCGGTCAAGCCCGACTATAACATACTCTGTACCAAGAAATGTTGTCTTTTGATTATAACTCGAAAACCGTTCATTCGATCTTCTTCATTCCTTTGGCGGATCGATAAGTTATTCTAATAACTAAATATGTCCAGAAGGAACAAGCCATCTATCTTCAAAACTGTGGGAGATATGACGCTTTTTCTAAATTGCGGGGGCGGGAGGGGGCGTGGCCAAAATTGAAAATAAACTTGATCTGCCTGCAGACATAAGAAGCATATGTCCCATACACGTCAAACCTCTATCTCTTACCATCTCTGAGATCTGTGCGTTCATACGGACAGACGGACAGACGGACATGGCTATATCGACTCGGCTGTTGATGCTGATCAAGAATATATATACTTTATGGGGTCGGAGATGCTTCCTTCTGGATGTTACATACTTTTGCACAAACTTATAATACTCTATGTACCTACGGTACAGAGTATAAAAACAATAAACTGTTTACATACACATACACACACGCCATACACATACACATACACCTTTTATATACATACATCATAATGTATATAACGTATATAAGTATACTTATATAGTATATATATATACTACACGCAAATATTTACATTAGAACACCTACATAGAAATGAAGTCAAAATTAACAAAATTCACTCCACCCAATATTTCAAATATATAAAGGATAACAAAATACTATAAAATAAATTGAAAAAAAAATTATGAAAGTATTATAGAATGGAATACAATTCCCGAAACTTTAAACCAGCATAAAATATACATAAACAAAGCCAGCAAAATTCTTTAAAACCAAAATAATAACATTAAAACAGTAACAAAAAAAGCAGCTTCAATAGTTAGGACTTACAATAAATAAGTTTCTATTATAAATAACATCGAAATAGACGAAAACAAAAAGCAAGCAATACAAATACTCCAAGATATACGGGAAGACATTCAAGTTACTGTGATATGCACTCAAATAGAGTACTCACTGTACTCAGTATATTTCAACATATACACATTGTAACACTTAGTTGCAATGTTCAAAGACCCAAGCACATTTCAAGTGCAAAAGTAACATGAGTAGATGTTGGGCCTTTCATGCAGAAACGCAGCGTCAGCATATTTGAGCATAGCCAGCGGCGCAGCCATTATATATCGTTCTATGTGCGCATGTCATTTCTCTCCAGCACAGAGCTGTTATCAACTTTATGCATTTTATATATACATAACACAGCCGCTCCGCTGCCGGCGTTTCCGAAAGCGTAGCTGCGCGGCATTTAGACTATAGATCAGTTCCAAAAGAAGAGACAAACAAGCCACACATAAAATGGCATTATTTTAAAGTGCTTTTAATAATATTTAAAAACCCAAAAACCAAACCATTTTAATCTACTTACTGGGCGGAATGAATGAACCTGCAACCTGGTAGCCGTTTCTCCAAACTAAATTACCAGCTTGTCCCTTGGAGGACCGGACATTACTACTAATATTATAAAAGCTAGCATAAATAAAGTTATACCAGAAAACACACGCGAAACATTAAAATTAGAAACACACCATGGAGAAATATTAATAGCTGACAGCGAAGTAGCGGAATCAAAATTAACAATAGTAACAGATCTTTCCAATCAACTAAATAAACTAAATAAAAAAAATTAGTAAAAATGGAACAAAATAAGGTAGAATTTCTAAACACAGCAGCTAAGCTCATTACTACTAATATTATAAAAGCTAGCATAAATAAAGTTATACCAGAAAACACACGCGAAACATTAAAATTAGAAACACACCATGGAGAAATATTAATAGCTGACAGCGAAGTAGCGGAATCAAAATTAACAATAGTAACAGATCTTTCCAATCAACTAAATAAACTAAATAAAAAAAATTAGTAAAAATGGAACAAAATAAGGTAGAATTTCTAAACACAGCAGCTAAGCTCATCCCTGAATTTGATGGAAAGGCTACACATGTTAAAAGATTCTTAGATGCACTAGATATATTACTAACTATTAAAGGCCCTCATGAAACATTATCAGTGCAAATAGTAACGAGAGCGTAAGTTAAAGTCAGCCCTGCCCGACTTCGAAATACCCGTTAATCAGCTCAGCTCGGATAAGTATGCAACATTTTTTTAACTCGGCCATTTATTATACGATCCTTTTTATGATCCTTTGTGAGATTGTAGATATTGGCCACATAGACTGTCTTTATACTACACTGCAAAATCTGAGCTCGATATCTTAAAAATTGTGGGAGTTATTCAATATTTTTTATTGCGGGAGGGGGGTGGCCAAAATTTGAAACAAACTTGATCTGCCTACAGACAATACTAGCTTACGTATAAAATTTGGTTGCTCTAGCTCTTCTAGTCTCTGAGATCTTGGTGTTCATACAGACGGACGGACGGACGGACGGACAGACGGACAGACGGACATGGCTATATCGACTGGGCTGTTGATGCTGATGAAGAATATATATACTTTATGATATCGGAGATGCTTCCTTCTGCCTGTTACATACATTTGCACCACTTTAGTATACCCTTTTTACTCTACGAGTAACGGGTATAAAAAGTAGACTAATAGGAACTGCAAGAAATATAGTTAGACAAGAAACAAGTATTTTTGATATTAAAAACAAAATAGAACAGTCAATAAAAGGTGAGTCGGTGGCTGTATTAAATGCTAAAATAAAAAACATAAAACAACATAATAAATCAATATAGTAAAGAAATAGAAGAACTTGCAAATGCACTCGAAACTGCCTATATTGCAGAAGAATTGAGACCCACACAAGCCTCTAAATTTACAATACAAGCCAGCTGCTTGTGTTACAAATAATTGCAACAACAAACAAGTAAAGCTAGTTATACATTGTATATAATATACAAGCAGGTCAATATGCAGACATAAATCAATTAGTTGAAAAATTTTTCAATACCTATACACAAACAGGCCAAAATAGTTCACATGCCCTGTATATAAACAATAGGGGCAGATACCCACCAAACTACTGGAGAAATAATAATCAATATTATCCACAGCAAAGATCAAATCGAGGAAGCTATCAGAATTATAGAGGACAAAATTATCACGGACGTGGACTGTACAACAATAATCATAACAGACAACAAAACAACAACAATCCTAATCGTAACAGACAACAAAACTAGAACAATAATGTTAGATTAGCTAACAACCAGGATTCAGAATCGGAATACGAAGACAGTCCTCTAAACAACCAAGAATATTCCACATTAATTTAAACTTTAGTAGCTTCGTTACTTTGTTTAATTCACATACAAACAGGACAATAACTTTCCTAGTAGACACCGGGGCAAACATAACATTTTTAAAAAATTCATCCAACACAAATCAGATAATCAAAAGCAAAATCACACAAATCAGTGGAACCGGGGAAGGCAGTATAAGCTCACTAGGCACGGCTAAAATTGATCTACAGTACAAAAATACATTAATCACTCACAAATTCAACATTATTCAAAATAATTTTCCAATACCATGTGATGGCTTAATAGGGCTAGATTTTATAAAATAATTTTATTGCATACTAGATTTACAAAAAATCAAGATTTACTTATACTAAGACCAGATAACTTCCCTCAAATTATCCAAATACCGTTAACAAATATATGTAAAAACCAATTAGTATTGCCCGCTAGAGAAGAGGTTTTAAGAGAGATCACATTAAATACTACTGAAGACGAAGTATTGGTATTAAACCAAGAAATACAAGCAGGGGTAAAAATATTTAATACAAATGATACTACAGTAACTGTTAGTGACAATAATATTAAATAAGAATCCTTAAAAAATTATGAAATCATTAATAAAATAAATACAAACAATACTACAACAAAGGAAATATTAATGAAATTAGAAAAACGGTGCCCTGAAGCTCACAAAAAGGACTTAATAAATTTATGTTCGAAGTACAGTGATGTGTTTGGACTAGAGTCTGAAACTATTTCATGTAATAATTTCTATCAGCAAAAATGACTAATAAAAGACAACACACCAGTATACATAAAAAGCTATACAGATCGAGAAGAAATAAATAAACAGGTACACAGACAAAAAAAGATCCATTTGGAATGGATATGTCTTTAATATCCTTTTAATCATCCAGCGGAGCTGCAAAATCATCCTAATTGTGGAGACCTGTAGCGATGCAGTGAACCCTGGTCGATAACGATTGCCCGGGGACACGTTATCGTTAGAGCAAGGGGAACTCAGAAGTGACAGACCGAGTTGGGATGTCGGGCCAGACGGTCCTGTGGAAATAAATATTGCAACCGCAAAGTTAGCCCGTCTTATTATTCATCGCTGTGCTGGGTTAATACAGTGGCGACGAGGATTAAAATTACCCCAGACGGGAAAAATCAAAGTACAGGCCAAACAGTTGTGAAAAATATAATTAACGCAAATCAGCGTGTGTATGTGTATGTTTGTAAATGAATTAAACTGTTAGTGGACTGTATTTTGTGTAGCTTTATTAACTTTTGGGGCAAACAATAATTGGCGGTCAGACGCGATGAGCTGTGGCTGCGTTGGTTGCAGAAATGTGACTGACTTCAAATACATACACGCGAAGAAGATGCCAGCGAAGCAACTGTACAACTGTATAAAAAAGGGAATGAGAGAAGAGGTTTCTATGTGTGTGTGCTGCAAAACGTTGACGCTAACATCGTGTTGAATGAAATGGAACGAATGAATCGAAACACAGTAGTTACAAAATACATATATGCTTAATTTCTAAGTGAGATTGGGATTTAAATTTCAGAGGACGAATAGTTCCCAAACATACCGGCCCCCCTGAACGGTTGTTCAGTAAAGAGGGAGGGCAGCAATCTTTGTGATGGGCCGTTTGTAGATTCCATGAGCCGTCTTGATGGTTACGACTCGGGTTTTCCCATCCTGTCCCTCGTGGACCTCTATTATTCGTCCGAGTAGCCATTTAGATGGAGGCAAATTTGGTTCCTTTAGTACGACCAGAGTACCAACTTGAATGTTGGCAGTTTCCAATTGCCATTTGTTGCGCTCTTGTAGGGACGTGAGATACTCCATATGCCAGCGCTTCCAAAATCCCTGAACCATTGCTTGCAGCTGATTCCACCTTTCCAAACGATTAAAGTTGACGTCTAGAAGGCTAGGTTCTGGCAAGGCGGTGTAAGGGGCACCATGAAGAAAATGTGCTGGAGTAAGGGGATCCAGACTACCATCGCTAACTGGACAAAGTGGGCGGGAATTCAAAACAGCTTCTATCTGCGCCAAAACTGTCGATAGTTCTTCAAAGGTGAGAGCTGCTGATCCAACCACGCGCCGTAGGTGTAATTTGACGGATCTGACTCCAGCCTCCCAAATGCCGCCAAAATGAGGTGCCGAAGGAGGTATAAAATGCCAATTGAGACCTTCATTGGCAAAGAAATTGGATAGCGTTGCATCTTTGGCCTGATCGATCGCCATTCGCCTCATCTCGTCCAATATTCGCTTACTGCCGTGAAAAGTGGTGCCATTGTCTGAATAGAGGTCAGTTGGCTTGGAACGACGTGCGATGAAGCGCTGGAATGCTGCAATGAAGGCCTTGGTTGTGAGATCGCTGACCACCTCCAGATGTAGTGCTTTGGTAGCCAAACACACAAAAATAGCAAACCAAGCCTTTCCGATCTTAGGAGTGCGTCCCTTTGATTCCTTGATAGATATGGGACCAGCATAGTCAAGACCGGTATGCTGAAAGCAGGGATTGGCATGCACTCTCGGAATAGGAAGATCGCCCATGATTTGAGTACTGGTGGCACGCCTCTGTAAAAAGCAAGTCTTGCATCGGAACACAGCCTTCCGCACCAAGTTGCGTGCACCCAAAATCCAGTACTGCTGACGTAGAATTGTGAAAGTGGCATCCACTCCAGTATGAAGATGCGTATTGTGAATATGTCGGACCAGAAGCATTGCGATTGGTGATGTTTTTGGTATAAGAATAGGATGCTTCGCGTTGTAGGAAAGAGTAGATTGATTAATCCGACCTCCAATTCGGATAAGCCCTTGCTCATCGATAAAAGGTGAAAATCGAATCAGTTGTGATTTTGCATGCAGTCGTCCTCCCTTGGCGAGCTGCTTGTAGTCCTTCTCGAACGCCTTTTGCTGTGAGTGTTTGATAAGATTGCAGCGTGACAGGGCCAACTCTTGTGAGGTCAGGAAAG
Organism: Lordiphosa fenestrarum; assembly: GCA_035044985.1. Taxonomy (NCBI): domain Eukaryota; kingdom Metazoa; phylum Arthropoda; class Insecta; order Diptera; family Drosophilidae; genus Lordiphosa; species Lordiphosa fenestrarum. The sequence goes on along the minus strand of JAWNNO010005123.1, from coordinate 218,715 downwards.
AGGATCTGTGAGCATCCATGTATGACTCTTTGCTGCAGCGAATTCGATCAATAAAACGGTTACAATAGCAAGTTACCCTCAAAAGACGAAACCAGGACGATATTTTGTTGATCAGGGTTTCATTGATGCTGTCGTCGAGTACACCATGAAATGTAGTTGGAGGCTGAGGTCGCTCTTCAATTTGGTCGGCAGGAAATTTAGGCTTTGAAACTGTGGTCTTGGGGGGTGGCCACTCAGACTCTGGTTTAGCCAACCATGATGGACCACTCCACCAAAGCTGATGCTCCAGTAGTTTGGACGGGTGTAGTCCCCGTGACGCGCAATCTGCAGGATTCTCCTCAGAACGCACATGGTTCCAGCAGCTTCGAGGACATCCATCTAAGATTTCATAAACTCGATTGCAGACGTATGTGTTCCAACGTCGGGGATGTGCAGAAAGCCAATGCAAAACAATTTCTGAGTCAGACCAGCACCAGGAGCTGGAAATAGGAATTGTTAGCGATGTTTGTACAATTTTAAGCAATCTGGTTAGTAAAAGAGCTGCGTTTAACTCCAGTCGGGGAATAGAGACCGGCTTCAGTGGCGCTACTCTAGTTTTGGCAGCGATTAGAGTAACTTGGTAGCCGTTTCCACATGCAACTCGGCTGTAAATTACAGCTCCATATGCCAGTGCTGATGCATCGGCGAATCCATGCAGCTCGATGGATTGAGATGGACAAGAAATGTATCGTGGGACTTGACATTGCGACAGTTTCGGCATTTCGTCCACAATAGCTTGCCAGCGGGAGTACAGAGAAGCTGAGAGTGGTTCATCCCATTGTGTGACACTGAGCCAGCTCTCTTGGAATAAAATCTTCAGCAAAATGGTGGTAGGCGCGACCAGGCCTAGTGGATCATAAATTTTGGAAAGCTCCGACAATAATTTTCGTTTGGTAGGCACGCGATCAGTATCGGCAATATTGATTTTTACGAACATCTCATCTCGGCCGGGATTCCACTGAATTCCGAGAATTTTCACTGTTGATACCATACCACTTTCCTGTGATCCATGCTCGCAAATGTCATTGGGAAGAGAACCCAAAAGGCTCGGGCAATTGGAACTCCATTTTCTCAGCTTAAATTTGGCCTCGGCCATTAACCCAATAAGTTGATCTTTAAGAACCATAAGATCTTCGATGAAGTCGCATCCAGTTGGGATATCATCCACATAAGCATCAGAGGCAAGTGCTCGTGAAGCGAGTGGATACTGCTCTTGATGATCGTGGGCTAGCTGTTTCAAAACGCGAACAGCCAGAAATGGTGATGGTGCCAATCCATATGTTACCGTAAGCAGGCGGTAGTGTTGTAATGGTGCGCATTCGTTTTCGCGCCAGATGATTCTCTGATAGTTTGTATGTGGCTTACAAATTTGTATGCCTCGAAACATCTTTTCGATGTCTGCACAGAAGACAAAACGGTATTGACGAAACCGCAGGCATACTCCAATCAGGTCACGTTGGATTGGTGGACCAATATGAAGGCGTTCGTTGAGAGAAACGCCTGAACTGTCTGTTCCGGATCCATCGAAGACGACGCGAACCCTGGTGGTCGAGCTGTCGGGCTTTATGACTGCGTGATGTGGAAGATACACGCAGGTAGCAGGATCCTCATCTATTTGCTCTGGTTTGAGCAATTCCATGTGACCACGCTGGTGGTAGTCAGCTAAAAATGCGATATATTCTTCCTTGAGGGAGGGGAAGCGACGAAATTTGCGTTCAAGTGATTCCAATCGGTTAATGGCCTGGGGTAGAGTTGCGCTAATGGGTGGGGCCCCATCCTTAAAGGGATACTCTACTACGTACACGCCATCCTGTGTGCGCGTGTGTGTGGTGGCAAAGTGATGCTCTGTTGGATCAGTTGCGTCAAGAGCAGCCTGGCTAGGCTGAATACTATCCATCTCCATAAATGACCGAACTAGGTTGTCCAGGTCAGCGTGATGCGTAATGTGCGGCATCATGTTGTCATTGCAAGTTTTGTAAGAGCCTGCAATGATCCAACCAAAAATAGTATTAAGTGCGATAGGATAATTATTACCAAAACATTTCTTCTCTCCAGTATACAAGTTCCAGAGTTGATCAGAACCAATGATGACATCGATTGCGCCAGGTGCGCAAAAAGATGGATCAGCCAATGGCAGATTGCAAATTTGCTGCCAAGTCGATGAACTTGTATCAATAGCTTGTGATGGGATTGACGATGTGAGCGAACTCATGATGAGAGTCTCGAGCTCAATGCAATTATTTGAGATGCGCGAATAAAGTTGAAATTTGGCACGTCCTCGGGTAACGCCAGCGCTGTTGGCTGCGAGACCAAGAACAGAAATCCGAGCATGAGAACGTCGCACGCCTATACGCTGGACAAATGATTCCGTCGCCAAAGTTATAGTAGATCCTGTATCGAGCAGCGCTCGGCAAGTAGTAGTATTGCCCCAGGCGTCGATCACGGATGCGAGTACAGTTGGCAATAATGTTTGCGAACCTGTGAATGGAGTATTTTCCTGTGTGTGATGAGTAGTATCAACAATTGAAGGGTTTGCAGTTGGGGCATCATATCCAGCTTGCTGCTGCGCACTATGATCCCGAATGTAACATGGAATAGTAGCCGGTGGGCCATCTCTGAACCTTGCACTCGAAGGCTGATGGCTACGCTCCGCACTATATTCTCCATTAGGGGCAACATGTCCAGCTTGTTGCTGCGCACCATGTCCCCGAATGTGATAACTGACAGTAGCCGGTGGGCCATCTCCGAACCTTGCATTCGAAGGCTGATGGCTTCGCTCCGCGCTATGTGCTCTGGTATCTTGTCCAGCTTGGTGCTGTGATCCATGAACCAGAGTGTGATGTTTGCGGTTGCAAACGCGACAAGTAAATTTTGACGTGCAACTGCTGGCCATGTGAGTGGGGCTCAAGCAATTGAAACAAAGTTTGGCAGTTCTAAGAAATGCTTGACGATCCATTGTGTCAAGGGCAAGAAATTGACTGCATTTAAATAATGGATGATTTTGCTGACATGAGGCGCACTTGTGTTCATTTTTCCTCTGATCTGTGCCAACATGATGAGTTGTTGCTGCGCGACGGCTATTGGACTGCCGTACCAGCTGACTTGCTTCTAGTGTGTCGCCTCGCGAGAACAGAAATTTCAGGAATTGATTGATGGTCACTGCGGGAGATTCAGATTCGCTGGTCTCGGCCCAAGCCTGGCGAGTTTCACTGTCAAGTTTTGACAGAAGTATAAAGATGAGCCATGGGTCCCGATCTTCACAATTTAATGCTCTTAAGCCACGGATGACTTCGTCTGCTCCATCCGCCAGCTTGCGCACTGCGGCTGCACTGCTTCCATTAGCACTAGGAAGCGTCAAGAAACTGTTTATAAAAGAGCGAGTTATTAGATGTTTTTTGTCATAGCGTTGAATTAATCTGTCCCAGGCTTCGCTGTAGTTGTCATCCGTAACTGCAATATGTTTGATCAGGGTGAGCGCTTCTCCAGCCAAATATGATTTTAAATAATGAAACTTTTGGCAGTTGGTGAGGCTCGAGTTGTTTCCAATAGATCCCTTGAACATATCAGAAAAATGACGCCAGTCCTCATAGTTTCCAGAAAAAGTTGGCAACTTAATTCGCTCGAAATGTAAGTCCGCATGATTCCTAGAATTGTGAGTACCTTCTGTATTGGCATCAAGTTGCTGGCCAGTTGCTGATGCAAAAGAGCCGTTGGCTCCTCTTTTTTCTTCTCTTAAATCTTCCAGTGCTCTGCCCAGCAGAGCATACGTTTGAAAATGCTTTGACTCGTATTGATCAAAATCCACATCTGGATTTACCCAATCAGGCTCTTCCTGGAATTCGTACAACTGCTCAGTGAGTTGTAGAAAACGATTGTAATTCTCCTGCAATTGTGTCAAGCGTGCTTCATACGCAGCTATTACATTGATTTCTTGAATGAAAGACTCGGCCTTGTTAAATGCACGTGTTATTTGGGCTTTGCAGAAGCCGCGCTGTTGAATCACACTCCTCATCGCGCACGATAATAATTGAACGAGCCACAATTAAATAATACTGCCCCGTACTTGCACTTCAGTTGAGATCCGGTTCGTAGGACCAAAAAATGTTTGTAAATGAATTAAACTGTTAGTGGACTGTATTTTGTGTAGCTTTATTAACTTTTGGGGCAAACAATAATTGGCGGTCAGACGCGATGAGCTGTGGCTGCGTTGGTTGCAGAAATGTGACTGACTTCAAATACATACACGCGAAGAAGATGCCAGCGAAGCAACTGTACAACTGTATAAAAAAGGGAATGAGACAAGAGGTTTCTATGTGTGTGTGCTGCAAAACGTTGACGCTAACATCGTGTTGAATGAAATGGAACGAATGAATCGAAACACAGTAGTTACAAAATACATATATGCTTAATTTCTAAGTGAGATTGGGATTTAAATTTCAGAGGACGAATAGTTCCCAAACAGTGTAGGTGCATTGACAGTGAGTAAGAATAGTCCAGAGGCTAAGCAATAATATTGCGGTCGGACGGAAAAAAAAGTGAATTAAAAGAGTCACGGGTGCACCAAGTCGTACACGTTGAGAAGAAAACAGGCTGAAAAATATCTGGCGGTGACCAGGGGCTGGGCATCGATAACACAAATTGTTTTACCTTTGCAAGTCAAATGAAAAAAACGAGAAAGCCAAGCTAACTTCGTCTGTGCCGAAGTTTTATTACCCTTGCAAGTGCTCGCTTAAATATTTTCAAAAAATACTCTTTTTCCCATTTTCCGACCGATCGTTCGTATGGGAGCTATATGATATAGTCATCCGATTTGGACAAAAACTTGTAGAATTATGTAAAAGCACGAGAAACAAACAAATACAAAATTGCAGGATGCTACCATTAAAAACAAAAAAGTTTTTCTAACTAAGACTGTTTTTCAGACCTATCTTTTGTATTACAGCTATACCATATAGTTGTCCACTTTAAATAAAAATTGGTAAGATTATAAAAAAACATATAAAGCCTACGATTACAAAGTTTGGAGACGTTTCCATTGAAAAGAAAAAAGTTTTTCATACCAAAACTAGTTTTCCGACCGATTGTTCCTATGGGAGCTATGAGATATAGTCATCCGATCCGGTCGGTTCCGATATATTAGTAGTGTGCAGCAAAAGGAAGACTCTGTGCAAAATTTCAGCTCGATAGCTTCAAAACTGAGAGACTAGTTCGCGTAGAAACAGACAGACAGACGGACGGACAAAGCTCAATAGACTCAGCTCGTCACCCTGATCAAAAATATATATAGTTTATGGGGTCGGAAATGAATATTTCTATGCGTTGCAAACTTCTGGGCAAAATTATAATACCCTTTGCAAGGGTATAAATATCTGGCAGTGACCAGGGGCTGGGCATAGATAAAGCCGACGAGAAAAAGAAAAACAAACAAAAAAAAACAGAAAAAGTACAAAGGTCTGGGTTTTTTTTTTTTGGAGAAGTTACAAATTTGGTCTACAAATAATCAAATATTTAAGCGGGTAAGCAACTCTGTTACGTATTGGCCGTAACGGATGGACGGTATCCTAAGCCAAGAGCTAATGCAATAACACTGCGGGTTCTTTGGTTTTTGGGGTATCGATTTTGAGCCTAGAGCTAATGCAATAACACTGCGGGTTCTATGACTCTAGTAAAGGAAGGGGAAAAAAAATAACTAAAGACAATCCAGAACAAAGCAATAACACTGCAGTTTCTTGGAGGAGTCAAAGGCAGTTAGCCAAATGAAGCTGGCAAGGCCAGGAGTCGTGCATGATTATGCAGACTGTAGTGAAAACTAAAAGTAAAGACAATTATTAAAAATCTGAACATTTTATTTTGACAGGTAAAGCAAAAAAAAGAAGAAGAAAAAAAACGAAGATGTCCGAGCTAAAACCATTTTTGTTTAAATCATTGGACAAGAACTTATGCCGGTCTGAATGGGAAGCATGGCTACGCTCGTTTACCATATACGTTGAAGCAGAGGAGATTAACTGTATTGTGAAAAGGAGGAATAAGCTCTTACATCTGGGTGGTCCACAACTACAGGCTGTGGTCTACAGTTTGCCAGGAGCCATAGTCCAAGTTGACAAGGAAAAGGAAATCGATGTGTTTACGCCGCTCGTTAACCAGCTGAACGAATATTTCTCACCAACTCGCAATTCTGCGGTTGAGCGGCACATTTACCGGACTATGGACCCAGTTGACAGCGAAGGGTTTACCGAGTTCTTGCTGCGGTTACGACAACAGATGGCCAAGTGCTCATTTGGTTCCACGGAAGCGGAAATTCGAGAAATCTGTTTAAAAGACAAGCTGATTGATATGTGGGCTCCAAGGGAACTTAAGAAGAAGCTCCTAGATAAGGAGTACTCTCTGGACAAGGTCATCAAAGCTTGCAGTATCGACGAGCAGATCAATCAACGATGTCATAAAAACATAAAGGGAAAGTAGCAGCAGTCAAAAGGAGAGGAGTTAAGGAATCTAACATAAGACTGGGGGACATGGTATTACTTAAAAATGTAGTATACCCAAACAAACTGGCTACAAACTTTGACACGACTGAGTATCAGGAAGTTGAAATAGACAGGAGTATTGCCAAGGTATTCGCAGTCCGACGATGCCCATCGACAGACCCAGCTAAATCTCAAGCCACAGCAGTCCAGCCCTACGGAGGCCACAGAGGCGGCCCCAAGCAACGAGGCCGTATGCGATGCAGTGAACCCTGGTCGATAACGATTGCCCGGGGACACGTTATCGTTAAAAAGGGGCAAAGGGAACTCAGAAGTGACAGACCGATGTCGGGCCAGACGGTCCGTGGAAATAAATATTGCAACCGCAAAGTTAGCCCGTCTTATTATTCATCGCGGTGCTGGGTTAATACACTAATGATCATCAGTTTTCATATCCTTTGGATGATTTTAAGCTCCGTTGGATGATTAAAAGGATATTTTAGACATATCCCGTCCAAATGGATAACGGAAATCATCCAATCGATATTTTTGATTATTTTTTTTTCTCTGTGTAGATAAATTAATACGGGACAAAATAATAGAGCTTTTAATTGCAGAATACAACAGCCTTATTCTTCTAGTACCTTACCAAACTCCCAAGAGAAAAGATGGCGCCTAGTGGTCGATTATAGACAGATTAATAAAAAACTTGTCGCAGACAAGTTACCCTAGCCCCGTATTGATGATATTTTGGATCACTTGGGGAGAGCAAAATATTTCTCAACATTAGACCTTATGTCAGGCTTCCACCAAATAAAACTCCATAAAGACTCAAGAGACCTTTCATAATACGGATTAAAAGTAGCACCAAATTCGTTTCAACGAATGATGACCCTCTCTTTTAGCGGTTTGTCCCCTACACAAGGCTTCTTATATTATTATTATTATTATTATTTATTAATCGTCGACAAGAAAAGCTGTCAACAAATTTGATATAACGTTATAAAAAGGCTTATCAACTAGGATGCCTAACAAAGATAGCCTAACAAAATTACAAAATAAACTAATAGCGACTCCGACTCGGTGGGGGAATTTTATTTGCCTGTCCGGCTAGCTATGCCCCGATTCACAGCCTGTTGTAGTCAGAGACACTATTAGACTAACAAAAACATATAAAAATCAAGCGTGAAGAGGAAAAAAAAAATCAAATAGAAAAAGAATTAAAAAGTAAAAATAAGAAGAAAAGATACAAAAAAAACTTAACCTCTACTTATGTAAGAACAGAAACAAAAAAAAAATAATAAATTAATAAATATATATATATAAAAAAAGAGGTAAACTTAAAACATACACAGGAACAGTGAAAAGAAAAAAATATATATATAAACAAAAAAGAACAAACAATAAAAATTAAATAATGTAATAAAATAAAATAATAAATAACCGAAAAGTCTCTGACCCGGTGGGGGATAATTCATTAGTCAGTCCGGCAAGCTATGCCGGATATATATATGGACGATCTGGTCGTAGTGGGATGTTACCCTAATCATATGCTTAATAACCTTGAAGAAGTCTTTCAGCTTTGTTTTCCAACTACCCTGACCCAGAAAAATTCAATTTCTTCCAGCATGAGGTTATATTTAGGCCATAAATGCACAGGTAACGGTATCTTACCAGATGATAAAAAATACGAAACAATATCAAACTACCCAAGACCAACCAGCACCCAAAAAAACAAGGCATTTTTTAGCATTCTGCAACTATTATAGGTAATTCATCTTACTAGACTGTGCAGGAAAAATGTTGCATTCAAGTGGTCTGACGAATGCTTCAAAAAACCATTCTATATAGCAACAGATGCTATTAACCTTGCGTGTGCAGCGGTACTGAGTCAGGAAGTCGACAACATCCTTAAACCAATATCGTATGCTTCCAAATCATTTACCAAAAGCGAATGCAACAAACCAATCATTGAAAAAGAGCTGCTAGCAATACATTGGGCAATAAAGTTCTTCCGACCGTATGTCTAGGGCACAAAATTTATAGTTCAAAGTGATCACAGACTTCTCAATTACTTGTTTGCAATGAAAGATCTATCGTCTCGATTAACAAGAATACGACTTGATTTAGAGAAATATGGTTTTGAAATATTATTTTTACCAGGGAAACTTAACAAAGTAGCTGACGCATTATATAGTAGGGCTCGACATTTCAGTTGTGTATTTAGTTATACGTGTACACGTGACACGTGTATACGAACGTGGTTCGTGTTTCAGTTCGAACGTAAGTGTACACGTGAATTACTGTTCGTGTATTCGTGTCCGAGTATAGGTTAGAACGTGCGTGTACTACCCGAAACACGTGATTGACGTGTTTAAAGCTAGAGACACACTAGGCTGACGCCTGTTAACATACCAGCCGAAGTGTCTTCGGCATCTGATTCAAACGCATCAGATGCCATTTAAATTGCATAGAAAATATGCTTTTAGAAACACACTAGCAACACGCCATCCGAAGAGCGCTTGCTGTACGCACTGTCTACCTGAGGAGTGGGAGGAGGGGAAGAGAGGGCCTTACCTCTTCCGTTCCTCTCCTTGTGTTCATGAAGTTCGTGGCGAAGGTGGGCAGATCACAGTGCACACAAACGAAATCGGCCTAGTGGTTTCGAACAGCACGAGAAAGCCGTGAGGATCTTCTCGCGACACAACGATTCTGGCAAAATGCTTTTATAGTTATAACGAAAAAGAAACATTCACGTATTACACGTGATTCACGTTAGTGATGGAAACACGGATATTCGTGTATTCGGATACACGTGTGTTAAATACACGTGTAGTTCTTAAACACGTACCCATACACGTAGCACTTAATTTCACGTGTTCACGTGTATTCATACTACACGTGAAATATCAAGCCCTATTATATAGAATCAATTTTACAGACATTAAAAACATACCAGCACAAGTAAACAAAGTAACAACTAGAGCACTTAAATATTTAGAGGACAAGAAAAATGAAAAAGACCAACAAATACTCAACGAACACTTACAAACACACACTAATGCCTATATCAAATGCGATTTCGTAATGCCAAAAATATACGAAAGCCTTTACGATATTAAAAATTGTGCAATCCTTTAATGTACAATTGACAAATTGTTTATAAAAACAGGAAAAAATATCATCGGTTCCATTAAAACAAAAGAATTGATCACTAAAGATCACTTTTCTCAAGGCTTGAAACACTAGCCAGTGATTTAAAAATTAGAAAACTCAAAATATCTCTTGGCGAAGATATTTTTAGATATATAAATGTATACAAATTTAAAGAAATAGGCAATCATGTTCTTAGGAACTTGAAAATAGCACTAACGCCACAAGTCACCATTATCAAAAAGACGAAAGAAAAACAACAAATTTTTAAATAATACCATGACGATCCCCTCTTAGGAGGACATCCAGGTGTAAACAGTTTAAACAATAAACTACGCAGATATTACTATTTTCAAAACATGAAAAGGATATAAAAAACTATGTTAAAAACTGCCTCGACTGCAGCAAAAATAAAACATTAAAACATTCAAAAGAACCGATGGTCATAACAGAAACACCCCAAGAAGCATTTGATATTGTGCAAATAGATACCATAGGGCCATTTCCGAAATCATTAGAAGGTAATGAGTATGCAGTAAGCATAATTTGTGACCTAAGTAAACATCTTGTTACAATAGCAGTAAAGACCAATGAAAACTATTTCGACTGACATGGGAACAGAATATAAACTGTTGATCGCGGCTCGGGGCAACGAGCCACAGTTGCCCGGGGGCACAGCTGCCCGGGGCAAAGGGCAAGCTACCCGGGGCAAAAGGGCAAACTGCCTGAGGCAAAGGGCAGCTTGCCCTTTGCCCCCGGGCAGCTGTGCCCCCGGGCAACTGTGGCTCGTTGCCCCGAGCCGCGGGCAACAGTTTGCGAGTCGCGAGCCAGTGCTTGCCCTTTTGAGCTGCCCGCAGCCCGCGGGAGCGGGCAATTCCGAACCCTGCTTTAGGAACTGCACAATTTTCGTTTTCTCAACCATATTCACTTCGATAAATAACTTTCTTGCCCTTTGCCCCAGGCAGTTTGCCCTTTGCCCCGGGCAGTTTGCCCTTTGCCCCCGGGCAGCTTGCCCTTTGCCCCAGGCAGTTTGGCCTTTGCCCCGGGCAGTTTGCCCTTTTGCCCCGGGCAGCTTGCCCTTTGCCCCGGGCAGTTTGCCATTTGCCCCGGGCAGTTTGCCCTTTTGCCCCGGGCAGCTTGCCCTTTGCCCGGGGCAATGAGCAACAGTTTCCGGGCAGCGAGCCAGCAACTGCCCGCTGCTCGCGGGCTAATGTCCTAAACCCCGAGCCGCGGGCATTTTCTGGGGAGCTGCCGGCTACTCCTGGGCAATTCCGAACCCTGCTTTAGGAACTGCACAATTTTCGTTTTCTCAACCATATTCACTTCGATAAATAACTTTCACGGACGTGAATCGTTTGTTTTGGTCTATAAAATATTGTTAATTTTTATTTCTCGCTTTTGTGTAAGTTTTCCACGTACTTTTCTGACATTAAATTATCTTAAAGTTACTCATTTTGTTCTCCAGGTAAGAACATACCTTTTTACAATTAAATAGAAAAAATATGGTTTGTGTTTAAATTTTTCTAACAGAATGCCACATAGTGATAGATGTGCAAACCCATTGCATAAGCGAGGTGAAAAGACGCATAGAGGCCACAGCTTACGTCCCATTTCTTTGAGCATACAGCAGAAATTTCCAATTTTACAAAAGAATGCGAAAATATGTAGCAAGTGCCGCAAGCAAGCTGAAACCTATTTTCCCCAGTGGAGAGGTCGATCCTTGACTCCAGATGATTCTTCAACCACTTCCAATATCATCGACGACGAATTCGAATCATCGGCGTCAAAGAAGTATAAATCATCTAGGGAATCTGAATTGGAAGAAATGCTCAAAGGTATTAAGGAAAAATCTAAATTCATACAATCATACAGCGAACGCTTGCCAATTTGGCGGTTCTTCCTCGGTCCTGGTCTGACCGAAAAATTTTTTTGAATTTGAAACTACTAGACACATAGCCTCAAAAGCAATAGAGTTGAGGAATGCCCGAGGAATACATGTCTATTTTTTTCCCAGAAAGAATATGACGAAGTCAAGAACAATTTAAAAAAAAGGTTTGAAGAAGCCAAGCCAGTTCGAGGAATACAAAAAGACCATTGCTTTATTCCTCTGTCAGGAAAATTATTGAGGAAAAGATTTTCGTCAATTTAAAATATATAAAAAAGTTTTCTAACTAGATAAAAATTGATTTTAATTTTTTCAACTATTTCCTTGATTTTAGATATTTAGCAATGTGAATCAAAAAATAATGTAATAATAGAAAAATATTTTTTTCCGCGAATTAAGCACCGGAGCCATCAGGAGATTTTTTCGATAATGTGTATATGGACATTCTTTACATGAAAAAAAATAGTTCATGAAAATATAGGTGGGCCCTCTTTAAGAAAATGGTAAAAAACCAGTAAATTTCTCTAAAACTATGTTAAAGAATGGACTCATAGGACTCTCTTAATTTTTCATGGATAGAAGAGATGATATTAGTATAATCACAATTTATGCCGTTGAAATCGGATGCACCGTTGTAAAGTTATAATTTTTCAAAGTTTTATATTCTTCGTCGTTTATCTCGAGAACTGTTAGTGGTGGGAATGTCAAAAAATATAAATATACTTTCGATGAGTAGAGTTTTAAGGCCCTATTCTCCTTCAGCTTGCTGTTTTTGGACCTTTTTTGGAAAAATTCACATTTGAAAACGCAAAAAGATATTTGAATTTTGTTTTTTTTATTGAATTAGTAATGAATGAAAGAAAATAAAAAAAAATTTTTCGCCGCGATATAGGGGCTGTCCATAGATGATGGCACCGTCAAAAGTTGGCCCTCAAAAAAAAAGGCATGGTGCTGGCGGCCACGATTCCGCCAGTTCTACTAAACCGATTTGGATGAAACAAAGTTTAATCGACGTAGAATTGTCACCATTCTGGCCCGTAGTAAAATAAAAATTTTGCGATTTTTTTTGACAAAATGGCGGCCACTTGAAATTGACAAATCGAATTTGGACCCATTTTTTTGTAGTTTAGTGTAAATTTAGTGTAAAAATTATTTTACTACGGGCCAGAATGGTGACAATTCTACGTCGATTAAACTTTGTTTCATCCAAATCGGTTCAGTAGAACTGGCGGAATCGTGGCCGCCAGCTCGAAAAACGTGGTTTCGAGATAAACGCGTTCAAAGTTTGAAGCAACATAAAAACTACTCATTTTAGCGAAGACATGACCCCACAAAAATGGCCATATCTTCTAAAGTATTTCGAATTTCAAAAAACCCTTTTAGGGTTATATTCTTAAATGTCCAAGCTATAAAAAAAATGCAAAAAAAAAAAGTCGAAAAAAATTTTTTGCTGAAAGAGAATAGGGCCTTAAGGCGGGAATAGCAATTTTTTTTTTTGACGTAAAAAAATTTCTGGTGGCTGAGTTCACATGGAATGACCCATATATGTATAGATAATTTTCTGTTCTGCTCGACATCGACATCGAAAACAATCTGTCTGTCTGCCAAGGCAGCCAGCACAAATTCATTTTATTATTTGTCATATTAATATTTGAAAGTGATAATATCTAAGCATATTTAGATCCGAGTTTTGTATGTACATTAGACTGTGCGTCATATATGAAAAAATTTAGATATTAAAAAAAAAAAATAAAGCGTTGCAAACTTCTGCGAAAATTATAATACACCTTGCAAAGGTATAAAAACAAGTTTTAATAATTATTAAAAATTTCGATTTTTTCTGGTTTTATTCTTAAAAATTTTCAGCTTTTATCACCATCCATCCCGTCAAATCCAGCTTATTATTTTATTGAAAAGTTGACAACACTGCAAGAGACAACGATCCGTTTTGGAAAACGGTATGAAACTGGATTGCTTTGGAGATGTGATGATCTTCCTTCCAGTTAGCAAGAAAATAGCGTTCAGAAGACTCTGGATCGAAAATTTCAGCGCGAACCAGAATATCAGCATGAATACTGTCGAATTATGGCTGATTATGAAAGAAAGGAATACATGGAGCTGGTTCCACAGGAAGCTCAAAATATTAAATAAATAAATAAATCGAATAAGGATTAGAATCTTCCTCATTTTGCAGTGGTCAATCCAAACAAGCCCGGCAAGCTGAGGATAGTTTTTGATGCAGCTTCAACTTGGCATTATTGCGCAGGCCTGCACATTTACCGTTGAGCCATGTACTGATGAAATTTCGACAAATGTATTATGGAATATGCGCTGACATTAGAGAAATGTTTCACCAGGTTAAAATCCGGTGAAAATGATTGCTGTGCTCAAAAAATCTTTTAAACCGAAAAAACAAACAGTCCACTTGGCTACAGTGTGCGCATGTTCTTTGAATCGAAGACAGGAACTGGCCGAACAACAATTTAGCCTTGGCGTATGGAAGACGAAGAAAATCATCATAATTTGGAAACTGTGTCCGATTCTCGAAGCAGCGGGTCTGCTTCGAATGAACGGAAGGATAAACAACGCAGATGCAGTGACGAATCTGAACAATACCACAAGGACTGGAAATATCACAATGAGAGCACCGTGATAGCACAGATTCGCCGACGGTATTGGATACCACATTGCCATGAACAAGTTCGCCAAGTATCACGACTCTGCAAAATATGTATGGCAAATAGAGCACGCCAATGTGTGCCACAGACTTACACCATATGTATGACCGTTTACTCATACTGGCATTGACTATATGGGACCATTTTTCGTTATAAGAGAAAGATTGACAGAAAAGCGTTAGATATTTTTACCTGTCTAACCGTCTGAGCTATTCATCTTAAAATCGCAGAATCTGAGTGCGGACACTTGCATTAGAGTTTTGCGTGGAATATCCAAGAAAATTCGGTCAGATAATGGAACAAATTTTGTAGGTGCGAGTCGAGAGCTAAAGTGTCAGTTATGAAAACTGGACCAAGATAAAAATGATGCAGAGCTAGCTAACTAGGGAATTGAGTGTCTTTTTAATTGCCCTATGAGTCCGCATGCATGTGGCAGCTGGGAAACGCTGGCAAGCAACGTGAAGAGAGCGATGGGTTATGCTATGTTGAGTCGAAGCTTAAAAGAGGATGTGCTGTATGGTTTGATGCAAGGCTGCAAACCTCAAAAATTCTCCAGGAGGTTCGGTCCGGGGGCTCGAACACATTGTAAAATAACAGGTTCGGTTCGCGGACCGGTTCTTGGAACCCCTGAACCCAAGGTTCTGGTTCGAACCTTGGTTCGCTTGCACTTAAAAGAATAGTTAGTCTTTTGATTTATTAATACGTTGAAAATGTGCAATCCATGTGCTTAATCAGAATGAAAATGTTCTATCCATGTACTTAATCAGAATGATCATTACTTAAGTTATTTCAATTATCAAATCCATAAGGTGATATTAACAGCTTTAAGAAACTGCTTAGTTTTAGTTAATTAACATTATATCTTCCAGGAACTGTTTATCTATACTAGCTCTTTAATCATTCAACTGATACCTGAGTTGCTGGTCCAGCTAGTATAGTAAAATCAATATTTTTAAATTTTCGTTATTATGACCTTTCCAAAATTTTAAAACATATATAGATGCATGTTGTAGGAGCCTGGAACCTTACGTTAAATTTGGTATTTGGAAAGTCATATTAGGGGTCAACAAAATTCAGTTCATTTGTAACTACCGAGTAGTAAATAACAAAAGCACAGATTTTTTATATGATATTTGTTTATTGCTTTCATAATCTTCTCGTCTTCGCAATCAGACGTTGAGTCATTCATTGTCAAATTTTGAAAACTCTCATTAAGCATTTTTTTGGCGCTTTAGCATGTCTGCAATGTAATGCTTTGCAAATTGTTTTTGGTCAGAAGTAAGCAAAGTTTGAAATCTCGGGTATAAGAACACAGCAGCCAATTATGGTACACAGTTCATAACAGAATAACGTTTGTCGAGGCACTTAGAAAGTAATAAACAATGTTTGCTGGAGAATTTCGAATGTATCGTTGAAAAAATGTCTTAAATTGGTGAACCGAACCTCATTTTTCGAAAAAGTGGTCCGGTTCGGGTTCAGGTTCGCGGAGTCAAAAATGTAAGCCGCCTGGTTCATGGTCCGGTTCGCGAACCCCAAAAAACCCGAACCGAACCGGTTCTCAGGGGTTCGGTTCCGGACCGGTTTGCAGCCTTGGTTTGATGTGAGATGCAGAGAACATAGTGAATGCGAGGCCGCTTACACACATAGCTCTAGATTCGCCTACAGATGAACGATTAACACCTTACCATTTCCTTTTAGACACTTCTAATTCCAGTCAGACACAACACACAGAGAAATAAGCTTATCAACCATCAAGAAAATCATGGCGGGCAGTGCAACAGCTTGCCCAGTGCTTCTGTAGAAAATTACTGAGCGAGTTTCGGTCGGAACATTGACAAAATGGTACCAAAATGTGAAGCCGCTAGCTTTAGGAGACCTGGTGATTTGAGATGGGAATGCCCACCGATCGACCTGGAAGAAGGGCACAGTGACGGACGTAGTTGTCGGCAAGGAACGCTACGATGAAGACTGATGTCGGAGTGTTTCGTCGCCCAGCGACGATTATGCGAATCAATGCCTATCAATATCAAAGGAATTTAATATTTTAAGATACCATTTCAAATTTATATTTGAATTCTTAACGTATTCCACTTCTGAACCTTTTAATTTGTATAGGTTTAATCCTTCGATGTGTAAAGAATGAAAAAGGCAGAGCACGACGAAGCGTTAGTTGAAAAATTAAGGTATAAAAATTAGAAGAAGAAAATTAAGAAATAGAAAAACCATTTTTGTTCTATACACCACCGTTCCAAGTCGACGTCAAATTGCCGACGCTATTTTGCCCTCATCTTTAACAATGTGCGTCAAAATAGCGTCGACTTTTAGCGTCGAATTTGGAACGGTGGAATGGGGAACAAAACTAATTTTTTTATTTTTTAAATACCTCGGAGTTTTCCCATACAAAATATGCATAAAAAATTAAGTTGACCAGTTACGCTTAATATCTTCACTCTCAGAGGTCGTGCAGCTATGCATGCTGTATCAACGTAAAGAAGGCACATTCAAGAGTATTTCAAAATGAGAATTATGAAAATCGTCCCCACAGTTGTTGAGAAAATAGCTTATCACTGACCCAACCTATTTGAAGCAATTGACACTGATAAGGCCAGCCACGTTAAGCTAGTTGAGTGTGACCAAGTTACTCAAATTCGTTGCTATTTCTCACAGAGGTCGTGCACAAATGCACGATATGTCGCCTGATAGGGAATAATTCAACCTATTTTCTCTAATTATTCCAGAAATATTCTCCCGACAGTTTTGCTGCAAATTAATTTCAAAGTTTGCATACATGTGGCTGCAGCCCTTGGCCTGCAGCAAGTGGCATTCGACATAACCTTATTCGACGCTATCTCTCACAGAGGTCGTGCACATATGCACGATATGTCGCCTGATAGGGAAAAATTTTCACATAAATTTTCTCCCCACAGTTTTCCTAAAAATTGATTTTACATTTTGCATTCATTTGTCTGCAGTCCTAGGCCTGCAGCCGGCGGCTTTCCGTAAGTAAGTAGTTCCTGAGATATTTAAAAAATAAAAAAAAATCAGTTTTGTTTCATATTCCACCGTTCCAAATTCGACGCTATTTTGACGCACATGAATTTATATGCGTCAAAGTATTAACAGTTTTTAGCGTCGAACAGGAACGATAGAATATGGAACAAACATTAAATTTAAGTTTCTCAATTAGAGCTTGTTTTTAGATGACAGCAATTTACTTCGGCACAATACTTTATTCAAAAGAGCATTCAGATTTTAAAACATGTTAAAATTGTTTCTATTCATGTGAAGTTCAAAATGATATGAGTAGCATAATAAATTGATGTGATAAAGTTTGGGTTGATTTGAGAATCGCAGGTATTATAAATGTCAAGTAAAAAATTAGTCTCCCGACATTTTGATAAATATCTCTCTTTCCAGATATTGTGCCGCAATGCACGGTATACCGACATGCTGCCGGATGCTGCCGACCCAAAATCATAACCGGCTAAAACCCACAGTTTAAAATACACAGGTCACAATTACCAACAACCTTTATGAAAATATAGGAAAAAGTTGCATTTTTAGGAGCTATTTTTAACACCGGCAACACCGCCCGGTATGAGAAGCCGATACCCTCTAGTTGGCCAATTCAATAAATTAAAGTAATTGTGTATTATGAAGCTTCTGATGCCTATATAATACTTGTCGATATTGGTGGCTGAGAATATTGGCCAGTACCGAAAACGAGACGACGCTTGCGAGAGCGGGACAAACATATAAATTAGTTTTGGTAGTCGTTACACATATCTTTCCTTGGACTATTGTTCAACACCTCCTTTTGGTTGTCAAATGAAAAATTAGAGGAAAGTTAACTTCGGCGAGGTCGAACATTGTATATAGTATAGTTAGTGCCAAATCTTGTTAGTGAGAAAAACTTCAAATTAGTTAGCAAATCATGCTGCAAGGGTATACAATGTTCGACCTCGCCGAAGTTAACTTTCCTCTAATTTTTCATTTGACAACCAAAAGGAGGTGTTGAACAATAGTCCAAGGAAAGATATGTGTAACGTTTTCGGTACTGGCCAATATTCTCAGCCACCAATATCGACAAGTATTATATAGGCATCAGAAGCTTCATAATATACAATTACTTTAATTTATTGAATTGGCCAACTAGAGGGTATCGGCTTCTCAAACTGGGCGGTGTTGCCGGTGTTAAAAATAGCTCCTAAAAATGCAACTTTTTCCTATATTTTCATAAAGGTTGTTGGTAATTGTGACCTGTGTATCTTAAACTGTGGGTTTTAGCCGGTTATGATTTTGGGTCGGCAGCATCCGGCAGCATGTCGGTATACCGTGCATTGCGGCACAATATCTGGAAAGAGAGATATTTATCAAAATGTCGGGAGACTAATTTTTTACTTGACATTTATAATACCTGCGATTCTCAAATCAACCCAAACTTTATCACATCAATTTATTATGCTACTCATATCATTTTGAACTTCACATGAATAGAAACAATTTTAACATGTTTTAATATCTGAATGCTCTTTTGAATAAAGTATTGTGCCGAAGTAAATTGCTGTCATCTAAAAACAAGCTCTAATTGAGAAACTTAAATTTAATGTTTGTTCCATATTCTATCTGTTCCTGTTCGACGCTAAAAACTGTTAATACTTTGACGCATATAAATTCATGTGCGTCAAAATAGCGTCGAATTTGGAACGGTGGAATATGAAACAAAACTGATTTTTTTTATTTTTTAAATATCTCAGGAACTACTTACTTACGGAAAGCCGCCGGCTGCAGGCCTAGGACTGCAGATAAATGAATGCAAAATGTAAAATCAATTTTTAGGAAAACTGTGGGGAGAAAATTTATGTGAAAATTTTTCCCTATCAGGCGACATATCGTGCATATGTGCACGACCTCTGTGAGAGATAGCGTCGAATAAGGTTATGTCGAATGCCACTTGCTGCAGGCCAAGGGCTGCAGCCACATGTATGCAAACTTTGAAATTAATTTGCAGCAAAACTGTCGGGAGAATATTTCTGGAATAATTAGAGAAAATAGGTTGAATTATTCCCTATCAGGCGACATATCGTGCATTTGTGCACGACCTCTGTGAGAAATAGCAACTAATTTGAGTAACTTGGTCACACTCAACTAGCTTAACATGGCTGGCCTTATCAGTGTCAATTGCTTCACATAGGTTGGGTCACTGATAAGCTATTTTCTCAGAAACTGTGGGGACGATTTTCATAATTCTCATTTTGAAATACTCTTGAATGTGCCTTCTTTACGTTGATATAGCGTGCATAGCTGCACGACCTCTGAGAGTGAAGATATTAAGCGTAACTGGTCAACTTAATTTTTTATGCATATTTTGTATGGGAAAACTCCGAGGTTGGTCTACTGTAAATTGATTTTCTTAAAAACTGTGGGGACGATTTTCATAATTTTTTAAAACACTCCTGAATGTGTCTACTTTGTGTCAATATACCGTGCATAGCTGCACGACCTCTGAGAGTTGAGATATTGGAAGAAAGTTGTAAACTCTAGTGGATGTGCGATTTTTCAACTGATATTTCTAATACCTGGAATTCTTTAATCCACCCAAACTTAAATTAAAACAATAGTTTATGCTTTTCTTAACATTTTGCAATTTATTTAAAAAATAAAAAAATTAGTTTTGTTCCACACTCCACCGTTTCAAATTCGACGAGAAGTCGACGCTATTTTGACGCACATTGTTAAAGATGAGGGCAAAATAGCGTCGTCAATTTGACGTCGACTTGGAACGGTGGTGTATAGAACAAAAATGGTTTTTCTATTTCTTAATTTTCTTCTTCTAATTTTTATACCTTAATTTTTCAACTAACGCTTCGTCGTGCTCTGCCTTTTTCATTCTTTACACATCGAAGGATTAAACATATACAAATTAAAAGGTTCAGAAGTGGAATACGTTAAGAATTCAAATATAAATTTGAAATGGTATCTTAAAATATTAAATTCCTTTGACATTGATAGGCATTGATTCGCCTAATCGTCGCTGGGCGACGAAACACTCCGACATCAGTCTTCATCGTAGCGTTCCTTGCCGACAACTACGTCCGTCACTGTGCCCTTCTTCCAGGTCGATCGGTGGGCATTCCCATCTCAAATCACCAGGTCTCCTAAAGATAGCGGCTTCACATTTTGGTACCATTTTGTCAATGTTCCGACCGAAACTCGCTCAGTAATTTTCTACAGAAGCACTGGGCAAGCTGTTGCACTGCCCGCCATGATTTTCTTGATGGTTGATAAGCTTATTTCTCTGTGTGTTGTGTCTGACTGGAATTAGAAGTGTCTAAAAGGAAATGGTAAGGTGTTAATCGTTCATCTGTAGGCGAATCTAGAGCTATGTGTGTAAGCGGCCTCGCATTCACTATGTTCTCTGCATCTCACATCAAACCAAGGCTGCAAACCGGTCCGGAACCGAACCCCTGAGAGCCGGTTCGGTTCGGGTTTTTTGGGGTTCGCGAACCGGACCATGAACCAGGCGGCTTACATCTTTGACTCTGCGAACCTTTTTCGAAAAATGAGGTTCGGTTCACCAATTTAAGACATTTTTTCAACGATACATTCGAAATTCTCCAGCAAACATTGTTTATTACTTTCTAAGTGCCTCGACAAACGTTATTCTGCTATGAACTGTGTACCATAATTGGCTGCTGTGTTCTTATACCCGAGATTTCAAACTTTGCTTATTTCTGACCAAAAACAATTTGCAAAGCATTACATTGCAGACATGCTAAAGCGCCAAAAAAATGCTTAATGAGAGTTTTCAAAATTTGACAATGAATGACTCAACGTCTGATTGCGAAGACGAGAAGATTATGAAAGCAATAAACAAATATCAAATAAAAAATCTGTGCTTTTGTTATTTACTGCTCGGTAGTTACAAATGAACTGAATTTTGTTGACCCCTAATATGACTTTCCAAATACCAAATTTAACGTAAGGTTCCAGGCTCCTACAACATGCATCTATATATGTTTTAAAATTTTGGAAAGGTCATAATAACGAAAATTTAAAAATATTGATTTTACTATACTAGCTGGAACAGCAACTCAGGTATCAGTTGAACGAGCATATTCAAAACTTAAGTATGTTCTTTCTGATTAAAGAGCTAGTATAGATAAACAGTTCCTGGAAGATATAATGTTAATTAACTAAAACTAAGCAGTTTCTTAAAGCTGTTAATGTCACCTAATGGATTTGATAATTGAAATAACTTAAGTAATGATCATTCTGATTAAGCACATGGATAGAACATTTTCATTCTGATTAAGCACATGGATAGCACATTTTCAACGTATTAATAAATCAAAAGACTAACTATTCTTTTAAGTGCAAGCGAACCAAGGTTCGAACCAGAACCTTGGGTCCAGGGGTTCCAAGAACCGGTCCGCGAACCGAACCTGTTATTTTACAATGTGTTCGAACCCCCGGACCGAACCTCCTGGAGAATTTTTGAGGTTTGCAGCCTTGCATCAAACCATACAGCACATCCTCTTTTAAGCTTCGACTCAACATAGCATAACCCATCGCTCTCTTCACGCTGCTTGCCAGCGTTTCCCAGCTGCCACATGCATGCGGACTCATAGGGAAATTAAAAAGACACTCAATTCCCTAGTTAGCTAGCTCTGCATCATTTTTATCTTGGTCCAGTTTTCACAACTGACACTTTAGCTCTCGACTCGCACCTACAAAATTTGTTCCATTATCTGACCGAATTTTCTTGGATATTCCACGCAAAACTCTAATGCAAGTGTCCGCACTCAGATTCTGCGATTTCAAGATGAATAGCTCAGACGGTTAGACAGGTAAAAATATCTAACGCTTTTCTGTCAATCTTTCTCTTATAACGAAAAATGGTCCCATATAGTCAATGCCAGTATGAGTAAACGGTCATACATATGGTGTAAGTCTGTGGCACACATTGGCGTGCTCTATTTGCCATACATATTTTGCAGAGTCGTGATACTTGGCGAACTTGTTCATGGCAATGTGGTATCCAATACCGTCGGCGAATCTGTGCTATCACGGTGCTCTCATTGTGATATTTCCAGTCCTTGTGGTATTGTTCAGATTCGTCACTGCATCTGCGTTGTTTATCCTTCCGTTCATTCGAAGCAGACCCGCTGCTTCGAGAATCGGACACAGTTTCCAAATTATGATGATTTTCTTCGTCTTCCATACGCCAAGGCTAAATTGTTGTTCGGCCAGTTCCTGTCTTCGATTCAAAGAACATGCGCACACTGTAGCCAAGTGGACTGTTTGTTTTTTCGGTTTAAAAGAATTTTTGAGCGCAGCGATCATTTTCACCGGATTTTAACCTGGTGAAACATTTCTCTAATGTCAGCGCATATTCCATAATTCATTTGTCGAAATTTCATCAGTACATGGCTCAACGGTAAATGTGCAGGCCTGCGCAATAATGCCGAGTTGAAGCTGCATCAAAAACTATCCTCAGCTTGCCGGGCTGCCTGGGGCAAAGGGCAAGCTGCCCGAGGGCAAAGGGCAAACTGCCCGGGGGCAAAGGGCAAACTGCCCGGGGCAAAGGGCAAACTGCCTGGGGCAAAGTTCGGCAACACTGCCCATTTTACAGAAAACGATGTGTGCATTGGCGTGAGATACACACAGAAGCGAAATGACAGCGCTCGACGCACGTCGTGCGTCTCGTTCTGGGGTTGAACGGGCACTAAATAGCCTCTGCTCTCTGGTGCTCTCTGCTAGCTGCCGCTCACTCGGGGTTGCGTTCGGGTGTCTACGATCGGGCGCTGGGGTCGCGATCTCAGCGTAAGAAGTGAAACCAAAAAAAACGCGGTTTGAAGGCTCTATATATAAGTGCTTAGTGGTAAGAGAAAGTGTGTCTTCCACCCAGAATCGCTGTTTCAAGATTTTATTTTTGTACTGCACGTCTGCGCTGTTGCAAACGTACGGTGCATTTTGTACCACGTCGATTAAATTAAGTGTAGCTTCGTCACTTCACATAATTATTTTTTTTTCTATTTTTATAACCTTACAGAGGGTTTATTAAAATTGTTCTGATGTTTGTAACGCATATTCAGGATCAGAATGACGAGCTGAGTCGATATAGCCATGTCCGTCTGTCCGTCCGGCAAGTATCGGAACTGGCTGGATCGGATGGCAGGAGTTGGCAGGACTATTGATGACATCTGTGCCAAATTTCATGTGAATGTCATTATCAGAAATATATTTACGCTTGTGTTTTCCAAACGACCAAGAGTGCATTTTTCGATTTTTACAATGTCTGAGCAGAGAAGTGCCATAAAATTTTGTTTGCGGAATGAAATTTCGGCTGCGGAAACGTTGAGGATGTTGCGGAAGGCCTTTGGTGATTCTACCATGTCACAAAAAAATGTTTATAAGTGGTACAAAGACTTCAAAGAGGGTCGAGAACGTGTGGATGACTTGGAGCGCTCCGGACGACCATCGACGTCAACAGATGACCAACACGTCAATGAAGTGGAGGAATTAGTGCGCAAAAATCGTCGGTTGACTGTTAGAGACCTTACTGATATGATCGGAATATCAGAAGGATCTGTGAAAACCATTTGGGCCTACCAAAAGTCAAATCTCGTTTGGTACCGAAAGTTCTCAATTTTTTGCAAAAAAGTTATCAAAAATTCGACGCATATCGTTCCGCAACCACCGTATTCGCCTGATTTGGCTCCGTGTGACTTCTGGCTATTCCCAAAACTCAAGAGACCACTTCGGGGAACGCGTTTCGAGTCGATTGAGGAGATAAAAGCAAAATCGAAGAAAGCGCTGATGGCTATACCGGAAAGGAACTATTTGGCATGTTTCGAGGATTGGAAAAAACGTTGGCATAAGTGTATTTTATCGGGAGGGGACTACTTTAAAGGGGATGAAATTGATTTAGAAGAATAAATAAAGATTCTTCATTCTACAAACAAATTCACCTTACTTTTTGCCCACAGTGGTACATCTTCATGCAAAAAATTTGTGGCTCTATCTCTTATAGTCTCTGAGATCGACGCGTTTATACAGACCGACAGATGGACGGACGGACAGACGGACATGGCTATATCGACTCGGCTGTTCATGCTGATCAAGTTCCCGAGTTCTGCCGCAAAAATCAATTTTTTGACTGAAGCGCTTCCAAACTAACCGATCCGAACTTTGTTTGAGATCGCATAACATATATGGCTGTTGTAGCTTCACAAAGCGGGCCTTTTTTTCATGTCCGTGAGGAAACGTTCAGGTTTGGAAAAAACACAAACTTTCGAATTGAATTGTCGGCAAACTATACCACCGATCATTATCTTTTTGGTCTTATATTAAAAGTATGCTTGTTATTATTTTAAAAATATTAATTAAATGTGAATCAGTAGTTTACTTTTTTAAACAGCGCCTTTTGAAAAATACTTCATATTTGACCCATTTTTCAACTTTGGTAGGCTCTTACTAAAAAGTATCAAAAAGTGACGGGATTATTT
Source organism: Lordiphosa fenestrarum (assembly GCA_035044985.1). NCBI lineage: Eukaryota > Metazoa > Arthropoda > Insecta > Diptera > Drosophilidae > Lordiphosa > Lordiphosa fenestrarum. The sequence goes on along the minus strand of JAWNNO010005123.1, from coordinate 193,988 downwards.
TGTTATATGGATAGAGTAGTCAATTATCTACCTAATGTATGAAACTTGGCTGCCCTAGTCTGCCCTATCGGAATTTACGTCAATAAAACTAACCAAACCTCGAGAAAAAAACACGCGGTGCGGTGGATGAAGAAGAGCGCAATGAAAATTCGGACTACCTTTTTCTGCTTCTGTTTGTTGATAGAAAACATAATATCATGCTGTAACTTTTACCTGTTAATACCAAATTGTATAACCTTTTTAAAATACAGGTGCAAGCACCTGCACTTATTTACCGTTCCCGTAGCTACCTGCGGGTGGAGTCACAGAAATAATGAATGGACTAGGTAAAACTTTTAATCCCTTCTGATGTTACTTGGTTGGTCAGAGATTATGTTTTTACCGAATTATTACAAATAAGTATGTATAAGTAATCGCAAATTTCCATTCTTGGGCTCAGTTGATTTTTGACTTGAAGAGAGCCATATCACAGAGAGCATACGATTTGAATAGAAGTTTTAATTATAATTCAACGTATTTTTGCCATTGAAAAAGCGTGATTATGTCTTTGTCTCTAAGTAATTTGACATTATTCCAAATATTTAGAGATGTGGAAAGCGAAAATAATTTTTAACTGGCTGCCCTAAAGGAGGTCAACATGAATGAAGGCATAGTAAGCGATTATGTAAAAGCCATACTTCACAACGCGTATACCTTTATGAAGAGAAAATAGCAAGCCTGTAATCGTACAAAGTCCAACTTTATGAGAATAAACGCAGCCTGGCTTGGGGAGTGTACAATTATATTAAAGGATCAACAAGAAGAAGCCCACCCACCAAGTGACCGAACCAGACGAAGACCTAACAAATCAATGGAAGAGTGTTCGGAGTATACACAACAACGCAAAATTGAGAATGTTACAGGAGAATTGTCTACAAAACATCTGTCGGAAGCGCTATCAATTAAATATGCGAAAGTTACGGACAAAACAAGAGCTGACACTACAAAGGCCGTGACGATCGCAAGCCCAGTACGGCTGAATAGGATAAAGGAAGCATTCCAACGCCACCAAATACCGCACCCTAAAATTATACATCGGAACAAGCGTTAGCATTATTCATGGACATGGGACTAACAAAAGAAAAATATTATTTGTTTCGAAGCTCCTTACATCTACAAAACGTCTATGTCCTTCCTGGATATAAAAAAATTGGATCTGCTAAGAAGGAAGCAGTGCCGCCACAATTAAAGGTAACTGAGGTATCTGCAGAAGTTTGTCTTCAAAATGTAATGGATCACACTTCGAATCGTCTAATTGACAGCTTGCCTGAAGAGGCAGTAGAGCTGCTCCCCGACAAGCTCACTTTGATGAATAAATGGGGATGTGATGAATCATCCGGACAAAGTGCGTATAAACAAACCATAAAAACAGAGGACGCAAGTGTCTCTGATGCAAATATGTTCATGGCATCTGATTCCTTTATGACTAAGAAGTGAAACATCCGAGCATTGGAGAAATCCTCGACCATCATCGGTCCTTTACTGCCGCTCAATATTTTTCAAATATGCAAGTCTTCTGAGTCTTCTGAAGTGATAAGAACGGCGGTAAATGACATAAAGAAGCAAATGAGTGAATTGAGGTCTTTTGTGCTTCTATCCAGGTCCCAGTTAGCCCGTGGTGTGGGTGGTATTTATTATAAGGATAATTATTTTATTTCTGACAATATCTTAGAAGGTAAAATTTAAACTTGATGTTCTGATGTGCTGCTGCCGAGAGAGACGCCGACTCAATTAGTGTGACTGTTTTGTCGTCTCTTCTTTTTGGCATTTCGCGGGAAGTCTTTGTGACCGTTTACACCACACAACTTTGTTGTCGAAGGTGCGTCTACACCACATGGCTCCGCCGCTAGATAGAAGCCTATCGATATCGTGAGGGAAACCGGACGGTTCGTCCCGATTTTGTCGAAGTAGTGGTCGTGAAAGACGGCTCCGATGACTTAGCTTGATCCGGTCGAACTGGAACCACAGCCTTCGGATTATCGACTGTGGTTGCTGTTGTGTGGGCGTTCTCCAAGAAAGCTGCTTTTAGTCGGTCCATAGAGATGTTGACGTCGCAATTAGGCAGTCGAATCTTGAAGAATTTGCTTGTTTTATCTAGTACCTCAAATGGACCCTCATAAGGAGGTTCTAATGGCGAGCGTACGCGGTCCACACGAACATAAACGTGTGTAGCATGGTTGAGTTCTGGCTGTAGGAAGGTTTGCTTCTTACCATGGCTGGATGTACTGCTTTGGCCAAGAGATTGCATTCTATTCCGCAGCTGCTTTATGAACTCGGTTTCGTTTGGATGATTCTGTCCAGGGGTGACAAATTCCCCTGGAATTCGGAGTTGTGAACCAAAGAGCATCTCAGCTGGGCTTGCTCCTAAATCCTCTTTCAAGGTGGCACGTAATCCAAGAAGCACTAAAGGCAGGACGTCGCACCAATCGTTGGTCATGTGACACTTAATGGCGGCTTTGAGAGTCCTGTGCCAGCGCTCCACTATCCCATTTGACTGTGGGTGATAGGCTGTAGTGCGTAGGTGTTTGATGCCCAGGATGCGCATGAGGCCTGAAAAGATCGCAGACTCGAATTGTCTTCCTAGATCACTAGTGATGTGCAAAGGGACACCAAATGATGATATCCATCCATTTATGAGCGCTGTAGCTACCGTTTCTGCAGAAATATCAGGAATGGGAATTGCAGTGGGCCATCTTGAGAATCTATCGATGCATGTAAGGCAGTATCGGTTTCCTCGTGAGACTGGTAATGGACCAATGATGTCTATGTTGATGTGGTCAAACCGCTGATCAATTGGTCCGTAGCTCCCCATCGTAGATTTGTTGTGGCGTTGTATTTTGCACCGTTGGCACTGCGTGCACGTGCGAACAAAATTTCCGATGTCCTTTGTCATAGACGGCCAAACAAATCGATCCGAGACCAGCCTTTGTGTAGCTCTGCGGCCTGGATGTGCCAAGTTATGAATTTTTTGCATAACCTGTTTGCGTAATTGGCTTGGAATGAACGGTCGTACTGTATTCTCGTTGATGTCGCAATAGAGAAGTGATGACGTGTTCAGTAGAGAAACTTTTTTTAGGTGTAGCGAAGTCTCCTTATCTTTCAACAAATTCTGTAGTTCTGCATCGGATTCCTGAGCCGTAGCGATAGCTTCAAAATCAATTTCAGTAATCGTGTTGATCCGTGAAAGTAAATCTGCTACTTCGTTGTCTTTGCCAGACACATGTTGTATATCAGTAGTGAACTGACTGATGAAATCCAGATGCCTTCCTCTTCGTGGTGGTGTCTTTTCCAATTTTTGTGAGAATGCGTAGATCAGTGGCTTGTGATCCGTAAAAACAGTAAATTGTCTGCCTTCCAGTAAAAATTGAAAATGTTGTACTGCTAGATAAATCGCTAGCAGCTCGCGGTCATAGGTTCCATACCTTGTTTGTGCTGGATTTAGTTTTTTTGAGAAGAATCCCAATGGCTGAAGTTTGCCGTCGACCAGTTGGTGTGCAACAGCCCCCACCGCGTTGTCTGAGGCGTCAGTGCTTAACGAGAGTGTTGCGTTTGGAGACAAAAAGGTGAGCAAGGTAGCATTGGCTAGTTGATCCTTGCATGCTTGAAATGCAAGTAACGTGTCCTCCGACCACTCTACTGGGGTCTTGTCATTTTTCCTGTTGCCCTTGATGAGCGATTGCAGTTTGATTTGACTGTGCGCAGCGTTTGCAATGAATGGACGGTAGTAGTTGATCATGCCGAGAAATCTCTTTAGTTGACTTGCTATCTCGGGTCGCGGGAAATTTCGGATGGCAGCGACTCGTGCTTCCAATCGCAAAAGACCTTTAGAGTCGATCTTATGACCAAGAAATTGTACTTCCAATTTGGCGAGTTGACATTTGCTAGCGTTGATGGTCAAGTTATTGTCTTGAAGTCGCTTTAGAACTGTTCGTAAATGTAGCTTATGCTGCTCCATGTTTGACGAGGCAACGAGTATGTCATCGATATAAACAAATACGAAGTCCAAGTCACGGAAAATATTATGCATGAATCTTTGAAAAGTTTGCGAGGCGTTGCGCAAACCGAAGGTCATGTAGCAGAACTCGAACAATCCGAACGGGGTAGTTATTGCCGTCTTGGGAATGTCATTTGGTTCTATTGAGATGTGGTGGTATGCGCGTTGCAAGTCGATGACCGAAAATATGCTTTTGTTGTGCAAAATGTTTGTGACGTCATGCATAAATGGTAATGGGTAGCGATCGGGCACGGTTTTCGCATTGAGTGCTCTAAAATCCCCACAAGGTCTCCACTCTCCGTTTGCCTTACGCACCATGTGTAATGGACTGGCCCAATTGCTGCTGGAGGGACGACAAATTCCGCGCTCTACCATATAAGCGAATTCCTTCTTAGCGGCAGTGAGCTTTTATCCAGTGAGTCTGCGTGGGCGGGCAAAAACTGCCGGGCCGGTGGTTTCGATTACGTGCGTTACGTTCGAGGGAGATGGTTGTGTGTTGTGGTTATGCATGGCAAGGTGCTTCAACTCCTCGAGTAAATTGGCAACATCATTATTTAGGACATGCGAAACAATTGTAGCTTCACCGGTTCTTGATGCGGCTCCAAGCACTTGCAATGATGTTTTTGCGTCGATCAACGTACGTCGTTTAGAGTCCACCAACAGATCATAGTGGCTTAAAAAATCTTATCCGATGATTGGTGTAGAAACGTCTGCAAGGATAAATGTCCAGACAAAGTCTCGACGAAGTCCAAGTGAAAGCTTAAGGCGCCTTTCACCAAACGTTTTGATGGGCGTGCCGTTTGCTGCGAATAGACTGAAAGTGTTTGTTTTACTGGATTTATCTTTTGTTAGGGCTGGAAGAACTGATACGTCTGCACCTGTGTCAATGAGAAATTTGTGTTGGGTGCCCTTGTCGAAAATTGTTATACGAGCCACATGGTTTTTATCTTCTGGTTCGGCGGGCGGCGAAACAGAAGAGCTTTTTAGTTTTTTGAATCCTTGTCGAATGAGCAGGGCGGCTTGCACTTTTTAGCCTTGCTGCCAAACTTTGCATGGTACCAGCATGTAGACGGAGAAGAGTTGCGACTATTATTTCCTGGTGAACGGCTTTGCGAACGGGAACGAGTGCGGATGGATTTCTCCAAGCTTTCCAGTCTAGAAACTAATTCGTGGATGGAACTAGCAGGCGGTGCAGTGGCAGAGGTCATGTCAATACGACCTAGTGATCCAACTTCGAGAACTTTGTCAGCGAGTTTTGCTAAGCCTTGTAAGTCATCGTTTGACGCTTGAAATATGGCGCGTGCGTGTGGCGGCAAGCGTTGCATCCACAGAGATTTTAAAAAATCGTCACTGATACGGTCGTTGGCTAAACCACGAAGTTCATTGAGTAGCTGGGTTGGGCGGCGATCACCCAAGTCGATGTCGGAAAGAAGCTTCTGGATTTTTCTTTGCTCGCTTTCGCAGAATCGCTCAATTATGCAGCGTTTAAGATTTCCATACATGTCGTTTGTAGGTGGATTGAGCACGGCGTCGGTGATCTGGGCAATAACGTGCGATTCCATTGAAGCCACAACTGTGTGGAACTTCGTTTGGTCGGCAGAGATTCCAGAAATGCAAAATTGCGATTCGATTTGAGCGAACCAAATTTCGGGACGCTCGGACCAAAATATTGCACGGTTTAAATTTTTCAGTTGTCAGATTCGCAGCTAAACATTCTTTTTCTGTCACAGTATAATTTAATTGATGCTTCTTTAACTTTGCAGGGAAGAATGATGTAAACCACTTCTGTTGCTCATCGTCTCTTTAGAAGAGGACCGACCCAACACCGAAGACGCATCGCATTGGACATAAAACCTCGCGTTGAGAGCATGCTTAAATTTTTGGATGAAATCAATGGCTTCGTCACTGAGACAAAATTTCCCGCTGACTATATATCCTAAGTATTTAAGGCTTTTAAAGCAGAATTTTGATTTGCTATGGCCTATGGTAAAGTTTGCTCTTTCTAAACATTCGGACACTAACTTTAAATATTTCAGATGGGCTCTAAGTCATCCGGAATTATAAGGAGATCGTATAGGTATACGAAGACGTTTGACCTTAGCGCTGGTGGGATCACCTTGTCCATGAGTCGACGTAGCTGCTGCGCCGCGTTGCACAGTCCGAACGGCATGAATCGGAACTGGTAGAACTGCCCACCTGAAACAGTAAGCGCCATATACGCCTTACTTTTCTCCTCCAGCTCTTTCTGCCAAAAAGCGAATTCCAAATCCACGCTCGAGCTGAAATGTGTTTAATCTATGCGGGACAAAATGCCATCGATACAAGGCAGAGGATACGCGTTGTTTATGGTGACTTTATTCAGCTTACAAGCGTCAAGGCAAAATCGGTTTTCCCCGGTTTCATTATCACAGTCGCTTGGTTGCTCCATCTTATCAGCATCTTATCGACCTCTTTCCATACTACTTCTTGCTTCGCTGGTGATAGGGGATAATGCCTGTCCTTTATTGGTTCTGTTCCGTCAACCAGCTGAGTCTTATGTTTGAGCAAAGGAGCCAGTCCCAACCCAGAGCGATCAAAGGTCAGAAATTCCTTTTTAACATCTTCTAATTTCTTCTTTAGTTCTTCCCGCATTTCTCATATATCCGGATCAGGGTTGCTCTCAGGGACTTTACCATCTTCGCGATAATATTCTTCACATTTGGACGGAAACACCAGTTCGGAGGCTCTAGGCCACCCGTCCGAAGCTGTTGCTGGCCCAAGTAATTGTGGAGCGAGATCGAATGATCTCCAAAAGTCAATGCCCAAATACAACTCCTGTTGCAAGTATGGGCACATATACAGTGTGACAGTTTTTTCCACATTTTTATATATGACAGGCACTATCACTCGTCCACGATGGTTCGATCCGTTACAGCAGCCGTCTTCGCCACAGATGCGCATGGCTGCTCTGAAACCCCAAACATATCCACAAGCTCCAGGCATTCACGGCCAACCAAGCTTACAGACTAGACGATTTACGCCTTCGAAAACGTTCTAGGGATTTCTTCACACGACGAGTACCCATCCATCAGACATTCCCCAAAAATTCAGTTTCTGGCCTCCTTGTATGCACGCAGTAGGGCTGCAAAACTATCGATGTTACTATCGATAGTATCGAGGTTTTCAAAATGGTCCGATGTATCGATGTTAAAAATTGAACATCGATATATCGGATGCTTCACTGCATCAGTGCTGCCAGATTTTTTGGGTCCATTTTTATTATTATTAGTTGAAATACGACAAAATTTGATTAACAAGCAAAAAAAAAAGGTCAATTTGGTTAAACGCAGCATTATCAAACCGAAATTTGTGTTCCAAAGTGCAAATAAACGAAATGGCTAGAAGTGGCTAGATCATTTTGAAAAAAAAAGGTAACCCGCTCAAAAAGTGGCTAATTCTAGCCACAAAGTGGCTGAGTTGGCAGCCCTCCACTGCATGGTGACGCTTCAAGCTACGCGTAAGTGTTTGTTGAGTTAAAAATGTGTATAATTTTATAAATTCATTTTTTGGTAATAGTTTCTTACAGCAATAATTGGCGGTTCTTCTGTATATATAATGGATAAGTTTTTGTGCACATCAAGTAAGTAAAAACCTTAAAAGCAGCAGTGTATATTATTACAAATCTATTGCGTTTTAGACAAAGTTAACGCTGCTTCTTCTTCTGATTCTGCTTTGTGCGCCGAGGAATCAGCTGATGCCTCGTCCAGCAGTAATCGGAAGCGCAAAGGAAATTCTGATGTTTGGAAACACTTTGAAAAGTGTAAAAATAAAATGTTTGCCAAATGTCGTTTATGCGGAAAGGAGTACAAGACATCTGGCAACACATCAAATTTAAGCGATCATTTACGTCGTATACACCCATTATACAATACTGCAGAAGACGTACCTACAATGGCAAAATTTATGAAGCGGTCGGATGCGTACGCCCCCACATTATCCAAGAAACAGATGTTGGATGCTCTTATTTCAGAAATGGTGGCAGAAGACGTGTTACCATTTAGCTTTGTGGAGGGTCTTGGATTTCGTAAGCTTATGCATGCGGTGGATCCAAAATATAAATTTTGTTCGTTTATTATTAAGAAATTAATAACATTATTTTACACAAACAAAATTAATGTTTGCCTTTTCTATATTTTTCTTAATATAGCATAAGATATATGGTATTTACCGCAATCTGAAATATTTGAAAAATTTTCGATGTTTTAACGATATATCGATGTTTTTTTGGAAAACATCGAGGTTTTGAAACATCGAAGTTTAAAACTATCGATGTACCCACTATCGATAGTTTTGCAGCCCTAGCACGCAGTCGTTCTACATATGGTAATCCTTTTATTTTTGTAATATTTTTATTCATAGACTTATAATTCTTATTATCTACAAACATCTTCTTTTTTTTCTCCTCTATTTCGTCGCTGCTGTTGCATCCGAACACGTTTCTGCCGCTCTCCACGTGCTCGCGTAAGCGTTTCCTGGACAATTCACGCATTGAGAACAGAACGTTTTCGGCTTGTATATACTAATTTCGAATGGCGGACTTCTTTCAAGTCTTCTGAGATGCAAACTTCTCCATGCGATGGAATGGCAACCTCGCTCAGCATTGGCTTTCCTCCAAAATGATAACCGGACAGTTGCCCAATCCCAATCCTGATTCGCCGCCCGAATGTCTTCTTGACCTCGATGCACGCGCCTCTCAGGTCATCCACTGTGTACTTCTCTAAGGCGTAAACGTATCGGGCAATACTTTTCTTCAAGCCTTTCTTAATCACCTTTACAATGGCACGTTCACCCAAAGGCTTCTTCAGACGTGAAGCAAGCAGACGCATGTGGTGAATATAGTCGTCCACAGCTTATCCAGTATGCTGTTCCCGCTGCAGTAATTCGTGCATCTTATCATGTTTCGTCTGGTGCCCACGGAATCGACCAAGCAAAGCCTTTCTCAGTTAATTGAGGATCCGTACGCCCCGCTGGACTGCTAGAGACAAGGCTATCGTACCTCTTTCTCGGTTTCGGTGGAACCATCGGTGGATTTGCGCCTAACCTCTCCACTGCCCTGTTCATCTTTGGAATCGCCCCTTGGTGGCACATCACATTTAAATTTGGACCTCTTGCTCCTTATTATTCTGCGATGGGAGTTGGATGCCCATCGATCTTACCATTTTTATCATATTGATAAGTCCTTGCTTGAACTGAGTTTGATGTGCTTGGGCAAGGGCTGTATTGATTGCCGACCCTTCGGGCGATCCTATCGTTGACTTTGGAAGCTCCAGCGTCCTTTGTAACTGCTCTTAGTCATTTCGCTGTTTTAATGCAGCTATGAGTTGATGCTTCTCCTTTTGTTGTTAAAGTTCATTGGAGTCCTAACCAAGCCTCCAGCCATCAATGCCGGTGGCAATGTTGCAGCCCCTTCACCATCCGTCTCCCGTAAATCTGAATCTCTTGCTCTCTCAAACTAAGCTGGTGATGGCTTTGCCCCGTGTAACGGACACGCGGAATGTCAAGAGCACGCTCTGTCTAAACGATTTCCCAGCTAGGCTCAGGGAATATTGTGTGGTTCTTGCCTTGCCTCTTACCTTGCAGAACCTTATAACCATATGCAGGAGACCTTATAACCAAATAAGTGTTGGCGCAAGTTGATCGAAGAATGATCCGGGATGGCGGATGACCAATTATTATGACTTGAATCAAGAGTAAAATGTATATTTCTGAGCAGCCAAACTTTGAGCGTCAGTACGGGTATTCGGAAACGGCAAAAGTGAAGGCCGAAGACAGGCATGACAGCTTACATAGTATGGAGGCAAAACAAGGGCTGCCATTTTATTTGCGTAGCCATGTGATAGCCCCTAATCTGATTTGTCGACTACTCACAGTTCAAAAATCAGCGAACCCTCACACCCGATAGATCGAACTCTAATTTGTTTCCAGACATCACTTACAATTCACAAAATACTTTTCCAGTAATTACTACTTTTCTATTGTTCTTAGTTTTTGTTTCAGCTTTGTTCATATACAGGGTGGTCCATCGAGTGTTTGGAATCTGAACTATTTATTCATAATTTAAATTTAACAAGAAAGAAAGTCGGTCAGGCCCGACTATAACATACTCTGTACCAACGAAATAATACGCTCAGCATAAATTTTGATGCTGCAGTAGCAGCTGAGAGCAGCGCTGATACTGCGCTGCAGCAGCGGACAGTCTTTTGATAATAACTCGACAACCGTTCTTCCGATCTTCACCATTTCTTTGGCAGATTGATAAGTAGTCCCGATAAGTAAATATGCCTAGAAGAAACGAACCATCTATCTTTAAAACTGTGGGAGATTTGACGTTGTTTCCATATTGCGGGGGCGGGAGGGGGAGTGACCAAAATTAAAAATAAACTTGATCTGCCTGCAGACATAAGAAGCATATGTCCCATACATGTCAAACCTCCATCTCTTACCATCTCTGAGATCTGTGCGTTCATACAGACAGACAGACAGACGGACAGACGGACATTTCTATATCGACTCGACTGTTGATGCTGATCAAGTATATACATATATATACTTTATGGGGTCGGAGATGCTTCCTTCTGGCTGTTACATACTTTTGCACAAACTTAATATACTCTATGTACCCACGGTACATAGTATAAAATCGTCGAATGTCATTCGGAAAGCGACTAATATTTAGAAATATGGAGATGTGAATTGGCCGCCAAGAAGCTGTGATCTGACACCGTTAGACTATTATCTTTGGGGAGCGGTCAAGGACAAATGTTATGCAAACAATCCTCAAACAATTGATGAATTGAAGAACGAGATTCTAGTTGCTATTGCTGACATACGTGCCGATACAATTGAAAATGTTCTCAAAAATCGAATGGATCGAATGGGCTACTGCCAAGTCAGCCATGGTGGTCATTTGACCAAAATTGTTTTTCATAAATAAATGACATGAACCAACCTTTCCAATAAATGTTCAACCTTTGAAAAATATCGAGATGTTTTTTATAGCAAAATTGAATTCCAATTTTTAAAAGTGTTTATTTTTTATCTATTTATTTATTAATAGTCGACAAACTTGTAAACACGTTCTAAAAAGGCTTATTTACTAAGGAGGCATAAAAAAGAAAGCCTTACAAAATAAACTAATAACGACTCCGACTTGGTGTGGGATTTTTATTTGCCGGTCCGGCCAGCTATGCCCCGATTCCCAGCCTGTTGTGGTCAGAGTCGATATTAGAGCTAACAAAACCATTTATCAAATATACATGCCTGTTCAGTTTTTCACTTACATTAAATTTTCTCTATTTCGACTTGGCTACCTGTTCTGGTTTTCATAATTTGATACAATTACTTGATTTGAATTAACATTGCTTGGAGCATGTGAAATCAGATGTAAGTTCGTAATTTTCATTAAATGCTATTAAAATAAAGCGAGATATTAAACAGCTTTATTAAAGCACTATTGATTTTTGCAGAGTTTGTATATTGATTGTTTCATCCAACTGATTAAGTTCAGCGAGTTGTTAAAAGAAAAACAATTTGGAACTGAAACAGTCAAATTGCAAGTCGAATACCAGAACAGCGAACGCAAAATCGTACGAATTTAATTTCATTTGATGTTTAATAAGTTATGTGAAGCCCGGAACAGGCCTGAAGAGATGTAAGAGGTAAGAAAAAAAGAATAAGAAAATGCAGGCTTACAAATACAGAGAGGAATAAAGGCATAAAACTATAATTAAAGATAAAATAGAAGAGTGACCAAAAATAGAAAATTACAAATTAAAAATATATTAAAATAAAACTAAAAGGATAATCGAAAAATCTCTGACCCGGTGGGGGAAGATTTATTAGCCAGTCCGGCAAGCTATGCCCCTACTCACAGCTGGGAGTGGTCAGAGATTTTCAAGGAGATAAGTGTAAGGGGAAGTTTTTAAGGAGAAGAGAGAGAGAGATCTTTTGAGAGGAGGTGATAAAGATCGTTGTAGTCTTGACATAAATCCCGAAATCGATTATGCTTAGAAGGAACAGAGAAGTTAAGGCGACGTAGGAGTTCAGAAGAATCTACATTACCTATAATTAACTTGTGAAGAAATGAAACACCTAAGACTGTTCTACGGTTAGCTAGCGAAGGAAGGTCTATAAGCAAGAGTCTTCTGGAGTACGATGGCAAACGGAGGTTGGGGTCCCAATTTAGACAATTCTTTTAAAAAATTTTTTTTTTTTTGTGTTCTAAACTTTTTGTCACCATTGATTTGGCAACTTATTTTAGATTGTGTATGCGCTTATTCATATTAACTTATTTCTGTATAAGTGTGGCAAGAGTTGAGAGTTTGATTATGGGAGAGTGAATTTGTGTTGATATGAAACATGTTTAGTGTAGTGGTTCTGTCTAGTGTTAAGAAGGTGATGTGGTTGCTATGGTATATGTCTGTTAGGAAACTCTCTGGGGAAAAGTTTCTTGAGGCGCAGTCTTACTCTTCTTCCCGCTTTTCTTCGTCTGCGCAAGAGCCTTCTGGCAAGAGCGTTGGGGTGGCTTCTCAATCGTTCTATGTAAGCACCAGCCTGTGTATTTAACACGTCTCCAATCTTGGGTACTCTTAAATCACTCTCTGGGTGTCTTGGGCACATATACCAGGGTGATCCCGATAGTCTGCGCAAACACCTGGACTGGAGGACTCGAATCTTTCTCAGATGAGTTTTCGCAGCTATGCCATATACTTGGATCCCATATCTCCAGACTGGTGCAATAATGGCCTTATAAATGTGCACTTTATTACGAAGTGAAAGTTTGTTTCTACTAGAGAGCAGCCATCCCACTTTCTTCACTCTGCCATATAGTGAGCTTACAAGCGCATTGATATGAGCTCCGAATGTGAGGAGCTTGTCCAAATATACTCCCAAGTACTTATGTCCAGTTAAGTGCCGTAACAGCTGCTCGTTGGGGAAGACGCCTGGACACTCATCGTGACGCAATATAGGCCACGAAGGGCAAAAAGCAAAAATTGTTTCTGAACAGATTCAATACGATCAATATGCTTTTTATACTGCGGACACCATACGGATGAACATTATTCTAGCACGGGACGGACTAAATCAGTATAAAGGAGTTTAGTTGAGTAGGGATCATTAAACTCCTTCGACCAACGTTTAATGAATCCAAGTTCACCATTCACTTTGTTAACAATAGTGGAGATAAGGTGATTAAAACTCAATTTGGGGTCAAACAGAATTCCAAGATCAGCGACAGTCGAAATACGTTGGAGCAGCTCATTACCAATCGTATAGGAAACCATAAATGTGTTGCGTCGATGGAAAGTCATAAACATGCACTTGGAGCAATTCAGGTGCAAATGATTTACCAAGCACCAAGACTGCAAGGAGTTAAGATCATGGTTGACAGAGTGAAAGGCTTTGCTAAAGTCGGTGATATCAGTTTGCCTTTTCACAAGGAATCCATCATTAACTAACGAAGTAAATTCGAGCAAATTGGTCGTTGTTGACCGACGCTTTATGAAACCATGCTGAAAAGGTGACAAAATAGATCTACAATAATGCTGCAATGTGGAGGTTTTAATCTCTTCAAACAATTTCGGAATGGCGGAAAGCTTAGCAATAGAATGAATCGGGTTGTTGAAAGATAAAATAAGTTTAACGTCATCGGCATACATGAGTATCCGAGAATATGATAATATTGTAGAGAGATCATTAATAAATAGAGTGAAGAACAGAGGACCTAGGTGGCTACCTTGAGGTACACCAGAGGTTACAGTCACAGTTTTTTAAGTGTTAGAACGAAGCAGAATTTTTTGAGTTCTATCTTTTAGATAGGACGGAGCCCAAAGCAGAAAAGAGGAGGGAAATCCTAATCGATCGAGCTTAAAGAGGAGAAGATCATGGTTGACAGAGTGAAAGGCTTTGCTAAAGTCGGTGATATCAGTTTGCATTTTCACAAGGAATCCATCATTAACTAACGAAGTAAATTCGAGCAATTGGTCGTTGTTGACCGACGCTTTATGAAACCATGCTGGAAAGGTGACAAAATAGATCTACAATAATGCTGCAATGTGGAGGTTATAATCTCTTCAAACAATTTCGGAATGGCGAAAAGCTTAGCAATGCCTCTGTAATTTGAAATATCCGACTTCCCACCCTTTTTATGGAGAGGAATAATGTAAGATTCTTTCCAAGGAGATGGGAAGACAGACGAATTGAGTGATAGATTGAAAAGCTTTAGCAAAGGTTTGCATAAAGAACTAGAACACTCTTTGAGCACACAGCTTGGAATGTTGTCAGGCCCAGGAGAAAATGAGGATTTTAGTGATTTTAAAAATGAAAGAAGAGAAGTTTCGGAAATTTCGGGATCACATATAGAGTTGGCAGAAGTAATGTTATAAGGATAAGAAGTGTTCGCATATTGGACAGAGCAATAAGTTGATTGGAAGAAATCAGCGACTAAGTCAACAGCTGTGGAATCATTGCCAGCCTTTTGGTCACCCAGAAAAAAAGCGGAAGGTAAAGAAGAAGATCTACGCTTATAGTTCACAAAGCTATAGAATTGCTTTGGATCCTGTGCGAATTGAATTTTGCACCGAGCAAGATAATTGTTATAGCACTCGGAGTTAAAAAGTGTAAAGTTAGATTTTGCTATTGAATATTTAGAAAAATCAATCGCAGAACCAGTACGTTTATACTTTTTAAAGCATCTAGATTTAATATTTTTCAAATTAGATAATCTAGGACAGTACTACGCTATTAGGAATGCAGATATCTAAGAGAAAATTAATAGACTCGTAGAAAAAGATAACAGCAAAATCTAAATCAACCGCATTGTACAATGGAGACCAGTCTGTTGCACAAATGAGTTGGCTTAGTTTGAAGTTTCCTTTACGGAAGCAACGATGAGGTAAATTGGGGATTTTGGAATTTGAAGGGGCAGGTCCAAATACTGAAAGCGAGACTTCCAGTGTAGAATGGTAAGAGTCTTCCGACAGTGATAGAGGGGGAGACCGAGAGACACTGACATTGGTGCTATCAGTGACAAAAATAATAATAATTTATTTAAATTGTTTTGTACAGGATTAATTTGAAAAAGAGACATGTCAAGCAAACAATCTTAAAAATCATGCTGTACTGATGGTACAAGGTAAGTCGACCCATTAGGATTTGACTATGTGATGTTAGGCAAGTTAAAATCACCTACAACAACCAGTGTGTCAATGTCCCGTAAGTGGGCTAAAACATCTTTAATGCAGGCTACAAAAACTTGCTTACGCGGTGCTATAACGAACAGTAGAGGAGGTTGAGGAGGAATGGGAACGGATACAGAGACATTGCCCTTAGGTTCAGTCGACGCTATTGGAGGCTGCTCGAATCTACGGACAGAAGGTTTATCTAAAAGACTACCAACAGCTTGATTCGGGGAGGGGAAAGGAGACAAATCAAGCATATTGCCTGGTGAGACAGACAATGAAATTGTTGGCGACCTTTCGATACTATTAGAAGAAAATTGGTTCGAGTTGCCAGACACGGGTGGTGGCACATCTCAAAATTGGGGCTCTAACCGACGCGAGGGTGGTGACTCGAACTTATACTCACTTAGCATCTCGAAACTGGCGAAAAACTCAGTTGCGAGATGCTTAGTTAGTTTGTGCATTTTGTCAAATTTATTTTTCACCTCGATGAACATCCGCGAGAAATTAAATTGTTTGTTTGTCAGCGCACAAAGGGCATGACCAACTCAAAGCACCACAATCCTTTTTAGGCGAGTATACTTTGTCCAGATCACGTCATACGTGCATACCATTGTCGCACAACCAGCAGGTAACAAACCGAAGTTGTTCCGACTCACTTGCATTCTTAAATGTGCAGGCCTTTTTGCAGCACGACATAATGCACCAAATTTATCAAAGGGTCTCAAAACTAAAGAGAAAGCGGAGCAAAGCGCGTATCAAGAAAACAAAAAAAAAAATACCCACAGAGCGCAGTTCGATAGCGAGCATTCTTAGCTTTGAGAGCAGAGCAACAACAAAGCTGAGTGGGAGTTAAGCACAAAAAGAAACGAATATGCACAAGCAATCGCACACACAAACCTGTGTAAAGAGGGGGAGTTGCTAAGCAAGCAAATCAAAAACACTAACAAAATACACAGCAAAGACGCCGCAATAATTTTCTAAACTAGCAATGTTAAGATGCACAACTGAAAAGAAAAGCACAAACCGATATTGGGCAATACTAATAAAATTAATTACGTTAGATTTGCGACAAAATTGGCTCGTTAAACGACACAAGAAATTATTTGTTGCGGAGTACAAAAAAAACACCTCAATTACTCACAAGAGTTTCTCAACACCCGAGTCGATATAGCCATGTCCGTCTGTCAGTATAGAGTCAGCACAGATCTCAGAGATGGTAAGAAATAGAGGTTTGACAACTATGGGACATATGCTTCTTATGTCTGCAGGCAGATCCAGTTTATTTTCCATTGGCCACGCCCCCTCCCGCTCCCGCAATTTAGAAAAAACGTAATTTCTCTCACGGATAGATGAGAGCCTGCAGACCGAACAATCACTTACCTCTCTTCGACTCTTACATCTGACATCACTAACGAGAAGAATTAAAAAACGCAAACAGCTCTAATACACAAAAAGATCTCGTCCCCTGTTTTTCAGAGTAGGCCTCCGCACCGGAAACCAGAGACACCGGCACTAGGGCTAACGACTGATCATGTAAAAATAAACATGTATACAGTAACCAGAAACTTTTTTTTTAAATGTATATGTTTAATTAACATGAATCAACAAAACATCATGACTAAAATAAAATAAAAATAATATAAGTGTGGTCAATCGTCACTTTTACATGTATATTTTTATCAGTGACCTTCTATTCTTGCGACATCGATGTATTCAATTCCTAATTAAATGTAACTAATACAAATATTTCTTACATCTCATATCCAGCTAAGACAATTGCGAACTAGTTTCAGGCTCTTACAATAGCTAGAAGACGAAACCAAAATTTCAAAAACTAAATTGGATTATATTATTTATATAAAAATGAGTATTTAGACTCTGTCTTGAAACAGTCAGTATCGTCCTAGGGATCTGGGATACATTAAAACGAAAACGGTGTGGCTTATACAAGAAATGAAAGAATCCAAATTTTGTGGAGACCTTGGAATATTTTGAATACACCTGTCCCTCTCATATCTCGCTTTTAAGGAGTGCAAAAGAGAACAGAAGTGTTTACTCAGTTTGATTTTCGTCACGCAAACTGAAAAATTATGTCCGGTGGTGGTCATGATACAATAACCACAAGGTAACGCAACTTTAAGTGAATTTTCGTATGCGCAAGATGCTCTCGAGCCCCAGGGATGAAACACGCTAAGCTCAGGGTCGATCTAGCATTATCCTAATCTTTTCAATTTAGCGATGATTTCAGTGTGATATAACGGATTGCAGCCTTTAATCTTCGAGGCTAAGCCGACTAAGAATATCGAAGTTTCTTATAGGTTATTTACACTAGGAGTGCGTTAATCGGCAAAAATCAGCTTTTTTTAACCATAAAAAAGAATAGGGGTGACAAAAGTTGGGTTTCGTTTATTCGTTATAAGTGTTGTCGCTATACTCGATAGGTAGGTAGGTAGTTCCGGCTGACCCCAGATGGGGTCACACATAGACCTTAGGGTCCTTAATGAGGCCGGGTGATTATTTGGGTACGTTTGTCTTAGAAGTCCAGGAGGATTTTTGTCGTTTTGGCAAATGCCAATAACTGTTTTGGGGGTGGTAATTGCTGGGCAGCTGCAAATTAGGTGTTCTAGAGTTTCTGCTACTCCAGGTTCCATACATTTCCTGCAGGTGTCCTCTGTTGTTATGCCTAGCTTTATCGCATGAGCGGCTGCTAGGCAGTGTCCCGTTAGTATGCCAATGAGCAGTCTACAGTCTCTTCTCTGGAGCTGTAGCAGATAGTGCGTAAGTTTTTTGTCTCTTGTCTTGCACATAATTCTAGAGATTCTGCATCCGCTGGTGTTTTCCCACCTTACCTCCGCTTCTTTCTCTGCTATCTCTTCCATCTTGCTATGAAGCGTCTGTATGGAGATAGGTATGTTTAGTGTTTCTTCTTGGCCGAGTACGACTCCGGCTTTTGCAAGACTGTCTGCCATCTCGTTTCCATCAACGACCCGGTGGCTGGGAATCCAGTAGATTTGCACATCTCTGGAGATGCAGAGGAAATCTAGTGCTTCCCTGCTCGCCAGGACATTTCTGGAGTTGAAGGAGTGTCCTTGCATTGCCTTGATTGTCGCTTGGCTGTCCACGTCGATATTTATTTGGTTGTATGGAGCGTGAATTTCCGCCAACTCCGCTGCTTTCCTTATTGCGAAGACTTCCGCCTGGAATATGGTGCAGTGGTTTGGTAGTTTGTATGAGAGCTTTATTTCTGGCTCTGCACAGTATACGGCGGCTCCGACTCCTAGGTCCATCTTTGAGCCGTCTGTAAAGAGGTGCGTTGCTTCTTGGGCCAGTCCTGTACGCCAGTCTTCTGGTCCTAATAGTGCAGATGTGCATATTGGGTTGATCTTTGGGATAATGTAGTCCGTGCTACTATTGATCTCTCTACCAACTATGCTGTGTCCATAGCTTTGTAGCGCCATGGTGCCTGTCGCACATAGACGTTGGGCGGTCTTTTGTGCCAGAAGGCGTGCTTGGATGTCCAGAGGGTTGACACCTAAGATGTGTTCTAATGCTTTGGTTGGAGTGGACCTCAGCGCCCCCGTAATACAGACCAGTGCCTGTCGCTGGGTCTTCTCCATCAGCTTTAGGTATGTGGTTTTCTCCGTGGCCTGCCACCATACCAGTATGCCGTGTAGCAGTATCGGTCGTATTACTGAAATGAAAAGCCAGTGCATCAGACTTGGTGATAGGCCCCAAGTGCTACTCAGCATCTTCGGGGATGCATATAGTGCGTTGGTCGCCTTCTTCACTCTTTCTTCCACATTCGCCTTCCATGACAGTTTACTGTCGATTACTGCTCCAAGGTATTTGACGTTATTCTTTGGTGTTAGTGTTATTCCATTTATCTTTGGTGGAATCCATGGCGGTACCTTGTATCTCTTGGTAAAGAGAATGAGGTCCGTCTTCTCCGCATTAATACTAAGTCCGGCTTCTGTGGCCCATTTTAGTATCTCTTTGAGTGTAGAGTCCATGATTGAGCTGAGAGTCGATGGACATTTTCCGATGATAATTATGCATATGTCGTCGGCATATGCAGTTATCTTGGGTGCTTTCCTGCGAAATTTTGTTAGCAGTTCGTTAACCACAAGGTTCCATAGAAGGGGTGACAGTACTCCGCCTTGAGGCGTGCCGCCGTGTGCCTCCTTCGTCATGGTTGTGGTACCCCACTCGGCTTGTACTCTGCTGCAGCTCAGCAGGTTGTATATCCACGAGTTCAAAGCCTTATGAATTGATACAGCTCTTAGGCTGCGCATTATCGCCTCCGTGGAGACGTTGTTGAATGCACCAGATATGTCAAGGAATGCTCCCAAGGCATACTCTTTATGGTACATTGCTTTCTCGATGGTGGCTACTAGGGAGTGTAGCGCTGTTTCCACCGATTTCCCTTTCGTGTATGCGTGTTGGTTGTTCTCCAAGGTCAGGTTCATGCCTTCTCTTATGTGGAGATCAAGTAATTTTTCCATTGTTTTAAGCAGGAATGAAGTGAGGCTAATGGGCCTGTAGTCTTTTGGCTGCACGTGACTGCATTTCCCCGCTTTGGGTAGGAACACAACACGTGCTGTCCTCCAGGCCACAGGTACATAGCCCCACCCCAGGCAGGCTTCAAAAATGGACTGTAGCCATGGTACGACTAAACCTTTAGTCGTTTTTAGCATGGCGGGAATTATGCCATCCAGACCGGGGGACTTGTAGCTCGCGAACGAGTCGATCGCCCATCGGATTTTTCCTGGAGTGACTAAGTTGGTTGGGATGTTAGTTTGTTGAGTGTTTAAGTCCTGAAGCGTATCTGGCTCGGTGACTATAGTGCAGCCCGGGAAGTGCGCATCGAGAAGAGCGCATGTAGCTTCCTTGCTGCTTTCTGTCCAGTGACCTTCGTCTGTTTTTAGTTGACTCTGCATAGGTGGCTGCTTTGAAAGCAGCTTCCTGAGTCTGGCTGCTTCCGAGACCTTCTCTATGCTGGAGCAGAAGGTTCTCCATGAGTATTGCTTTGCCTTCCTTACTTCTTTTTTGAATAAGCGAAGTCTTATCTTGTACTCCTCCCAGATGATCACTTCATCCGCTTGTTTGGCGAGTTTGAAGCATTCCTGGACGTCCTTCCTCTGCTCTTTCAGTTCTGGGGTCCACCAGGGGGGTCTGGTTCTCCTTTTTGTAACTGTGAGCCTACACGAGGTTTTGTATGCTTCGATGAGATTGACAGTGAGCGTCTTCACGGACTTCTCAATATCTTCCACCGAGCAGATGGGCGTTGACGTCGGCAGTTTTGATTCCACTGTCTTAAGGTACTTCACCCAGTCGGTATTCTGGGGGTTCCTATAGACGTTTCTAGTTTGACAATAGTCAAATTGTATCTTGAACTGGATGTACTTGTGGTCGGAGAAGGAGGGTTTATCAAGAACTCTCCATTCTGACGCCTGAGTACTGTTCCCTAGGGTCATGGTTAAGTCTAGGACGTTGGCTGAGGTTGGTCCCACATATGTGGGTACGTCTCCAACGTTTTCTACACTTAGACTGGTTTGTATAATAAAATGTAAGAGAGACTCACCTCTGTCGTTGATGTCCGGGCTGCCCCACACAGTGTGGTGTGCGTTGGCGTCCGTTCCGATGACGAGGGGTTGCTTCTTGTAGCTTGCCTCCGCCGTCAGTCTTCCGAGTTCAGCTGGTGGTGCCTCTCGCTCATGCGCCATGTAGCAGGACGCCATAAGAATTGGCTCGTCCCTGCCACCCTCCAAGGCCACAACAGTGAGATCGTCCGTGCTGTAATTAGTCATTAAATACGCATAGATGCCTTTTCTTACCAGAATAGCAGTCCTTGCTCTACTTACTGGGGTGGGGTACAAGATGTTGTAGTTTTGTGACTTTAGTCCGGAGACCTTGTTTCCCGCCGCTATCCAAGGTTCCTGAACTAAAGCCACATCTGCGGGCCCTTCCTCCAAGGTTAGAAGGAGCTCCGCCGAGGCGATCTTGCTCTTATGCAAGTTGACCTGGAGGACCTTCAACTGCATGACTGGTGTCCGCATCCTCCGGTCCCGATGGGATGGGCTATACTCGATAAGTGTTGCCCATTTCTACCAATTGCGCTCAACTACTGTCACGGCTCGGCCGAAGTTTGTATACCCTTGCAGTACGTTTTCTATCTAATTGGAAGGACACTGAAAACAAACAAGTTTTTCTCCATAAGACTACATTTCTGACTCTACTTACAGCTATACTATATAGATGTCCGATTTCGATCAAATTTAGTGGAATCATGGAAAAGCATAGCAAACTAAGAAAAACACAGTTTGAAGGCGTTTTCTTTGAAAACAAAAAAGTTTTTCTCCCTAAAACTAGGTTCTCGACCGATTAGCTATAACCTATAGTCATCCGATTTTGACACAACTTTAAAGAATTGTGTGAAAGCTTATAAAAGAAATACATGCCATTTTTAAAGAGGTTTAACCTTACTTTTCTATGGCAGCTATACTATTTCGACCAAGCTTGGCAGAATCGTGGAGATGCTTAGAAAACGAGAAAATACTGAGTTTGGAG
Organism: Lordiphosa fenestrarum; assembly: GCA_035044985.1. NCBI lineage: Eukaryota > Metazoa > Arthropoda > Insecta > Diptera > Drosophilidae > Lordiphosa > Lordiphosa fenestrarum. Next base: position 172,166 of record JAWNNO010005123.1, on the reverse strand, counting down.
ACGATTGCATTAAAAACAAAAAAAGTTTTTCTCATTAGAACTAGTTTTTCGACCGATCGTTCCTATGGCAGCTAAATGTTATAGTCATGCAATCCTGCCGGTTCCAACAAATGTGCAGCGTATTTGCACCAGAAGACTTAGTGCAAAGAAGGGTTGTGAAAATATGTAAAAAATATCGTATCGATGATTATCATTTTTTAAAAATATCATCAGGTTTTTGCAATATTTATCACCAAAATATATCGATAAATCTGATTGTTGGACTAGTGAGCCTTTTCACTAGCCTTTGGCTAAAATAGCCAGCAAAGATTTGACCACGAAATTTGGCCACCAAATGATTAGCTCAAGTTTGTATTGTTCGATTTAGCGACAGTTTGATTTGGTTAAAGCTGCAAACGAATTATTGGACAACGCGCCAGGCAGATCAGACGTGATCCCTGCCGGTTACAATGAGTTACGATTTTCGACTGTGGGCAGCGGCCAAAGTTGCCGGCACAGCTTGCATGCAGACGGCAAGCAGCAAAACAAAGGCGAAAGAGGAGCAAGTAAAGCGACAAATGAGAGCGAGGGTTGCAATTGTCTTTACGTTAATGGCTATTTAAATTTGATTATTATTTGGAGATATTTGGGGAAGGCGCTTAGCCGAACATATTCCCCCCGTTGGAGGACTCGGGCCTTCAACATCCTTCTTGGGCAGCAAACACAGCTTGGCGACAGCTCTTGTTGTAGTACCAGTGGCAGTTCTCAATTCCGCAACCCGGGCAACGCCATCTGCTCCGACGATCAGTTTGGTCACCCTGGCCAGTGGCCACTTGAGTGGAGGTAAGTTCTCATTTTTGACGAGAACGACGTCGCCAACATCAATCCCAGGTAGATCAGTTCTCCATTTCGACCTCTGCTGAAGAAGCGTGAGGTACTCTTCCCGCCAGCGCGCCCAGAACGTCTGTTGAAGATAGCAAATCCTCTGCCATCGATTGAGGCGATTGAAGTTCAATCCAGTGATGTCTGGAGCAGCGAATGAGCTGAGGTTTGCAGTACCCAAAAAATGTGCTGGTGTCAGGACATCAAGGTCATCGGGATGCTCTGTAATTGGGAGTAATGGTCGTGAATTAATGATTGCGGTGATATGACAAACAAGAGTAGGCAAATCATCAAAATTTAGCAAGGAACTGGCAGCAGAACGGTAAAAATGATGCTTGGCTGTCTTTACAGCCGCCTCCCAAAGCCCTCCAAAGTGCGGAGAGCGAGGTGGAATAAACCGCCAATCAATCTGATCGGCGACGCAAAACTCCTGGATCGCCTTCAGATGCTTATCCTCCAGGAACAGCTGCTTCAAATCTGCCAACTCGTTTTTCGCTCCCACAAAATTAGTTGCGTTGTCCGACCAGATCTCTCGAGGACGACCGCGAGTAAAAATGAATCGTTTTAGGGCGCATAGAAAAGAAGCCGTAGATAAGTCCTGCACCAGCTCCAAGTGCACGGCCTTGGTAGAAAAACAAATGAACAGGCAAATGTAGCATTTGATGGGCGGCCTTGTGCGGACTTCGCTTTTGTAAAAGAACGGACCACAGAAATCCACGCCAGCTATCATAAATGTATATGTATAAATCGACGCGCTCCTTTGGCAAGTCGGCCATAATATGCTCAATTAGACGTGGCCTAGCTTTGAAGCATCTGGTACAGCGATTAACGACGCTCGCCACAGTTCTGCGCCCACCAATCGGCCAATATTGATGTCGAATGAGTGCCAGCAGCGATCGAGGCCCTGCATGCAAATTGCCTTCATGAAAATGCACTATTAGAGCTGCTGTGACGGGATGACGACTTGGAAGAATGATTGGATGACGAGCATTGAAGTCAAGTGATGAATTCCTAAGCCTTCCTCCAACGCGAAGAAGTCCACTTTCATCAATGAATGGTGTAAATGACGCTAAAGAACTTGATGAAGAAACTTGCTTGTTGTCACGTACTGCCTTATAGTCAGCCCAAAGATGTACTCTCTGTATCGAACGAAGAAGAATCCGTGTGCCACCAGAAATATCAGCTACAGTTAAGCCAGAGGACTTCGTGCGCTGCTGAAACTTGAAAACGTACCCAAACGTTCGCTGCAATTTGTCGAAAGAATTGGCGAACTTACGCCCCTCAGAAAGATCGACGTATGGGCAAACTGCAAGCAGGACTCTTTTCCGAAGCTCTAGTAATGGCATGTTTTGCACCGATGGCGATGGCCATTCATCCTTCTCCTCGCAAAGAAATGGTGGCCCATGGGACCAAAGTTGAGACTGCAAGAGCTCCGACGGTAGGGAACTCCTCTTGACAAAATATCAGCTGGATTCAAGTTCGTTGGTACATAGTGCCATTCCATGTGACCAGTCAACCTTTGAATGTTAGATACTCGGTGAGACACGAAGACGCTGAACTGAGCTGGGTCGTTTCGAATCCAAGACAAGGCAGTTGTCGAGTCAGTCCAGCAATAAAACAGTCCAGCAAACGATTGAAGACTCAATACCTCGTTCATGAGTTGGGAAAGCAAAAGAGCACCACAAAGCTCCAGCTTTGGGACTGTCAAAATCTTAAGCGGTGCAACCCGAGATTTCGCCCACAGTAGTTCCGCCTGTGCTCCAGCATTTGTCCTTGAGACAATGTAGACGCATGCCCCATACGCGTTAAGGCTAGCATCGCAGAAACCGTGGACTTCTATGTTCGAATTGGGAACTAGCGTTAAACGAGGAAAGCTGATGCGCTGAGAGTTGGACAAATTCTCGCAGAAACTAAGCCACGCTGAAGAAAGGGCTGCTGGAAGGGTCTCATCCCAATGGAGCTGCTCCTTCCACAATTGCTGAAGGAATATTTTTGCCTTGGTTATGACAGGCCCAATCAATCCTAGGGGGTCATAGAACCGAGCAATTGTTGACAACAAGGATCGCTTTGTTGGCTTCAAGGAAAGCTGCTTGGGTGAAACTGAAAAGAGAAGTTCATCGGATGAAGGATCCCAGGCCAATCCAAGAGCCTTTGCGAAATCAGTGCCATCGTCGAACCTTAGTAGTGTCTCCTTATCCTTGTCAGGAACCTCGCTCAGCACGGCTGGCACATTTGAACACCGTTTTCTGATTTGGAAGTTTCCCTTAGCTAACAGTTCAGATGTCTGTCTCAGGATTTCCTGAACTTCTTTTACAGATTCACCACCAGTCATTAAATCGTCGACGTAGAAGCAGTGACGTATTACCGCAGAGCCAATTGGAAATGACGCTTGCTCCTCTTCAGCCAACTGATGCATAGAGCGAATCGCAAGGAAGGACGCTGGCTTCGTTCCGTACGTCACGGGGTCCAGTCTGTAGATTTGAATATCTTCCTGGGGAGAATCTCTCCATAAAATGCACTGCATGTAGTTATCTGGTTCAGAAACACGAACGCACCGATACATCTTGCAGATGTCACCAGTGAGTGCAACTGGAAACGAACGAAATCTCAGCAAGGTTTCTAGAAGTTTTGGCTGGATAGTGGGTCCTGCCATAAGAATTTCATTTAGCGAAAAACCTGTCGATGTTACTGCAGAACCATCAAATACGACCCGAAGCCTGGTCGAAGTGCTATCATCCTTTAGAACACAATGATGTGGCAGAAAATAGAGGCAGCGATTCAGCAACTCTGGAGCCACCAAAGACATGTGTTTTAGTTTCCGATACTCTTTGATGAATGCTGAATATTGCTCCTTAAGCTGCGGATGACGTTGTAGCTTACGTTCCAAATTGAGAAAACGCCTATAGGCTTGCGAATACGAATCGCCCAGCATATCCAAATTTCGCTTTACAGGCAACCTTACAGAAAATTCTCCTGATGGCAATCGAGCAAAATTATCCCTAAAATGTGCTTCGCAGTCGATGTCCTCTTGTTTGGTCTCAACAGAAAACTCACTGCAATTTTCAATTTCCCAAAAACTCTTTAGCATCTCATCGACTCGATCGTGGGCCTCCTGAGGCATTTTAGACGAGGACTGCGCAGCAACCAAAGCTGTCCTGCGTGGCTGATGACCACCTCCAGATACTACCCACCCAAAACGAGTTTTTTGGAGTGATGGTAATCCTTCTGCAAGTTTGATTTGCCCCACACAGAGCAGATCAAAAAATAGACTTGCCCCAATAAGCAGGTCGATACGCTGCGGCTTGAAGAACTGCGTGTCAGCTAATTGAATGTTTTGAGGGATTTTCCAATCTGCAATATCAACCGAGAAACTGGGCTGGTGGTCGGTGATGTTAGGAGCCACCAACGCAACGATATTCGCATCATAGTCCGATGCTTGCGACATCAAATTAAGGCAAACAGTGTAGCCCTCGGAAGTAAAGTTGGCATCACCAAGACCGGCTATCGAAGCTGATGACTTGGTCTTTTTCAGCTGTAGCTGTTGAGCGAGGCTAGAGGTCACTAGATGCAATTGAGATCCTGAATCTAAAAGTGCCCGACATGGCACAAGGGATCCAGCGCGATCTTTGACCAAAATGACGGCAGTTGCTAAGAGCACGACATCACTGCTGAGATTCTGGGCAACAAGAGAGTTAGATGAGGGCAAAGTTGATGAATTTTGCATTGGCAACGAATGAGTCTGCGATGAGGCACCCTGTGCCTGAGCTGATTGATAGTTGTTGAAATGCAGCAGGGTATGATGCTTGGCACCGCATTCTCGGCAAGAGCTAGACTTGCATGTTCGCAATTGATGTCCCTTTTTTAGGCAATTAAGGCACAGAGCAAGCTTCTTGGCCTCCTTTAATCGAAGTGAAGGCGAAAGATTGGCAAAAAGGGAACAAGAGTAAATAGCATGGGTAGAATTTTCGCAAAATACACAACCAGGACCAGAAGATTTAGTAGCCATAAATGAGCTTCTACTACTGTTAGTTTTGTTGTTCTTTCCAACCTGGTTACTAGGCGCGTAGGTGGCCGTAGCATGCTCCACATTCTCCAACTTCTGGCACCGCGCATCAAGAAACGCTGTAAACTGCTCCGCTGTTGGTATTTCTCCTATTGGCGTGTGCTCCTCCCATTTCGCTTGCGTTGCACTGTCCATTTTTTGTAGCAGCATGTACACAATCATGCATCCAGCTATCTGCTGCGAGGAACCCATTGCCTGCAATGCACGCAGATGTGCATTCAGCTTGTCCGAAAACTGACGAAGTTTGATAGCAGAAGACGACTCCACTCTCTCAAGCCCCAGAATCTCGCAGATGTGTGCCTGAAATACAAGTCGTTTATTACTAAAACGTTTTTTAAGCAACTCCAAAGCAACAGTATAATTGTTGCTAGAAATCTCCATTGCTCTGATAGCATCCAAAGCCGGACCCTGAACACAGGATCGCAAGTGCTGGAGTTTCTCAGTACTTGTTAAATCCGGATCCTTGTCGATGATTGAGGTGAACATGGATGAAAAATCTGCATATTCCGTATAGCCTCCAGAAAACATCGGCAGCTTGAGCTCTGGTATGCGCGATCTGCTTGCCATGATTACGGTTTGCCGCTCCATAGACTCATCTTGACGATAAGTTGAACTTGCCGGCGGTTGAGCTTGACGACGTTGCAAATTAGACCGAACGCGTACTTCTAAAGAAGCGACACACTCATCGAAGTCATCTCGCAATACACTACCAATTTCATTGTAGTCGAGTTCTTCAAGTGAATTATGTGCGAGATTAAAACCGATTTTTGCTTGCTCAATTAGCCTTAAACGCACTTCCAAGTCAATAACACTAATTGATTCGATTTTGTCCACAGCTAGCGCACGATCAAATTTTTTAACACGCTCTAACAATGAAGACGCTTTTCGCTTGAAAAAGGGCACCCTGTTTTGCGGGGGTGCAATCGAAACGTGGCTTTCATCAGGCATTTTAACAACGGTTATTGTCAGTATATATGTGCCAAACTTGTAACGAAAGAAAAAACTGACCACAGAATTGGAAGTTAGCGAGAATGAAGGAACGAGAAACAAGGAACCGCTACTTGTATGCTTGTATGTGTGTGTGAGTGCGCGCGCGCGGCAACAGCAAACACCAAATATTCGCACGTATATGTATATTTGTTGGATTTGTATAGTAAATCACAAATGAGCCACAAATTGTTATTTTTTAAATTTAATTATTATTATTTGAAATCACGTCGGGGGGTCACCAAATGTTGGACTAGTGAGCCTTTTCACTAGCCTTTGGCTAAAATAGCCAGCAAAGATTTGACCACGAAATTTGGCCACCAAATGATTAGACGAGACAAAGGGTTTAACAATGTTTACTCAAGTTTGTATTGTTCGATTTAGCGACAGTTTGATTTGGTTAAAGCTGCAAACGAATTATTGGACAACGCGCCAGGCAGATCAGACGTGATCCCTGCCGGTTACAATGAGTTACGATTTTCGACTGTGGGCAGCGGCCAAAGTTGCCGGCACAGCTTGCATGCAGACGGCAAGCAGCAAAACAAAGGCGAAAGAGGAGCAAGTAAAGCGACAAATGAGAGCGAGGGTTGCAATTGTCTTTACGTTAATGGCTATTTATATTTGACTATTATTTGGAGATATTTGGGGAAGGCGCTTAGCCAAACACTGATATTTTTGATATTTTTATATTTCAGTATAAAAATCTTAAACCCCCCAAAATAACATTAACTTTAAATGCATTATAATTATTTTGTACTTTTTATTAATTAAAAATAAAATAATAAACTTTTTTCCATTAAAGAACAGAGATCTTAAGGTTGAATAGTTTAAGTAAGAATACAAGAAAAAAATTAAAAACTTCATTTCATTTTTTAAACAATGAAAAAGTTCAATTTTCTAGAAAAATTACATATAGTATATTGGTAACATGATTTTACCTCCAAAATTATTTACAAAGCAACGAAATTCGCGGAAAGTACACACACATACAAATGCATAAGAATAAAAAGGCTTCCCAGTCGGACTTTTCATCATGAAAAAGGTACTTTCTCATGCTTACTTTTCACGTAATAAGGCATGACAAAACCTGAGCCTTCGGCTTCGGTTTGCAATGGAAACGCCGAAAAACTCAGGGGCTTTAACCGTTTCCGTTTAGGTGACGTCATCAGCCTTCGGGTTCTTTACTTTCTTAGTACTCCAGATGTACTTACTTTGTATATCGTAGGTGGGAAGACATGAGACGTTCGCTGCCAAACCCCTGAGTTTTTAATGTTTTCGAATGAAATTTCAGACATTTAGCCTTACAAATACCTGAGAAAATAACGTGTGAGTTTTTCATGATATATTAGGGGTAATTTCATGCAAAAAAAGTCATGTAGAGTTTATTTACGTGAAATATCATGCTACCGGGTGTACTGATTTTTCTCAACACATGACGCAAAGTCCGACTGGGTTAGTGACGCGCACACACACACACTATCAAAAAATTGCGCGGGAAAATTCTCAAGACTTTCTGGCATTACAATTTTTCTTACCTTAACACATGTTGAATACGCTTGCGCCGGGTGCTTGTTCCTCAAATGTGACAGGAGATTTGTGGTGTTGCCTCTTGATTATGTGCGTTTATGTTTATGTAAAAGCTCTTTGCCGCGCTCATCTTCTCTTTTTAAGATTTTCAAGTGTAGTGTGACCAACCACAATATCAAAAAATATATTTCCAAATAATATCGATATGCGATATATCAGGAAAAAAAATATTTAGATATAAATATTTATTTTTTTGTAAAAAATATCGATATATTGATATTTTGATATATTATCAACAAGCCTAGTGCAAAGTTTGGTGGCGATAGCTTTAAAACTGACGGAGATAGCATAGAAACAGACAGACGAACGGACAGACGGGCTTGGCAATACCGACTCAGCTTGTCATGCTGATCAAGAATATATATACTTTATGTGGGCGGAAATGCTTCCTTCTATGCGTTACAAACATCTGGACCATTTCAATATACTCTCTGCAAGGGTATAAAAAGTTAGTCATATCAATCACAATTCATGAGTCAAAATAAAGGTAAGAACGTGGAACGTGGAGGTTTTATTCGGTATACAAGTGACGTTAGACTTATCCAATCATATAGATCATCTCTTAGTCTTTCCAGTCTTTCCTCCTAACTCAGCCACTTGACAAAAGTGACCGAATTACAAATAATGGCGGCTTAAATACAGCGTTAACAGTGTACTCCTTTTCAATAAGGGTAAAATCCATAATTTAGCAAAATATACTTACATAGCGCTTAATTCAAACTTCAAACTATCGATAACTTAATTCGTCCCGCGACATCCCCGCCCCCTTGAAGCAGCAGCATCACCCAAATCCAGAATGGCCAACTTGGAGACGGGACGCATTATCACTCGGGGCCGGTTTTTGTCGATTACACGCACACTGGCGCTTCGGGGTACTGCATCGGCTCCAGTAAAGACATCCTCCACGATGCGTATCGGCTCAGTGCGCTCGCACCACTTCTCGCGGCGCACAAGTGTAGGCAGGTACTCATGGACCCACCTCATCCCAAATCGATCTTTCATCAGCCGTGCAATGCGCCACTGCTTCCTCGTAGCGCATCTCTCAGGCGGCCGGCAGTCATATATTGACTACTCCGAAAGGTTCGCTGGGCAGTTGAAGATCCACTCAATGCCCTTGGCAGACAGCTCGCCCTGAATCTTTGGTTTCTCAAATACATCCGTAATCTTCTTGGCCTCTCTGTCGGCCCCAATGAAGTTCTTTCCGTCGTCGCTTCGTAATCTGACCACCGGACCTCGTCGGCAGACGAAGTTCCTGATCACAATTATAAAGGAATCTGTTGATAGGTCATGGGCCAGCTACAGATGTATCGCCCTTGTTGTCAGACAGATAAACAAGGCGACCCACCGCTTCTCCTTGCGACGTCCAATTGTTACGAGCAGTGGTCCACAATAATCAAGACCTTTATACTTAAATGGCCATCCATTGGCCTCCAGTCGGTCCTCAGTCAAGGGTGGCGGTCCTCATAGGTGGCGCTGGCTTCGCCCTTTGCAGCTTGTATAAGCCGCATCCAGAAATGACTTTTAACAACACTCGTCGCAGATTCGTTATCCAGAACTTGGTTCGGATCTCGCTTATAGTGGCATCCACGTTTTGATGCCTCTTCTTCCAATGGTAATGGTTGACGATCATCTCAGTAAGTGTGTGTCGGTGTGACAATATTACCGGTCGTTTCCCGCTATACGGCATGCACAGGGCAGCGTCTACTCGGTCGTTCACACAGGGTGCCAGTCCCCTTATGTCGCTTCGTTTAGCGACTGTCTCCTTGCTGTACGCAGCCCGCATCTCGTCAGGAAACGCCTAACTTTGTGCCCGCCGTATCAACAAGTACTCTGCATCGTCACACTCAGTAGCTGTGCGGCCATATCTTTCAAGCTCCGCTCTCTGTCCGCGACACATTCGCGTGAACCTTAGGACCCAGGCAGTTGTCCTTACTAGTCTGTTGAAGCCCGAAAATCTCTGAAATGATATAAAGAAGTCGTTTGCAGCAACCAGGGCAAACTCACTAGGCATCTCTTCTTCATCAACATCTCGTGCATCCACAAAGACGTGCAATTGTATAGCTCGCACAAGCCAAAATAATGGCGTGGACTGCGGAACTGTCCCACGTTGTTCATATCTTGGAGCCACTTCTCAAAGGCGTCACCAATTTTATCCGGTAATGATTCATCCCATTGTATTCCGCTTCGCCAAATCTCTCTCAGCAATAATTTGGCGGTAACCATAAAACAGCATAAAACCCCAATGGATCAAAGGATGACATAACCAGGCTTAGAAATTCCCTCATGATGGGGATCCGTTCTCCTCCCAGCACGCATCTGGGAACTCGATTGTATTTCAATTGAAATTGAAGCTAACCGTGGCTGGCTGCCAGTACATGCCCAGAATCTTCTCCCCAGCATCACTCCATCCCACATTCTTGGCAGCCCCATGTTGGCCCAAGGGGTGGATCACAGTTGGTGAGCTAGAAGTAAATTGGCACAACTCGAACCCAGCACTAGCATGAATTTCTCTCACCAGTGTTGATACAGCAACTGCCTCCAACTCAGATGCGAAGCTATCCACATAGTCATCCACATAATGACATTCGGTAATGGCCTTGACCGCACGCGGATCTGTATCTTAGTACTGCAGCGCATTGACAGTTTTCACAAAGTGCGCAGCGCTTGGTGACCAGGCTTCTCCAAACGTCATTACCATCATATCATACACATCAGGATCCCGTTAGTCGTCGCCGTTTCGCCACAGAAACCGCTGGGCGCATCCATCCTGGGGCTGTATCAACACTTGGTGGAACATCTCCTTGGAACATCTCCCGCAGACTCCAACTGCACCTTCTTGGAAGTGGAAGAGTACAGCTGGCAGTGGCTTGACGCTTGCCGCGTCAAAAACCAGCTGAATTTTGCCTGGCTTGTTCGGGTTCTCGACTCCAAAATGCGGCAGGTATCAAACTTTGTCGCTGTTAGCTAGTGCGACCTCCTATGCTCCAGTCGTCGAGCATGTCCCTTTGTGACGTAGGCGTCCATCAAATTTCTGTAGGCCTGCGCAAACATCTCGTCACGCTTTATTTTCCGTTCAATATTGAGTCATAGTCATAGCTTTTTGTCAACGTACTGTGTAACGAGTCTCTTCTTTGCTCGAAACTACCCTATGGCTAGACTCGAGAAATGTCGGGGCTCGCCTCAACAAATTTATTGTTGTCCCAAAGAACAAATCAAGCAGGTTGTTTAAGTAGTATAGCACGTATAATTTCCGCTTTTCACTTATGTGGTATTTATCTCTATAACAGTATGCTTATTGCTATTTGGCCTCCTTGTTCACCACAAGGTTCTGCTCCCCGTCGTAATACCACTTTCGCTGACTCGGAATATCGTTGGTTTCTGATCCGCCAACGTTTTCCTATCGTTCAGCAGTAGTTTCTACTCTTCTCACAAGGAATCTATTGTCTAGGCTTCCGCTCGACCTTTGGGACCATTCGTCCTCCTTTTCTACCACTCGTCGGCTTGCCGTACGTCACACTTCCTTTCCTACTGGCCACTTAGTACTATCACCTGCTTTTCCGCTCCTTCGACGTCCTTCGAATCCTTGGTGTGGTTGCTGGATGACACTGACGCACTTGACCCGTTACTGAATTCACTTCGCACTGGCTTGAAGTCTCCGTATTACACTGACTGCCCTTCGCAGCCAGCCATGGGCCTTATAAGCCTTCTCGTCTCTCGCCCATTCGTCCTTCTTCCGTTATAACCGCTTGCTTCTGCCGACCTGCTGCTTAGCAACACGCAATCGCTCCACTTTCGTCTCCATCGTCCTCTCCGTTCAGCCGCTCGCCAATGTGCCCTTTTCATGCACTTGGGGTGTTCTAGAACATTCCATCCCGATCCTTTTCCCCTTGCTCTCACCCGTTTCGTGCTCACAGATCATGAAATAACGGATCCTTGTGTCTTCCAATCATGACCCATGCCCGCTTCCTCTCCATTCCACTCCGAATCTCTTCTCTCACCCTCTCCGTCTCGCTCCCTCTCCCTGCGGTACTCCTGAATTCGCCGCACTCTCTCCCATACCCTACTCATCTGCTTGTGAGGTACATTAGTTCCTCACAACTATTGTTGCCCTTCCATAATAGTCCAGTCTGATATCGTTGCCTCAATATCACCAAGGTGTCTTCGAGCATCTTCTGAGCCCTGGCTGCAACCAGCGGAGCAGGCTTTACTCCAAAACTCTCGATCTCAAAGTAGTAATTCACCATCTTCTGCACAGCGTCTTCCTGCGACACTGCTAGTAGGCATGACTTCGGTGGTGGCAAATGACCTCTTTTGGGAGCAAAAACCACCTATCCAAGCACGGTGGCGGCCGCATACGGTCCATCTTTTCCAAGTAGTTTTGATTACATTGGCAATCCCAGGTGCGCATGATCCAGTCCAATAAGAAGCTTCGGCACTGCGTTGCTATACGGCTTCATTGGAAGGCGCGCGTCTCTATTTGTTGCTTGGACATCTCTTCGACGCAAACTCTGCATCGGCAAACTCAAGATGTTAATTGCAAACACATTTCGCAAGGCATACCTTTTACTTTTCCCTGCTCCACTAATTTGCAGGCTTACCATGTTTGTGGGCTTTCTCGTGGCCTTTCCATTAAACCATAGAATGATAAGTTGTCGACGCTGTCCTTTTAAATCCAGGTCACAAAGCAGTTCTTCATCGATCATTGATACGGACAAACCTTCATCAAAGAGTGCGTAGGTGTCCAGCTGCTTGATTGCCCCATACAAAGTCACAGGCAGTATACGGCACAATAGACATTCTCTATCCACATCGGCACAACTTAAATTCCTTTCTGGCGCCATCTGGACGTCCTCTCTTGGGGGTGTCCCTTTGGTGGCGCTCCGATATGAGTTCGCGGGATGCGGCGCTTGTCTGTAAACATCTATACTTGAAGCGTTCGCTGGCTGCGGTCTCCCTCTAGAGGCACTCAAATTATCATCACAACGTCTCCTCTGGCATCCCTTCACTCGGCATTCATCGACCACATGACAGGACCTAGCCGTGTAAGCATATAAAACATATCCGATGTTCCTTCACATATCTCCACCTCACTGGTGGCGAAGCTCTGCCGAAATCTCTCCAGTCCTTGACTGCGTTTGTAGTCTATGCTGGCATGCAACACACGACGATTCTGTTCGTTACCTTCGACGTCTGAAATCGTACATACCACATTTGCCAATTCATTCAGCCATCCGCTAAAATGCACGACCTTCGGGTAAGGCCTTAGTGTAGCAGCATGTCTGGCCCAATCCACTCTCCGGTTAAGTGGAAGCTTAGTGACCAGTTCCTTAATTAGGGTAGGGTTCCCCAAGTGCTGCTCTCCGTTATCGGTTGTCTGTAGAAAGGCTGCAAGATTATTTACACTTGTAGCGAAAGGCACGATCTTATCTAGGTTGTGCTCTTGTATTGATTGCACCTCTCGTACACTCTGTAATTGACTGCGGATTAGTAACTCCGGTCGTCCATACCTAAACCGCAGTTGCTCGAGCACGGCGATTATATTTCTTGGCAATGACTTCACTGTCTCACGTGCCCCACCCTTCAAAGCTATAAGAAAGCGTTGGTTGTTCTCCAGATCAGTGCAGCCATAAGCCGTCATCGTCTCTGTATACGCCCAGAAAAATATTGGTCAATCTTCTGGATGATCTCCAAACTCAGGGAGATACTGTAATTTGCGAGGTACATACATATTGATCGCCGCTGGAGTCGTCGATCCGAAACACGTTCGATGATGTTTGCGCCATAGCAAACTCTCTTGGCGCCAAGATGGCGGCAAATTCCCGCTCAAAGGCCGCGGTAAATTTTCCACTCCAGCTAGCTGCCCTGCCCTGCCCACTCCGGGTTGCTTGGATCAGTAGCCATACTCGTATGCCCTTCGTTTGCCTTTGCACTCTTCAAATCCCTCTCCAATGTGGCGATCCTCTATATCAGATCCGCGACTTGAGAAGTTGAACTGCTCTGGCCCTATTGCTTAGAACTGCGAATAAAAGGCACAGATGTCGTAGCACCGGAAGCAGCAGCATGCAATTTTAACCAGTCCAGAGCCCACAGAAACGTTAGGGTGTATTAGCGTTGGAACGTTGGGGATTAACGTGGAGGTTTTATTCTGTATACAAGTGAGGTTAGACTTAACTTATCCAATCATATAGATAATTTCTAGCTCAGCCACATGACAAAAATTACCGCATATTATGTGCGTCAATAAGGATAGTAACATGTTAATTGTTTTCCCTTCTGAATAAAACTTAACATTATGTACAGTCCGTGAGTGTTGCTGCCCTTAACAAGATCTTAAGGCTTCATAATGTGTACAAATGCTTCAACGACGTAGTGGCTTACTTTACAGAAAATTAAAGGTTGCTCCCATAATTTCGCTACATCGAAGATAGTATTACAAATAAGTCGCTTGTGACCGTTAATCTTTAACAAGTTCCTTGACGCTGCCAAAACCAAAACAGAGCTCAGTTGTTTTCTTAACTCTTAACGTATAACGCACAGAGCTCGCAAATAACAGTTGACCGTTTTTCGTTGTCCAAAAATAACTGTTATTTACAGACCCTTCGAGCAATGAGTCAGAAATTAACCCTTCAGCTCTTCTCTTGAACAAATCGGTCTGTGCTCAACGAACAACCAGTTGGTTTGTTTCTGTTTTGCTCTGATCATTCGCTGACCGTTGCGTCGCTAGCGAGGAAAATAAAAGTATTTTACGTTTGTGTGTGTGTATGTGTGAGTGAGGCTTGGGCTGAGTGCGCTCGCACAGGTTTTGCTGGCTACACCGGTGACTCAGGTGTCCGTTGAAAGGTAATTTTCAGCGCTTTACTATATTTTGAGCTTAAAGCGGGTAATACATAGTGTCTCTTGCTCGTCTTACACCTAGGAAATGCAGTGTCCAGCTAAGGTGATGGCCAACACTACCACAACAGCACAATGTTGGGTGGAGCTGAGCCAAAGCCATGGTTAGAGGTGCCTGGCAGCAGGCATAAAATGCTATGGGGTGATTCCCACGAATAAAAATTAACCACTATGGGTACATTAATAATGGAACACACTAAGAACCCAACTCGGGCTGGGATATCAGCCCAAACGTCGGTGGAAGGCTTGACTGCTACCACCGGCGGGCACGGTGGGGAGAGATGCCCACTTCGTGTCGCCAGCGGTCACACCTCTGTCGTGGTTGGAGCAGGCCAGGACAGTTGTACAGCTACTGCCGATACGACAAGGGCCAAAGTGTGGCGCGGTACTGCAGTCGATACAGACTCGGACTGTGAATCGCATGGAGGTTCAACTAATACAGAGGCGGAAGAAATGCTGCTGCTATCTCCAGTTCGGGCGGGGTCTAGTACTAAAAATAAGGAAAAACCCACACGAACAAAGGAGGGCATGCGAGCGAAAGCCCAGTATAAAGCGGCTCTCAAAATCAAGGCGAGACTGAACGGAAGCGGTGAGCTCACCCTAGAGGAGAGAAACAAGCTTGCGTGGGCCGAGCAAAAGATTAAGGAGGGTCGAAAACACTTCGCGGAGAAACCGGCGATGCAAGCCACCTCCGCCAAATACGCCAATAAAATGGAGGAGTGCTTGGCCAACAAGCGGCAGCGCTCAACTGAGCCAGCGAAGGCGGAGGCCCCTGCCAGTAAAAAGCCCCGCCAAAGACCGCAGAAGCAGGCACAACCCCTCCCCAAAAAGACAAGTCAGCCCAAGGAATCAGCTTCGACGTAGCAAAACGGCATCTCACCGTAGCTATCGTCGACAAAAGCGACCCTAACGGCAAGATGTCGCCCGAACAGTGGAAGCAAGTAGAGGAGAAGCTGTTCGAGGAAATTTTTAAAAGGATGGAAGACCCAGCAGCGCAACATGTAGCGTTTTACGGACCAGGCTGGCTGTATGGAGTCAAAATCCTAAGATGCAAGGACGACCCCACCCTTAAGTGGGTCTCAAGCGTCGTTGCAGACATGGGAAGCCTGTGGGAGAGTGCCCAGCTGGAGGTTGTAGACAGAACTTGCATTCCGTCCGTTCCGAAGGCGAAAGTACTCTTTCCACGGGTCACACCAAAGGAGCAGGCGCTGAAACTCCTACAGTGGCAGAATCCTGATGTGCCAACTGGAGACTGGAAGGTACTACATGTTGCAAAGCCCGACAAAAACGGGCAGCACGTGGTCCTCCAGATCAACAAGGAAGCCGAGGATCTGCTCTACCCAAGATTCGGGGTGATGGCATGGGGAGTAGGTAGCGTGCACCTACGTCTCAAGAAACGCCACCCCGAGGACACTAATGAGCACACACTGGAGGCTGGAGAGGTGGAGAACGACCTCGGCATCGACATGATGGTCGAAAAAGCCAGCAGCCTCGATATTACGGGGGCAGTACAGTCTGCTGAAGAAGACGAGGATGGCGACACAACCTTGCAGGCTGACCCATCGGGACCGGAGGATGCGGACACCAGTCATGCAGTTGAAGGTCCTCCAGGTCAACTTGCATAAGAGCAAGATCGCCTCGGCGGAGCTCCTTCTAACCTTGGAGGAAGGGCCCGCAGATGTGGCTTTAGTTCAGGAACCTTGGATAGCGGCGGAAAACAAGGTCTCCGGACTAAAGTCACAAAACTACAAAATCTTTTACCCCACCCCAGTAAGTAGAGTAAGGACTGCTATTCTGGTAAGAAAAGGCATCTATGCGTATTTAATGACTAATTACAGCACGGACGATCTCACTGTTGTGGCCTTGGAGGGTGGCAGGGACGAGCCAATTCTTATGGCGTCCTGCTACATGGCGCATGAGCGAGAGGCACCACCAGCTGAACTCGGAAGACTGACGGCGGAGGCAAGCTACAAGAAGCAACCCCTCGTCATCGGAACGGACGCCAACGCACACCACACTGTGTGGGGCAGCCCGGACATCAACGACGGAGGTGAGTCTCTCTTACATTTTATTATACAAACCAGTCTAAGTGTAGAAAACGTTGGAGACGTACCCACATATGTGGGACCAACTTCAGCCAACGTCCTAGACTTAACCATGACCCTAGGGAACAGTACTCAGGCGTCAGAATGGAGAGTTCTTGATAAACCCTCCTTCTCCGACCACAAGTACACCCAGTTCAAGATACAATTCGACTATTGTCAAACTAGAAACGTCTATAGGAACCCCCGGAATACCGACTGGGTGAAGTACCTTAAGACAGTGGAATCAAAACTGCCGACGTCAACGCCCATCTGCTCGGTGGAAGATATTGAGAAGTCCGTGAAGACGCTCACTGTCAATCTCATCGAAGCATACAAAACCTCGTGTAGGCTCACAGTTACAAAAAGGAGAACCAGACCCCCCTGGTGGACCCCAGAACTGAAAGAGCAGAGGAAGGACGTCCAGGAATGCTTCAAACTCGCCAAACAGGCGGATGAAGTGATCATCTGGGAGGAGTACAAGATAAGACTTCGCTTATTCAAAAAAGAAGTAAGGAAGGCAAAGCAACACTCATGGAGAACCTTCTGCTCCAGCATAGAGAAGGTCTCGGAAGCAGCCAGACTCAGGAAGCTGCTATGCAGAGTCAACTAAAAACGGACGAAGGTCACTGGACAGAAAGCAGCAAGGAAGCTACATGCGCTCTTCTCGATGCGCACTTCCCGGGCTGCACTATAGTCACCGAGCCAGATACGCTTCAGGACTTAAACACTCAACAAACTAACATCCCAACCAACTTAGTCACTCCAGGAAAAATCCGATGGGCGATCGACTCGTTCGTGAGCTACAAGTCCCCCGGTCTGGATGGCATAATTCCCGCCATGCTAAAAACGACTAAAGGTTTAGTCGTACCATGGCTACAGTCCATTTTTGAAGCCTGCCTGGGGTGGGGCTATGTACCTGTGGCCTGGAGGACAGCACGTGTTGTGTTCCTACCCAAAGCGGGGAAATGCAGTCACGTGCAGCCAAAAGACTACAGGCCCATTAGCCTCACTTCATTCCTGCTTAAAACAATGGAAAAATTACTTGATCTCCACATAAGAGAAGGCATGAACCTGACCTTGGAGAACAACCAACACGCATACACGAAAGGGAAATCGGTGGAAACAGCGCTACACTCCCTAGTAGCCACCATCGAGAAAGCAATGTACCATAAAGAGTATGCCTTGGGAGCATTCCTTGACATATCTGGTGCATTCAACAACGTCTCCACGGAGGCGATAATGCGCAGCCTAAGAGCTGTATCAATTCATAAGGCTTTGAACTCGTGGATATACAACCTGCTGAGCTGCAGCAGAGTACAAGCCGAGTGGGGTACCACAACCATGACGAAGGAGGCACACGGCGGCACGCCTCAAGGCGGAGTACTGTCACCCCTTCTATGGAACCTTGTGGTTAACGAACTGCTAACAAAATTTCGCAGGAAAGCACCCAAGATAACTGCATATGCCGACGACATATGCATAATTATCATCGGAAAATGTCCATCGACTCTCAGCTCAATCATGGACTCTACACTCAAAGAGATACTAAAATGGGCCACAGAAGCCGGACTTAGTATTAATGCGGAGAAGACGGACCTCATTCTCTTTACCAAGAGATACAAGGTACCGCCATGGATTCCACCAAAGATAAATGGAATAACACTAACACCAAAGAATAACGTCAAATACCTTGGAGCAGTAATCGACAGTAAACTGTCATGGAAGGCGAATGTGGAAGAAAGAGTGAAGAAGGCGACCAACGCACTATATGCATCCCCGAAGATGCTGAGTAGCACTTGGGGCCTATCACCAAGTCTGATGCACTGGCTTTTCATTTCAGTAATACGACCGATACTGCTACACGGCATACTGGTATGGTGGCAGGCCACGGAGAAAACCACATACCTAAAGCTGATGGAGAAGACCCAGCGACAGGCACTGGTCTGTATTACGGGGCGCTGAGGTCCACTCCAACCAAAGCATTAGAACACATCTTAGGTGTCAACCCTCTGGACATCCAAGCACGCCTTCTGGCACAAAAGACCGCCCAACGTCTATGTGCGACAGGCACCATGGCGCTACAAAGCTATGGACACAGCATAGTTGGTAGAGAGATCAATAGTAGCACGGACTACATTATCCCAAAGATCAACCCAATATGCACATATGCACTATTGGGACCAGAAGACTGGCGTACAGGACTGGCTCAAGAAGCAACGCACCTCTTTACAGACGGCTCAAAGATGGACCTAGGAGTCGGAGCCGCCGTATACTGTGCAGAGCCAGAAATAAAGCTCTCATACAAACTGCCAAACCACTGCACCATATTCCAGGCGGAAGTCTTCGCAATAAGGAAAGCAGCGGAGTTGGCGGAAATTCACGCTCCATACAACCAAATAAATATCTACGTGGACAGCCAAGCGGCAATCAAGGATTCCCTCAGCATCTCCAGAAAGGTGCAAATCTACTGGATTCCCAGCCACCGGGGCATCGACGGAATCGAGATGGCAGACAGTCTTGCAAAAGCCGGAGTCGTACTCGGCCAAGAAGATACACTTAACATACCTATCTCCATACAGACGCTTCATAGCAAGATGGAAGAGATAGCAGAGAAAGAAGCGGAGGTAAGGTGGGAAAACACCAGCGGATGCAGAATCTCTAAAATTATGTGCAAGACAAGAGACAAAAAACTTACGCACTATCTGCTACAGCTCCAGAGAAGAGACTGTAGACTGCTCATTGGGCATACTAACGGGACACTGCCTAGCAGCCGCTCATGCGATAAAGCTAGGCATAACAACAGAGGACACCTGCAGGAAATGTATGGAACCTGGAGTAGCAGAAACTCTAGAACATCTAATTTGCAGCTGCCCAGCAATTGCCACGACAAGATTACAAATTCTGCACACCCCACGGTTCTCTTCTTTGGAGGAAGCGGCCAAGAGACCCCCAAAACAGTTATTGGCATTTGCCAAAACGACAAGAATCCTCCTGGACTTCTAAGACAAACGTACCCAAATAATCACCCGGCCTCATTAAGGACCCTAAGGTCTATGTGTGACCCCATCTGGGGTCAGCCGGAACTACCTACCTACCTACCTATATTTTGAGCGAGAAACGTAGTTCTTTAAGTTCAGAAACTTTAATTTCCTTTTTAGTCGTTAAGCGTAACCTGGAATAAATAAAACGAGAGCGTAAGGAAAAGTCGGCCCTGTCCGACTTCGAAATACCCGTTACTCAGCTCAGCTCGGATAAGTATGCAACATTTTTTTAACTCGGCCATTTATTATCCGATCCTTTTGAAAATTGTGAGATTGTAGATATTGGGCACATAGACTGCACTGCAAAATCTGAGCTCGATATCTTAAAAATTGTGGGAGCTATTCAATATTTTTTATTGCGGGGGTGTTAGGGGGCGTGGCCAAAATTTGAAACAAACTTGATCTGCCTACAGACAATACTAGCTTACGTATAAAATTTGGTTGGTATAGCTCTTCTAGTCTCTGAGATCTAGGTGCTCATACAGACGGACGGACGGACGGACGGACGGACGGACGGACGGAGAGACGGACATGGCTATATCGACTCGGCTGTTGATGCTGATGAAGAATATATATACTTTATGATATCGGAGATGCTTCCTTCTGCCTGTTACATACATTTGCACGACTTTAGTATACCCTTTTTACTCTACGAGTAACGGGTATAAAAATATAATTTATAATAAAAATATACATAATTATGTATACAGGTACAGGTAGTACATCCGGTGTTCTTGCTATCATTGGAGGTCAATATATCATTAAGTATGGGTCAACTTTGCGAAATTTTGAATAGAAAATAAAGGAGTTTGCAAAAATACTTGCAGATAAATTAAAACTGTAGTGTTTCACCATTTTCGGGCAAGCGACAGCGCAGCATTGTCAAAAAGGCAAATTAAAGAAGTTTAAGCACACCTGCCAGCTAAGCAACCAGAAAAAAATACCGTTTACGGTATCGCTCTCCATAACAACTGAACCAAAAACAATATAATCAAAAAAGTCTTTGACTGAACCAAAAACAATATCAAGACAATATTCCAAAGTCTTTGACTGAACACAACTAAAAACAAAACCGAAGAGAAGCAAAGAGTTCTCTCAGAAAGAGAGAGAGAGAGAGCAAGCGAGAATGTAATTTGCAGCGCAGACTGCAAAGGGAAAAACTGTCAATTGTTATTTGTGAGCTCTGATAACGCAACATTGTGCTAATGTAAACACCCATTCTGCCACTGTGGCGATAACGATTTCGATATCAAACTCACTGTTGTGTAAATGATGCATCAGATAGATTGAGATAGCTCTGCTTGGGCCTTTGGTTCGCAAAGCCAATTATTTAAATTTCAGAAATTCTAAATTTGCAAATGTCTTAGGCATATGGTGTACTGATGAAATGATCCAAGCCGGATGCATTTGCGACTTTCGGAGTGGTATTTAATAGCCAATTCACACTAGCCAACATCTACCGCTTACCGTCTGCCGTCAAAGACGGTACGTAACAACATGCCTTGCAAAATTTTCGCAAAACATTCCCCCTTCAGCTGGGGATGTTCCTATCTCATGCTGTTTCACTCATCGTGAACGCGATAGCGTTCTTTAGCGTTTTTATTGTCAAGAAAAGCTTAAAGATATTACATTTTAACTATATCTAAATAGGGTTTAGTCCTGGTAGACAAATCCAAGACTAATTAAAATTAATGAGTGTTAGGCGCTTATCAGGACGAAAGGCAATTAATGATGAAGTTACTTAGAATTAAATCTGGGAGTAGAAAAATGATTAATATATGTTAATCATTTATTTAGAAATAGAATAAAAATGTACTTGTCAAATGTAATCTTACGTTACAGGAAAACCCACAATCCGAGTAAAAAGTCCTGCACATTTAAAAAGGCAAATGAGTCGGACCAACTTCGGTTTGTTGCCTGTTGGTTGTGCGAGAACCTTATGCACATTAAATGCGCAGGACTGAATGGACGCGAACTGGACAAAGTCTGCTCCCCTAAAAAGGAAAACGGGACTTTGTGCTGGACTTGCCCTGTCTGCAGTGAAAAGCAGTTTAAGTTCTCGCGGATGGCTACCGACTTAAAAAACAAATTTGATAAGTTGCGTAAAATATCCAAGCATCTCACAAGTGAGTTTGACGCCAGTTCCGAGATGCTTAGCGAATTTAAATTCGAATCACCACCCGCACGTCGGTTGGGGCCTCAATTTCTAGATGTTCCACCTCCCGTGACTGGCAATTCGAAGCAACCTTCGTCATCGGTTCCATTGTCCCCTTTAAGTAATGAAATGACTCCAACATTATCATTGTCCGCTTCGCCAGGAAATATGCTTGATTTGTCTCTTTCCCCCTCCCTGAATCAAGCTGCTGGAAGCGTTTTAAATTTAAATTTACCTTCTGATCGTAGATTCGGTCAGTCGCCAATACCGTCGCCTGAACCTGCTGGCAGTGTTTCTATTCCGATTCCTACTCAACCTTCTCTTCTTTCTGTTGTGGCACCGCGCAAGCAAGTTTTTGTGTCTAGGTTGTCTCCGGATACTACTTGCGAGTTAATTGCCGCATATATTGAGACCAAATGCTCAGCAAGAATTTCCGTTTCAAAGTTTAGCTTTTCCCAACCTCGCGACGTCGCATCTTTTAAAATTAGTGTTCCGCCTGAATCTTATCCAATCATATGTGACCCATCATTTTGGTTGCCAAGTATGATTGTGCATGAGTTCAGGCCAAAAAATCCAGTGAGGTCAATGCCAATCAGCTTGCCCTCAAATAGTTTATCCTCACATGTAGCGTCTAACAGGGTTTCAAAAAACTAGTTCCTTCCATCTGTCCCCTTATTGCCTATCAAAATGTTAGAGGTCTAATATCTAAGCTCTCTATGTTATTTTTGAATAGTGCATCATTTGAATTTGACATAATTGCATTTTCTGAGACTTGGTTAAATCCTTCCATTTCTGATTGTGAAATCTTGTCAAATGAATTTTTTATCTATCGACGTGATCGACCGGCTCGCAGAGGTGGAGGTGTTCTGATTGCAGTTAAGTCCAGCCACCGATCCGAACTGATCATTGTCAATACACCTGTAGATGTTGAATTCGTTGCCGTTAAGGTATCGTTTCCTTTATTTTCTTTATTTATTACTTGTTCTTACATCCCACCTTCATCCGATATTCAAGTTTATATGCACCATATAGCTTGTATCAAAGATGTTTTGACCCAATTACGAGATATAGACTCAATGGTTGTTGTAGCTGATTTTAATTTACCAAACATCACATGGTCAAATCTCAATGGGTCGTCTTATCTTGTACCATCAGTACAGCATGATTTTTTAGACTGTCTGCTTGACATGTCTCTTTTTCAAATAAATCCTGTACAAAACAATTTAAACAAATTACTAGACCTTGTTTTTGTCGCTGATAGTACCAATGCTGTAGTCTCTAGGTCTCCCCCTCTATCACTCCCCGAAGATTCGTACCATCCTACACTTGAAATCTCGTTTTCTGTATCTGGACCTACCTCCCCATCTTCCAAAGTCCCCAATAAACCTCGTCGTTGTTTTCGCAAAGGTAACTTCACTCTGCTAAATCAACTTATTTGCGCAACAGACTGGTCTCCTTTGAACAATGCGGTTGATTTCGATTTTGCCTTTACCTTTTTCTATGAGTCTATTAATTCTCTTTTAGATATCTGCATCCCTAATAGCCTTCCTACCTCCGCGTCACTGAATCCCCCGTGGTACTGTCCTAGACTTTCAAATTTGAAAAATATTAAGACGAGATGCTTCAAAAAGTATAAGAGAACTGGTTCTGCAATTGACTATTCCAAATACTCAATAGCAAAATCAAATTTTACACTTTTCAACTCTGAGTGCTATAAAAAATATCTGGTCCGTTGCAAAATCCAATTCGCACGAGATCCTAAACAAATCTATAGTTTTGTGAACTCTAAACGTAGATCTTCGTCTTTACCTTCCTCTTTTTTTCTTGGTGACCAAAAGGCTAGCAATGATTCCGCTGCCGCTGATTTATTCGCTGATTTCTTCCAATCAACTTATTCTTCTGTCCAGTGTGCTAACACTTCTTATCCTTATAACATTTCTTCTTCCAACTTAATCTGTGCTCCCATTATATCCGAAACCTCTCTACTTTCATTTTTAAAATCACTTAAATCGTCCTACTCTCCTGGGCCTGACAACATTCCTAGTTGTGTGCTCAAGAAGTGTTCTAGCTCTTTATGCAAACCTTTGCTTAAACTCTTTAATCTATCTCTTGATTCTTCAGTCTTCACAACTCTTTGGAAAGAATCTTATATAATTCCTCTCCATAAAAAGGGTGGAAAATCCGAGATATCCAATTACAGAGGCATTGCTAAGCTATCCGCTATCCCTAAATTATTTGAAGAGATTGTAACCGCAACATTGCAGCATTATTGTAAGTCGATTTTATCACCTTTCCAGCATGGTTTTATAAAGCGTCGGTCAACTACGACCAATTTGCTTGAATTTAGCTCTTTGGTTAATGATGGATTCCTTAAGAAAAAGCAAACTGATGTCATCTATACTGACTTCAGTAAAGCCTTTGACTCTGTCAGCCATGATCTCCTTCTCTTTAAGCTCGATCGACTAGGATTTCCCTCCCATTTTCTGCTGTGGGTCTCGTCATATCTAAAAGATAGAACTCAAAAAGTTCTGCTACGTTCCAATATTCCAAAACCTGTTTCTGTAACCTCTGGTGTACCTCAAGGTAGCCACCTAGGTCCTTTGTTTTTTACTCTCTTCATAAATGATCTCCCCACAATATTATCCTATTCTCGGATACTTATGTATGCCGATGACGTAAAACTTATTTTATCTTTTAACGACCCGATGCATTATACCAGATTGCAAGATGATCTTAACTCCTTGCGGTCTTGGTGCTTAGTTAATCATTTACATCTTAATTGCTCCAAGTGTATGTTTATGACTTTCCACCGTTGCAAACCTTTGCTGGTTTCCTATATGATTGGAAATGAACCGTTGCAACGTATATCGTCTGTCGTTGATCTTGGAATTCTTTTTGACCCCAAATTGACTTTCAATCCTCATATCACTTCAATAATTAATAAAGCGAATGGTGTACTTGGATTCATTAAACGTTGGTCGATGGAATTTAATGATCCGTACACCACAAAACTACTTTACACTGCTCTAGTTCGTCCCACTCTTGAATACTGTTCGTCCGTATGGTGTCCGCAGTATAAAAAGCATATTGATCGTATTAAGTCAGTCCAGAAGCAATTCTTGCTTTTTGCCCTTCGAGGCTTAAATTGGGATCCCAATCTTCGTTTACCATCGTACCCCAGCAGACTCTTGCTTATTGACCTACCCTCGCTAGCTAACCGTAGGACAGTCTCAGGTGTTTCTTTTCTGCATAAGCTAATTGTCGGTGATGTAGATTCTTCTGAACTCTTATGTCGCCTTAACTTCTCTGTTCCTTCTAGACCGACTAGAAACTATTTACCTTTAATCTTGTCTAGATGCACAACTGATTATGCCCAACACAATCGTTTTCGGGTCTTATGTCAAAACTATAATGATCTTTATCACTTGCTCTCAACAGATCTCTCTCTCTTCTCACTAAAAACGTCCCTTTACACCTATCTCCGGGAAAGTCTCTGACCGCACCTAGCTGTGAATAGGGGCATAGCTTGCCGGACTGGCTAATAAATCATCCCCCACCGGGTCAGAGACTTTTCGGTTATTCATTATTTTATTATATATATATATTTTATTAATTTTTTTTTTTGTTTCACTGTTCCTGTGTATGTTTTAAGTTTACCTCTTTTTATATATATATTTATATTTATTAATCTATTTTTATTTTTATTTTTTTTTGATTATAGTTCATACATAAGTAGAGCTTAAGTTTTCTTTTCTGTTCTTCTTATTTTTACTTTTTAATTCTTTTTCTATTCGATTTTTTTTTTCTTTCTCCTCTTCACGCTTTATTTTGTTAGTTCTAATAGCGTCTCTGACTACAACAGGCTGTGAATCGGGGCATAGCTGGCCGGGCAGGCAAATAAAATTCCCCCACCGAGTCGGAGTCGCTATTAGATTATTTTGTAATTTTGTTAGGCTATCTTTGTTAGGCATCCTAGTTGATAAGCCTTTGTATAACGTTATATCAAATTTGTTGACAGCTTTTTTGTCGACGATTAATAAATAAATAATAATAATAATAAATAAAAAAATAAAAAAAACCTGCATTACAATAGATTTTTGTGGTTTTTTAACTAAAACTAAGAAAACGACCTACAAAACCTATAAAACAGAAAGAAAAGAAAAGAACGGGGGGGTATTTACAGGGAAGGAAGTGAAGGGGAGGTTGAGCCAGCATGTAGGGGGGTCAAAAATTTACTATTGTCTTATGTTATAGACTAACTCATTCGGATTTAGGGTCCATCGTTTTCTATGATAGAAAATGAGATTGCCCTCCGAATCGTGAATAATTCCTAATTCTTTAAGGTTTTCTATATGGTTGATCGTGAGATGGTGAACAGAGTACAGGGGCGGCAGCCTTTTCTGAGCTACAGCATCTGCGATCAATTGGTTTGGGCTATTGCTATTGTTACCTATGAACTTTTCTATTATTTGGTAAACTAGTGTATCTACACGCTTGCTGTTCGTGCTAGCATACAGATCCCTATTTGATATATAATTTAGTGTCAGAGGGTCTCTGGCTCCTCTGCCCAGGGCCCGACGAATGACCCGCCTCTCGAAGAGACGTAGTTCTTCCATCTGCCTGGATTTTAGATTGAACCATGCAATGTGTCCATGAGCTAGTATTGGTTGTACCAGCTTCTTGTACACAAGCGAGCATGTTCTTATTAACTCAGGCCTTGGGACGGTCGGACTCGCCGCCAATGGCCTGAATATATGCCTGACTTGGCAAAGCTGAATCTTAGCTCTTCTAAGAGTATGCTCAATATGACTCTTGAAGTTTAGCTTCTGGTCATATATGACACCTAGGTATTTTAATTCGGACTTTATTGCTATGGGGGTCCTAACATTTATATATATACTGGGATTGAAGTGGCGTGCATTTGCATAGATGTCCGATAGAAGCGGACCTATAAACATGCAGCCTTCGCATTTATTTGCATTTAGCTTAAGACGCCACTTTGCAAAATAGTTGCATAGGACGTCTAAGTAGTTATTTAGATCCGTTTCTGCACTGGCTATCCGTGCTCCGGATGCCAGGAGAAGGATATCATCTGCGTAAATCAGCGGTTGGATTTGCGCAGTTGAGGTCGACCCCGGTTCTCTTTCGAAATCAGGGATGTCGGCTAAATATATATTATAGAGAATTGGGGCTAGCAGTGATCCCTGGGGGACTCCTGCTGAGATTTCTCGCGTGAGCGAACGTACTGAGCCATCGGGGCTGCAGACGTAGAAGGACCGCTGAGACAGATAATTTTGAATAATACGTGTAGTATTCGGATTGAACCTAAAGAGATTATTCATCTTATAGATGAGGCCGTTTGTCCACACAGTGTCAAAGGCCTTTTCAAAATCTAGGGCACAGGCGATGGTAGCGCGTCGCCGAGCCAAATTGCCAAAGATGAAATTGTTTGCCACAGCCAGAGAATGGCTTATGGAGGTACGTTCCCTAAACCCGAATTGATATGGCTTAAGAATTTCCTGACTACCTAGGTGCTTTTTTAATTGCTCCATAATCATTTTCTCAAAGAGTTGGCTTATGGCCGAGAGAATAGATATGGGCCTGTAGCCTTGCAAGCTGTTTGATCTTGCACTAGGCTTGGGAATAGGCATAACCCTGCTACGTTTCCAGTTGATTGGAAAGTAGCCAGAGTTATAGCATTGATTAAATATATTTGCTAGGTGCCTGAGGACTGGCAAGTTGCATCTCTTAAGGAGGAAATTGCTAGAACCATCAGGCCCTAGTGTTTTCTTACTATTCTTAAACCTGACCCACTCTAGGAGTTGCTCGGCATTTGTGAAGCCAAGATCCTCAGCCCCACGCCATTCGCCATCAGCATTCTGGTTAGAGTCGAAGTTAACTATGTATTGGGCAGAGGCCTGGGGCGTGCGAAACAAGTTAACTACTTCTCTATTAACATGGTCGGCATGTGAACTGAGTTCAGTATTGGCCGACGACATGTAATCATTTTGCTTGTGCACCCTCTCAAACGACCAGGCAAGTGCATTGACTTTTTCTACCTGTGTCGTTAGCAGAGGGGCCACTTCTAAATCAATTTCATTATGCTCCATGGGAGATAATTGAATATCGGACTTGAGCTGAGAATCGCTTGAGGCTGTTTGACGCAGCTTCTTCAAGCTAATATCGCTAGGATTCAAGTGAAGGACCCTATTTTCAATGTATTTGAGGTGGCTAATCTCAATTTGACTATTAATTTGTATGGACAGTTCGGAAATTAGATTTTTAATGTGTGCCTTCTCACTAGAGGAAAGTGTGAGTTGGCGCCTATATAGCATCCGCCTGAGGTTGCGTCTATGCCTGATTTGCTCGAGGCAAGGGCGACTCAGGCGAACAGTTCTGTTCGGTTTGGACGGATCTATTTCTATTTTTGGTATAGCTTCTGGTGTTTCCAGAGCAATGCTAAGGGCTGTATTTAGATTCTCTACGTGGATATCCATATCGGACGGACTTTGGTTCCTATCTATTGGTACTGATCTAATGTTTCGCAGCAGAGTTGCATTCCACATTAGAGTGTCTATTCTATTGAAGTTGTGAATGATTTTGGGGTCTTGATGCTCAAGGCGGAAACGCCCCAAGCGAATATCTAGTTTTATCCCAAAATGATCAGACGTGAAGTCTTTAAGGGTTTCGCACCCGAATCCTACATCTACAGGGAGTTCTGTTGAGCAAATAAAATAATCAATGGAGGTGTGTCTATTGGAGGAATTTTGGTGGCTTGGCTCTTTGGTGGGAATAAGAACCAAGTTGGGTTGCCTCGATAGCCAATCGAATAGCGTGCGCCCGCATGCATTTACATGTTCGGGACTATGGATGGGAACGTGCCAGCTGGGATGCTTGGCATTTAGATCACAGCCAATAATAATGGGGATATTGCTAAAGTTCTGTGTTAAACTCAGCATTAGGGAGTTTAGGTCAGAAACATTGAGAGGGTTATCTGGGCGCTTATATAGTGAGACAACTATACAGGACTGTTGGGTCCTGCTAGCGTCCTTGTACGACAATTCTATTGCTATGGCTTCTAGGTAACGCAAGGGACTAATATTTACGCGTTTGAACTTTATACCGTTCCTAATGCAAATTGCGACTGACGTTCCAGGGTCGGTTGCCTGGCGTCGCGCATACCTAGTATGAGTGGCTAGCACTGTTTGGCGAATGAACTGATAGTGGGTCAGGTTAGGGTTATTCTTACGGCCTAGGCGATGCTCAGCAATGAGCATTACGTCTGGCTTATGGAGACTAATAAATTGGTCAAATTCGTGTCTTTTGTGAAGAGACACGAGGGAGTTGACATTTTGAAAGACACACTTAAGAGAAGTCATTTTACTTTTGGGCAAGGGTAAACAGAAAATCTAGAATAAGCGATTGCTTGAGCTGTTTAGCCTCATTGCCGCTGGCATTTGAGATGCCAGGGTATTTTTTGAAGACGCTTTGCATCGCCTCAAAACAGGTAAATAGGTCTTTGCCAAAGGCATCGACGGCCATACTGTTAAAATTCTCAAGGGAGAATGAACTACTTTGCGCCTGGGGCTGGGGCTTAGCTCTTGGCGGCTCGCTCAGTCTATTGGCCATATATTGGCCTAGCTGAGGATTACTAATAACCAAGTTCTGGGGAACCTGGGGTAGCTTCTTAGCTTGGGCTTGGGGTTGGCCATTGTTGTTTTTAAACAGGGCTGAGAAGGTCTGACCGTTCTTGATGAGTGACATTTCTGCCTTTCTCACCGCGCTGGTAGGGATATTCGAAGCCACTTGCTTTCTTTGCTTTAATTTTTCTACCAGTGCCTTTCGGACTGGGCAGATTTTTGCGTTTGCAGTGTGCTGCCCTTTACAGTTTACACACTGCGTCTTATTATTCTCGGACGGAACCTCTGACTTTTTAATTTCGCACTGGCCAGGTGCGTGGTTTTGGAGGCACTTCACGCAGCGGTAGTGCATCTTGCAGTTGCTTGCTACGTGCGTGAAGCGCTGGCAATTAAAACATTGCTTGGCTTCGTTGGGTTTCGACTTTAAGCCTTCCACCACAACTCGGCAATTAAGCAAGGTATTTTTCTTAAAATATTTTAAAATTTCGGACAACTTGTCAGACTTTTCAATCTGGACAAGCCAGAGAGATTTTTTAAACGGTTTTACCGTTAAGATCTTAAGGTCTGGGACGGACTGGCTAAGGGCTGACTTGATGTCTTCTGCCTCATAGACCTCTGTGGGTAGTTTTTTAATTACAATTGAATGGGGCTTAAGTTCCCAAGGGGTATAGGTGAAATAACTGATCTTTTCATTGTCTAAGACAGATCTAGTCATTTCAAAGTGTTCTAATGAGAACACTTTGATGTGCGTTAAATTTTTGTTTATTATGTTGAGTGTAAATTTGTTGCAAATTGTTTGGCTCAACTTACCCGTCAATTCCTTAGGGTTGACGTTGTATGCTGCAATTATCGGCATGCTGGTCGATTTCTTTGGTTGCTGCTGCTGCTGTCCATGGGCTGGTCCTGCTGGTCTTGGCGCTGCTGATGCCCCGCCTTGCTGTGCCAGCTTCTTCTTAGGTTCGGCTGATGGTGGTCCTGCCGGTCTTGGCGATGCTGATGCCCCGCCTTGCTGTGCCGGCTCGTCCTCGATTATTTCCACCTCCATGGCGTCCTGCTGAGTAGGAGGCTGACGTGGGTTTCCCTTCACCGGAGATTTGGGGTTTCTCCTCTTCTTCTTTTTGGCCTGGGCCAG
The DNA here is from genome assembly GCA_035044985.1 of Lordiphosa fenestrarum. Classification (NCBI taxonomy): domain Eukaryota; kingdom Metazoa; phylum Arthropoda; class Insecta; order Diptera; family Drosophilidae; genus Lordiphosa; species Lordiphosa fenestrarum. The sequence continues at coordinate 141,725 of JAWNNO010005123.1, read as the reverse complement.
TGAGGGAAACTCACCGGCCTCCTCCTCGTTGTCGGAGACATCGTCGTCCGATACTGCTAGAGAACCAAATTGGTTCCCATCTAGCGCTCTTGAACTGCAAGTTGGCTGCTGCAAGTTGGCTTGCTTGGCAGCGCTCTCCTGTTGCTGCTGCAGTTGCGCCTGCAGTGCGATGACTAGGCGACGCATCTCCGCGTTGTCGGCCTTTAGTTTGGCGACCTCACTTTCACTTTCCTCGCATATCATTTTGCGGGCACCCGAATCAACATACGGCGACACCTTTATGCGACGAATATTACGTACCGGTTGGAATTTCTTACTCATTTTCAAAGATTCGTTTATTAATGTCTCTATCACTTTACTTCGCGGTTCTTTGGCAGCCCTTGCTGCGATCATTAAATCACTGGCAGTCTCTTTCTGCATTTACCGTCTCTTTCGGTTTTCACTTCACTAGCAGTCTCTTCTGCTCTTACACACTTGCAGACCTTGCTGCGCACATTCACTAACACTACACACACGGGGGTACGTCACCCTGCAGTCTATGCTGCCTGACTCGCACTCGAGGACTCACACGGACACAGCACTATTGCACAGATTTACGGGCTGTTTGCTTGGTACGAGCCATTTTTTCTATACACTGTTCACGTTCACTATTCAAAAGACTTTAACGTCGTGAACGCGATATTTCTGTGTCCACGACAAAAAAAAAATTGAGATTCGCAGCGAAAACGTTAACAATGTACGCGCAACAAGTGATTGCCAAACTTGAAATGTCGATTGTTGAAGAGAAAGGTAACTTCAATTTGTTCTATTTCTGAAAATCAGAGTTGATTTGTTAAATGCTAGCCACCAAAAAACGTCTACACTGTATGGACCCCGGAAATGGAGAACCTACAGGTGGACATCTGGGGTGAAAACATCGGCGATCTCAGAGGAAGCAGAAAAAAAAACCCACGTCTACCAGGAGATGGCCATGCTGATGGAGCAAAGAGGGATTGAAATCCACTGAACAAATGTAAGGACAAAAACATGGCTATGAAGAGAAAAGAAATGCAGAGGAAGCATCAGGAGAAGACTCGAAACATTTGGCGGGAAATGAGTGCCCAATGAGTGTCTTTGGATTTGCTTAAGCAAAAAAAAAGACTGATTCGACTTTGATTTCAATAATTTAGAGCCAATGGATGGTATAAAATTTACTTTTGTTTTAAACACTTTTTGTATGCTAGAAATGACTCCGCAATTGCAGTTCCTCTCATTTCAGCAGGACCATCAAAACCATATTTTCGACGTCCATATCATCCGCGTATCCGCCATTTTCCAGCTCGGCAATAAGTTGAATTAACATCTTCTGGTGCTGTTGAGCGGCTGACAAAACCACCAAATTAGATTAACTATTTTCCATTATTTTAGACTATTTATTCATTTTGATTGACACGTATGCTTCAATTATGGTAGACGGTGGATGGTGACAGTAAGAATAAGAGTTTCATTTTTTTACTATCTTCTCATCGTTCCGCTGAGATGGACTGTAGTGTGAATAGGCTATAAATAAACAAAAAAAATCATTTGTCAAAACTATATTTAAGGGGATCGTAATTTAAAGTCGGCCCTGACCGTTACTTAGGTGAATTAGTGTTTATTAACGTTCCTTATGAAAATTAACAGAGCATTAACATTAATTTGAATATTTCAACATTATAACTGTATAACTCTGCCATTTCGATCCTCCTTTATGGAAATTTGTAAGATTGTAAATATTGGCCACATACACTACTACAATATATGAGGTAGATATCTTAAAATTTATAGGAGATATTTAACTTTTTTTATTGCGAGGGCAGGATGGGGCGTGGCCAAAATTTGAAATAAACTTGATCAGCGTGCAGACAATACTAGTCTACATTTAAAAATTGGTGGCTCTATCTCTTCTAGTCTCAGAGATCCAGGTGTTCATACAGCCAAAATTGAAAAATTTGCCATAAACTAAGGAATAACTCTCTTCAAAAGCCAATTTGGCCACCTTCGGGCTTTCTGATGATGCCCGCTTGATTTTTTTGAGCTGCAAGGATATGTGTTATGTCGCGTAAGACTCATAAACCAAGAAATTTTGACTCATTGTGACCTCCATCATTTTTCCAAAGCATAAAAAACATGCAAAACACATTTTACGTCATATCTTTAAAACAAAAGCTGATGGTGCCAAACCGAGGCCAGTTTTGTAATCACTGGACAAAGCTGGATCATCACCTCATCGTTCCGCTGTAGTGTGAATAGGATAACACAAACATATGTGTATATGGGAACAAAATGGAATTGAAACAAAACAACCATTGAACATATATTTTACAAGTATTTCGCTTCAGAAAAACTTGCAAAAGAGAATAACCAGAAACTCTTTAATTTAAATGCCACATTCTGAGCTCCATGTAATATTATTCTGAATTATCTCAAAGTCCATTTTTTCATGAAAATATAAGTTATCATAAGCGTTTGTCGGGTGGTCAACTGTGTACTGATTAGCAGTTATCGATAGTTGTCCACCCTTGTATTTCGTATTACATTTCGCAGCACAAAATTCAATGGGGAGATTTGTTTCTTTCTAGTTGCCATCGAAATTTTCAGTCCGACTTCGGCCCAAAGCAAGTAGAAAATTTAGGTTAATGCAAATAATTGTCGTTAATATAAATAAATCGAACTTGTGGAAAGGTATAGTCTGTGTATCTCATACGCAAAGAGAAGAAATATCTTGCAACAAAATACTTGGAAGAGAAAGACAACATCAAATACTTTAAATCTTGCAACAATTGATTTATAGGTCGGCAGGCTCTAAGAATCAAGCCGGTAAGTTTGAGATAGACATCCAAATTTACATGTGTATGTGGTACAGTGTAACTTTCCAGTATTTTAAAATTTTCATTTGTACTGTAGTATGAAATTCACATATGTATATGCGCTAATCTATTCTCAGATGCATAGATGTACATTTGCTTATAAATAATATAAAATCGATGAGAAATCTACCCATGTGTTTCTAAACAGCATATCCAAATCCAGCAATGAATGACGACATTGCTTATATTTAAGCTAAGTTCCACATTAACCAATAGAACCATGTTTTATGCATGTTTTATTGATTGAGTTTATGTATTTTCCATACATATTTAATTGAACATGTATATCTTTCGACCGTTATCGTTATTTGGTTTTATTCGAGAACAGTTTTTGAATTTGGATTTATACAAAGTAAGGACTGGTTTTGCAAATCCAGTTGAATTTGGAGTGTGCGCCGCTCATGTTGAGGAGCATGAGCTATGCAAGTGCCTAACATTCACCTGTATTTGCAAAAAATCATCGTTTGTAAACACATATACAAACATAAGCGCAAATATTAAAATATCTCTCAATTTAATGTAAAAATTAATGTTATTAGGGTAATGACACTTAACGTTGCTATGACTGCAGTTAATCCCAATAAATTTCTATCTATTAGCTGACATTACCCGCCCTTGCCATATGTGCTTTTGTTAAAAGATTCCACACATACACTGCGAGTCATCAGGTTAGCCCTGCCCTTGTGTGAGCCGTTTTTGCTTAATTCTGACCAAACCAAAAGAGTAAAAATTTTGATTTTTTTTCTGTTTAGTGTCGATTCAATGCCTAAAAAATTTAAACAACATTTTATTAATATTACATTTGTTTTGAAATTACTATCATGTTTTTCTAAAATAAGAAATTACAATTTAAAGGGCACAGCCGAACAAGCCTAGGAAAAGTGCCCCGGGAGATTTTTGAATATTTGGAATCAGAGATTGAAGCTATTATCTTGGTGTGTATGGACATCAAATTTCAAGTCAATAAGTCTATTGGGGTTGACTAAAACATAATTAATGAAATATCTGATCTTATATCACTGTTGACCAGTGTTGCCAACTTTTCATTGATATAAAAAGCTGGATTTGACGAGAAGGACGGTGAAAAAAAACAGAAAAATTTTAAGAATAAAGCCAGAAAAAAACGAAATTTTCAATAACTATTAAAACTTGTTGTATATTTTAAATGATACTGCTATTTATATTTAGATATATAGCACAAAAATTTATTTATAGGTTGGAAAAATAATTAATGGCAGCACCTAGCTACTGATTAGTTTACGGTACAATACATTTCAATTATCTATACATCTATACATATATATATTAAATTGAAAGTATGTTTGTATATTTGTTCCTTATGGGCGTCTAAGCCGCTGAACCGATCTTCGCAAATTTTTCACAGTATGTTCATGTCGATCAGGAAATTGTCATAGGCTATGTCTCATATCTGTGACTTGGTCCAAAAACCGCGAAAATTGAAAAATTAAACTGTTCATCCGATTGCGAAGAAACTTTGGAGAATGGTTAAGTGCTTGCCCGGGAAAGCTTCTAAGTTGAAGAAGTGGGCGGAAAATGGTCCAACAACCGCGAAATTGGCAAAATTCAACCGTTCATCCGATTGAAACATTGGGGACTGGTTAAACGCTTGCCGGTTAAGGTTTCTAAGTTGACGTAATAGGGGGGAAATGGACCAAAAACCGCGAAATTTGAAAAAAAAATTATACCGATCATCCGATTGCGATGAAATTTTACGAAATGGTTGGACGCTTGCCAGCGAAAATTTCTAAGGTCCAAAAAAAATGGACGATGCAAATTGAACGGCTGAATTTTGATATTTTTCATTTGAGCTTATATTATTATGAAGATTTCATAGTCGGCAATTGTAGACTGTCAAAAAAGCCGCGAAACTAGCAAAGTTACAGTTAAAACTTTCATTTTCTCACAATCCAAAGGACCCAGGCGACGCCGGGTATTCAGCTAGTAGCATATACAAAACAAAAAAATGTAAAAATTATTATAAATACCTAGAAGTTTGGTTACACTATTGTCCGCTAACTATATCGGTTCGAAAGTCCTCTAAAAAATGCCGTCGTATAAAATTTTTTATGATTTTAGTGCACTTGGTCCTTCGAAGTTTTCGAGCCATAGTGTTACTTTCAAAAATATTGGCGTATTTGGGCCAACGAGGTATGCTCGGCAATAGCGCTGCCTCTGCTCCGTTGTCTTTATTGGCAAACTAACAAAATCAATTTTGTTTGCTTGTTTAAATCCGCTCATAGTATTTTTATGCATTTTTGTGACGCTGAGCGCTCGCAAATATCGTCTCTCCGAGCCCAAGATGGGTGGTTCGTTGAATTCGTCAGTTTTTAGACAGGTATCCCGACATTTTTGTAGTCTTTTGGCATCGTGATTTTATAAAATATAAAGCGCGAGTAATAGAGATGGGAGAAACATCAGTGCATCGGTGTACTTCGAGATTGCTTACAACAGAAAACCAACAAGTATCGATTAAACGAAGACAAGAATTTTCTATTTGTAATATGCTTATACTAAAAAGACAGCGTAAGTTAAAGTCGGTCCTGCCCAACTTCGATATACCCGTTACTCAGGGGCAATATTGTTTAGGAACCTCTGCCTATGTTAATCTACAGAGCACTAACATAAATTTGAATATTTCAACTTTATTTTATTACCTGTATAACTGCCATTTATTATCCGACCAGAGATATTTAACTTTTGTTTATTCCGGGAAGGGGCGTGGCCAAAAATTGAAACGAAGGTGATCTGCGTACATTTAAAATTTGGTGGCTCTAGCTCTTCTAGTCTCTAAGATCTAGGTGTTCATACAGACAGACGGACATGGCTATATCGAATCGGCTGATCGGCTGATGCTGATCAAGAATTTATATTTAGATTATGGGGTAGGAGATGCATCCTTCTGCCAGTAACATACATTTGCACGACTTTATACCCTTTTTCACTCTACGAGTAAAGGGTTTAAAAAAGCGGAAAAAAGCTTAATTAAAAAAGAAATAAGGCAGAATTCCCGCTGCCCGCAGTTTCCGAATTTTTGTAGCAGTTGACCGTAAAAAAAGACAGATTTGACGGAAAAACTGCGAAACTGGCAACACTGAAAATTGACTGAAAATTAATAAGATTTCACGTACTTATCCGTTACAAAATTCATGAATTTTTACTCCCATTTCTTTGGTCTCAAAACTTTCCAGATTTGACAATTCCAAGTTTTTAATTCTTTTCGGAACAGTCAGGATAACATAAAGTCTAAACTAAATCTTTTCTTCGGTTTTGAACTTCTTATGATTATAAATTGTGATTTTTTAGCTATTATCTTGTTGGCAACACTGGCTTAAACAGCTCACGCACGTTTCGTGTTTTGTTTCACTGTCAAACATCTTCAGTTTGGTCTATAATTTAACCATGAATCGTCTTAAAAACGAACAACGCTTGCAAATTATTGAATTTTATTATCAAAATGCGTGCTCTGTTATGAAAGTTCATCGCGCGGAAAAATTGTGTTCAGCGACGAAGCTCATTTTTGGCTCAATGGGTACGTAAATAAGCAGAATTGTCGACTTTGGACTCAATATCAGCCAGAAGCATTGCAAGAGCTACCAATGCATCCAGAAAAAGTCACAGTTTGGTGCGGTTTATGGGCTGGTGGCATCATTGGACCGTACTTCTTCAAAAATGATGCGAATCGTAACGTAACTGTGAATGGTGAGCAGCGCTACCGTGAGATGATAACCCATTTTTTTTTGCCCAAAATGCAAGAGCTTGACTTGCATGACATGTGGTTTCAACAAAACGGTGCCACATGCCACACAGCACGCGCAACAATGGACTTATTGAGAGGCGAGTTCGGTGAACATTTTATTTCACGTTCGGGACCGGTCAATTGGCCGCCTAGATCGTGCGATTTAACGCCTTTAGACTATTTTTGGTGGGGCTATGTTAAAGCTCATGTCTATGCAGACAAGCCCGCTTCAATTGACGCATTGGAAGACAACATTGAAGCATTTATTCGTGGAATACCGGCCGAAATGTTGGAAAGAGTATGCCAAAATTGGACTAAGCGGGTGGGCCATTTGAGGCGCAGTCACGGTCAACATTTGCATGAAATAATCTTCAAACATTAAATTATATTGACCGTACTATCAATTCAAATAAAGATTTCATGGATTTTTTCTGAATTTTATGTGTTTCTTTTTGAAAAACTTTCCTATAGCTCTTAAAAAATCACCTTGTACAAGGTGGTCCATTTAAAAATTAATTTTATTTAATTTTGTTATAAAAAAATAGGCTCGATATTTTTCAAAGGTTAAACATTTATTGGAAAGGTTGGTTCATGTCATTTATTTATGAAAAACTATTTCGGTCGAATGACCACCACGGCTGACTTGGCAGTCGCCCATTCGATCCACCCAATTTTTGAGAACATTTTCAATTGTTTCGGCACGTATGTCAGCAATAGCAACACGAATCTCGTTCTTCAACTCATCAATTGTTTGAGGATTGTTTGCGTAACATTTGTCCTTGACCGCTCCCCATAGATAACAGATAATAGTGTCAGATCACAGCTTCTTGGCGGCCAATTCACATCTCCATATTTGCTAATTTATCGATTTTCGAAGATAGGGCGCAGAAGACGATTCAGATGGTCAATTGGCTTTAGCTGCTGCACCAATTGAACTTTGTATGGCTTCATGGCAAGGTCGTTATGCAATATTCGCATCAAAGAAGTGCGCGAAATGTCCAATTGTTGAGATCGATGGCTAGTTGACGTCGATGGTTGTTCATGCACATTTTCAGCAACCGCAGCAATGTTTTCGGTAGAGCGCACCGGACGAGTACGTACACGGGTTGGTTTATTCACCAACATTCCAGATTCACGAACTCGCTTCACGAATTGATCCACAAATTGAGGTTTTGGAACATATTTTTTTTTAATGTTTTCTTAAAATTTCGCACACTTTTAAATTGTTTTTAATATTTGCCAACTTTCTTCAAGCGAATAGCGAAAATGGGCTTTCGTAAATGTCAAAGTTTTTATTAAATATTAGTCGCTTTCCGATTGACATTTGAAGTTTTTAAAGTCAAATCATGAATAGTTCAAATTCCAAACACTCGATGGACCACCCTTTAGTTGCTTCCTGTGCTTTGAAAAATCTGCGCAATCTAAAGGGTAAAAATAACATATTTTCGTCCCAGGAAGATGCTGAAGAAATCTGCAAGAAGCTGGGAAAGGTCATTGGCGTTGGAAACGCGATATATAACAACAGCAATCTAAAACAAGAAAGAAAGTCGGTCAAGCCCGACTATAACTTACTCTGTACCAAGAAAATTTGTCTTTTGATCATAACTCGAAAAACCGTTCATCCGATCTTCTTCATTCCTTTGGCGGATCGATAAGTTATCCTAATAACTAAATATGTCCAGAAGGAACAAGCTATCTATCTTCAAAACTGTGGGAGATATGACGTTTTTTCTAAATTGCGGGGGCGGGAGGGCGTGGCCAAAATTGAAAATAAACTTGATCTGCCTGCAGACATAAGAAGCATATGTCCCATACATGTCAAACCTCTATCTCTTACCATCTCTGAGATCTGTGCGTTCATACGGACAGACAGACAGACGGACAGACGGACGGACGAACAGACGGACATGGCTATATCGACTCGGATGTTGATGCTGATCAAGAATATATATACTTTATGGGGTCGGAGATGCTTCCTTCTGCCTGTTACATACTTTTGCACAAACTTATAATACTCTATGTACCTTCGGTACAGAGTATAAAAATACGCTTAAGAAGGATTAGATAATTTAAGAGATTAAAACAAAAAACCAGTGTCATCGAATTTTCATTTTGAATAGGAAGAAATGATCACCCTACCAATTTAGCGATTGATTTCCACACATCAATTTTGTTCCATTTGTCGAAAAACCAATCATTTAAAACTAGTCCCAAAAGAAGATAGGTTGCAAAACTTCGCAACAAAAGGTCTCTTTGCTCCGAAATCGCTGCTGCAGGGACCATATATTATAAAAATTAAGTGTTACGATAATGAGTTAAATAGTATTTAAAAATTGAAAATAACAATTGAATGTAAATAACTTAAGAACCGTGAAGTGTACTACCAAAATCTAAAAACATTCATGATGTGTGAATCAATACCTCTCATATGATACTTCACATGTCCTGATAGGATCAACATTTAGGATTCTGAAGGTATAACTTCATGTGAGTAAAAAAATTACCAAGTCGGTGGCGTGCACAGTTAGTCCACAAGGCAACACACAAATTTCAAATGACTTTTCTAATGATTTTTAATGACTTAAAACATCGACTTTGTGGACTAAGAGTGCATTGTAAAAAATAAAGACAATGTTAGAATCACTAAAAGTGCCCTTTCGTCATGATTTTAGATCACCCAATATTTATTTTTTATGGGATTTAAGTTTTAGTTGTTGTTGTGGGACGGACGAACAGACTGACAGACGGACATGGCTATATCGGCTGTTGATGCTGATCAAGAATATATATATACTTTATTGGGTCGGAGATGCTTCCTTCTGGCTGTTACATACTTTTACACAAACTAAATATACTCTATGTACCTACGGTACAGAGTATAAAAACATAATGCATAATAATGCATTAGCATTATTTTTGAATTAGCATTAAATTTGAATTCCGATTAAAATATTTTGAATTGGCATTGAACTGAAGTAATTCCGATTAACAATTTTTAATTGGCATTGAAATAAAATAACGCCTATTCGTAACTCTGAATTGGCATTAAAATAAAATAAAGCCAGTTCGTAATTCTGAAGTGTTATTGAATTAAAATAATTTCAATTCTGAATTGTCATTAAAATAAAATAATTACAATTGATAATTTTGAGTTAGCATTAAAATGAAAGAATTTCTGTAGGAGCCGGGGCCTTGGTTGTCAGAGCAGTCGACAGCCTTGTCGACTGTTGTTGGCGTTTTAGTGGACAAATAACAAGAACACTCTTAGCGGGCGTTGGCAAGCAGGCATACTAGTCGAGCGCTTACTGTGGCTGTAATATATTTTGGCGTTATGAGCGTTTTATTATCTGGAAATTAGTTTTATACATTAAATGAATTTAAATTTAGAATTATTTCGTACCAATCGTGTCCACTCTGTATAAAGTTCTTATTATCAATGGCGTCGATTGCCATATATACATACACTACTGATTCTCGATAGGTTTACACTTAACGATCGATAGGTTTACACTTAATAATCGATTGGTTTATACATGACACAAATTAATTGTTTTAATTTCAATATTTTATTTTGACTTAATATCTAAATACGAGTTTATTTCGCAACAACTGTTGTGTAAATAAGATTCAGTATATATCGTAGCGTCCGAGCGAGACGACCGGAATAAAGTTTGAGAGCTAACCACAACTATCGGGGTATTTATTGTGCGTGCGTGGGTCGATACACTGGCGACGCGGATTTAAAAAAAAAAAAATTAAATAAAAAAAAGTTGTAATAATTTTGGCTACCAGTTGGTCGTCGGGTTTCGCGAGTGGTTGGAGAAACGGTGTGTTTGGCGAGAGCTGCGAGTACTCGTGGAGCAGAAGCTGCGGAGACCGGGGGCTCGATTCCCAGTAGTGGAAGGGAAGGTTGCGTCCCACGTCAGGAGAGAAGTCCCGTCGAAGGAGCGTCCCTGGCCAAGCCAGTATGAGTGAGAGTGGCATGCGAGTGATAAGTAGATCATTATTTGCCGAGAGGAATGAGGATGAGTGCCATGCGAGTGGAAAGTAGTCCACTATTTGCCTTAGAATCACGTCCATATGGCCATTGCAATAACATTGCGGTCGTACGGGGGCATGCGAGTGAAAAGTAGTTCACTATTTGCCGAAGAAAAACGTCCCGATGGCCATTGCAATAACATTGCGGCCGTACAGAAGCAAAATCCTCCGTTTCACTTCGAGATTGTGAGGTGACTCACATGTTTTAAAACCGTGTCCGTATGGGTCCGGTAGAGTGTGGGTTAATTCGTCTCGATGGCCATTGCAATAACACTGCGGTCGGACGAAAATTTACAATACAAATACTAATAATGTATAGTTACAGGTAAAAATCATGGCCGGTGTGATCAAGCCCTTTCAGTGCGAGGCGATGGAAAATCAATGCTTCGAGGGGACTGGGAGAAATGGCTGCGGGCATTCAAGATCTATACCGAGGCCGTGGGTATGGGTTGCTACAGATTTGCTCGGACCACTACCGAACGGCGAATACGTGCTAGTGCTGATCGACTACTATTCAAGATACATGAAATATGAGGTCACAGAGAGAGAGGCAACATAGTGAAGTTGTCCGATGGACAGCGCACAGTGACGCGGAACGCGAGCCACTTAAAGAAGATACCGGCCAGAGCACCAGCCTTGTTAGCGGAAGAGCAGGACCAGTAACCCGACGAAAGGAAATAGCTTGGTTGGGTTTTCTCTGGGTTTCCCCAACCCCCGCAACGAATGTTGAGCTATCGACAGGCCCCAGAAGGTTAGCAATCCGATGAGGAAAAACGGCGCAAGGCAAGGTCACAAGGGTCTCGGCCAATAAGGGAGGGATGTAGGAGCCGGGGCCTTGGTTGTCAGAGCAGTCTACAGCCTTGTCGACTGTTGTGTAAATAAGATTCAGTATATATCGTAGCGTCCGAGCGAGACGACCGGAATAAAGTTTGAGAGCTAACCACAACTATCGGGGTATTTATTGTGCGTGCTGGGGTCGTTACAATTTCAATTCATTTTTCTGAACTAGCATTGAAATGAAATAATGTCAATTGATAATTTTGAATTAGCATTGAAATGAAATAATTTCAATTGATAATTTTGAATTGGCATTGAAATGAAATAATACCAATTCAAAATACATGCATCTGAATTATCATTGAAATTTTCAGTGAAAATTTAATTATAATTGTTAATTACTAATGCCAAGCGTGGCATTCCTCTTGTTCAAAGTCCCGGCCCCTGCTATAATTTTCGATGGGAGGCATCCCAAAACGATCTTTGGTGGCAGGAGGAGGCACTCTGACTCAGCACATTGGCGAAATTCTCAATTGGCATTGATAGGATATAATGCCAGTTCTAAATACATTATGCATCCAAGCGTGGCATTGGCATTATTTCCATTCTCCGCTTCCGGGTGATAGTGGGATCATTCATCTTATTTATGTTCCAGCTAAGCGGCGTCAAGAAGTGCCATAGCCATGCTCAGTAAGGGATCCTGCAGCCGAACACATACTTACCCAGGTTGCGTAACCCGAATCCAGAATCATTACGGTTTGCGGCAAATGCACTAGATGTTAGCTATTTCCCCACTTCGATAATTGTATATGTTCTCAAAATTGCTTTTTAACAAGTCAGCATGGCCGCACCGATTGCTATTGCTATCGCAGTGCGACATTTCCATACACGCTAATAACCACAGGCAGACGTCACTCAAGCCAAGAATTTTTGAAAAGCAATGTACTAAAATTTAACCGGCGCCACCATTGAATAAAAGAATCCCACAGTTTTTCACTGCCCCCACTGCTGAGCTCTCGGAGTAGTAGGCAGTGCCATTGTGGCACTGTCCCTGCTCCTAAAAATCAGGAGTAGTAGGCTGTGAGTTTACTTTGAGACGTCATTGCGTTTGTTAATAGCGACAGACGGAAACTGAAAATTTAATTTCAATGCCAATTCAAAATTATCAATTGATATTTCATTTCAATGCCAGTTCAAAATGATCAATTGACACTATTTCATTTCAATGCTAGTTCAAAATAATGATTTGAAATTATTTCATTTCAATGCTAATTCAAAATTGCAAATTGGAATTGTTTCATTTCAATGCCAATTCAAAATATTTGAATTTGCACTGACAAATTTAATGCCAATAAAAATTATGCATTAATGCTAATTGAAGAAAATAATGCCAGCGGCACAACCCTGATACACAGCCCCAAGGGAGCCAAAGTCCAGCTTCTCTCTATCTCTTGGATTGTGTGCTTCTAATGTTCATTATGAATCAATTCGCTATCTTGAGGAAATTCTCACTTCAAATTTCTAAACATGTTTGTAAAATGCGGGAAAGTAGTTTTGAGTACTTTTTCACAAGTTGCATTCATACTGGCGCTCAAAAACCGCAACTTAAACATACTATAGTAAGAGATTTTTCCCCATACCATTACGCCACCCATCCGAGTATGCAAACGATCCAACTGATTTTCCCCTTTGCATAGATCATGCAATTGTAGCCCTCAGGATCCTTTAAATTTAACTTATGGGTTGCAATAGCCGTGTTCCTTCATAAAAATAAAAATTAATGTGCTTACCCTAGCAATGGGGTAATATATTTTGCTCAGAAGTTTGCAACACAGAAATATTCATTTTCGACCCAATAAACAAGATATATTCTTGATTAGGGTGACGAGCTGGTTTCTCAGTTTTGAGCATAGCTCGCAAATAAGTGTTAAAACTTTTTTTAATGCGATTAGCCTCAGAACAAAACCGAAACAAACGCAGCACAAACGGTCTCTCACTGAGCGAAACACTTTTTCTCTCGCCTCACTTATTTTCTGTTACGTGTTTTCGGTTGAACAAAACAAACGAGTCGGTTTGCCGACAACCACAGACAGAAACACTTTTGAGCGAGTGCTAAGAGCAGAACACAATACGTGTCTGTGAAATGTGTTTTTGTTTTGTGCGTTTAGTAGACTGTATGTAAGTATGCGTGTGTATGTACACGGGCACAATACAAAACCTCTCATACATACGCAAAGTTTGCTCAGGGCAAAACAATCTGTGAAAGAGACGAGAGAAACAGAAACGAACAAAAGTGTCTTTGCTCTGAGCGAAACTGAATTGAGCAAAAACAGAACTCAAAAGGTCTTTCACTCCCTCTTTTCGTTGTGTTCGTAAACAAACTGTTATTTTCTGACAGTCGGGAAGTGTATAAAATTATTCACCTCAGATGAGCATCCTTGTAATTTAATATTTGTACTGGATCGCTCTTGAGAGCGATCCTTCTTTTATTCTATAAAAATCATCCCTTAAATCTAACTTATCTATTGCTTTGTTTGTAAGATGAAGCATGTGTATATTTATGTGTACGTGCGTTGGTAATTACCATATGCACGCATATGTGTCGATCTAGTGGGAGGGCTGCATCGCCTGTGCATCTCAAAGGGTCCCTACGCGTGGGGTTAGATACGTCCTGACCCTTGTCAATGTGACTATTAATATTTATGTTATTACTACTAGACATGTTTATGGGTTAGGCATATGATATCTATCGCTAGATGTGAGTCGGTGGATCGTGGACTCATGTTTAGATTCTAAACAGGAAGTGTTGACAGTTATTTGCGAGCTGTGGTTTTGAAGCTTATCGAGCTGAAATTTTGCAGTCTTTTTTAATGCAAGCTACTAATATTTTGAAACAGACCGATTCGAAATGAGAGATAACAAGCTGAAAATTCTTACACACCTTCATTTCGGTGTTCTAAAAGTTGTCTCAAAAGTCCCCTAAAATCCCCAGGGGGCGTCGTCACTTATTCAAGGTCAAAGGTCCCCAAAATCTGTTTTTCGCTATTACATTGGTTTCTATGGCTCCATTGGTGTTAACATCTATTATAAATCAATATATTTTTTGTAAATACCAAGGTATTTAGTGATTGTTCCACTTTGAATAAAATCCAACCAGGTCGCTAAAACCCATATACATATACTAGCTTTATTTACCAGCGGCATCGCTCGCTTTGCATCAATTTGTTACTAATTTATTATGCTGGTAATATTTATTAATGTGATGCTTTCAAAATGTTCATGGAACTGGTGAAATGAAGATCAAAAGAGTTGCATACAACAACTTTCCGCATATTTTTTAACTTTGTGGGTTGAATTTAAAAATATTTAAAGTCACGTAATGCGTACTTTTTTTTTGTATGTAACTCATAAAATTCGTTTGGAGCTTATCGCTGGAAACTTAACTTTTATACAATCTTGACCACCAATTTTCTACCCATGGTGCTGAATATGTCGAAACAACAGTAGTTGTTCAATTTTCGTTATCGTCATTGTTCTCGTTACCGTTACTGTTACCGCTATCGTTATAATTTTCATTATAGTCACCGCTATTTCTTATACTATCCTTACAAACTTAGTTTCTTGTCAATCGGATGAAATATAGTTTATTGCATTCGGAGTTTCCGGAAGTTTTCCGACCCTAGCGCCAAATTTCCAAAAAACGGAAAATCACATTACAAATTAATTTTACGGTCCTTACAAACCGAGTTTCAAGTCAATCGGATGAAAAACAGTTTTTCGGATGCAGAATTTTCCTAGAGTTTTCCGACCCAACTGTCGAATTTTCCGACATCGCAAACTGGTATCTCAATTTATCTTACTATCTTACTATCCTTACCAAATGAGTTTCAAGTCATATGGATGAAACTTCACTTACTATTCTTTCAAACCGAACCCGATTCAATCGGGTGAATTATAGTTACCTAGCTTGCAGATTTTTTCTTGAATTTTTCTACTCTACGGTCAAATTTTCCATCATTGGAAAATGACATGTCAATTTATTTCACTTACTTTCCTTACAAACCGAATTTTAAGTCAAACGGATGAAAAATAGATTTTTGCATATCAAATTTTCCCGGGAATTTTCCTTGGGTGCGGTTTTTCCGAAATCGGGGAAACACATGTCCAATTATTTCGCATACTTTGCTTACTAACCGCTTTTGCGGGAATTTTCCGGCCCTACGGTCAAATTTTCCAACATCGGAAAATGACATCTCAGTTTATTTCACTTACTTTTCTTACAAACCGAATTTCAATTCAATCGGATGAATTATAGTTAATTAGCATACGGAATTTTCCGACCGAACGGTCAAATTTTCCAACATCGGAAAATGACATCTCAATTTAAATCACTTACTATCCTTACAAACCGAGTTTCAAGTGAATCGGGTGAAAAATAGGTTTTGGCACATCAAATTTTCCGGGAATTTTCCTTGTGGGCGGATTTTCCGAAATCGGGAAAACACGTGTCTAATTATTTCGCATACTTTGCTTACAAACCGAGTTTCAAGTCATTCGGATCAAAAATTAAATTTTCCCCATACAAACTTTTCCGGCTTTTCCGGGTGGAATTTTTCAAAACCCCGCCTTAGTACGCACTTTCACCAGATAATTTCACCAGATGTCAAAATTTCAGCCTTCTATCTCTTATCGTTTAGGCTGGTGGTCACCAGTGAGTCAGTCAGTCAGTCAGTCAGGTTGAACAGTTTTATATATATAGATATGTAAGGTGGCATCACTGTCGAGCGCAGCCAACATACAGCAGCGCCATGGAGAGAGAGGGTCAGCAGAAAGAGAAAGAGACGAGCAACTGCGAGGAGAAAATCATTCGTCGAGTTGTTAAGTTGAACAGTGGACAAATTGCAATTATTCGGTTAGATTCCAGGAAAAAGCTTTCAAAAAAACCACGACGCAATAAAGTGAAGTTGTACCCACACACAAAAAAAAGAGAAGCGAGTTGGAAAGAGATAACGTGAGCGTGAGAGTGTTCGAGCGAGTGTGTACAAATATGGGGAAAACAACACGCACACCAGTAAAGCAAGAGAGAAAGAAGCTGAATAAAGGCAGTGGCCAGGACAAAAAAGAAATTGAAGAAAATAATCAGTCTATGGAGGATTTATTGATGCTGCCGAAGGATCCACATGTATCTAGAGCAGTGGCGGGCGCGAGCCAGACTCACGAGTCTGGGAGTTATTCTGCCGGCGCTCTGCCGCGACACCGACACTGTAAACCAGTGGCGGGCACACAAATACAATGACACAAATGCAAGTCTTACATGTCATTGTATTTGTGTGCCCGCCACTGATCTAGAGAGACAAACAGAATTGTTGAAAGTGCTGAAAATAACAGCAATATGGGTATATAGATCGAGCAAATAATTCAATTGTTGGCGCTGAAATGTGAAATAGACGAAAAGCGTGAAAGTCAAGTGCAAATATCAGTGGACAATTTTTAAAAAGTGAACAGTGATTTCGACGGATATTGTGTTCCTGTCCATAAGTGGCATATAAACTAACACAAAAGTGTACGTGCAAGCAAGAGTCAAAATGTATGTTCCTGCCAGATTGTTTTTAGATACTGAATGTGTAAATGACTATTTCGAGCTAAAACATAAATTGATTGACGAGTTTGAAACCAGTCAAAATAGTGCAGATATGCATAAAAAGTTGAGAGGGAAGAAAAAACTAAAAAGCGAATTGTTTCACGAATACATTTTAAATGAAAAAGCTGGCCCATGCGGGAAACCTTGAAGAAGCAGCAGTTTTGCGGCACATAGTCAATGGACTGCAAAAGGGTTTTGTTTTAATTGTGGCTCAGGGGCTCCCCTGAGCGAAAAGATTGTTCCGCTCAAACAAAATGCTTCCAGTGTAACGAAAACGGTCACATTTCACGAAACGGCCAAAAAAATCAGACAATGTTCACGTGGTGATAGATAACGGTCGTATAAAAACAATGAGTATCAACGCAGTCACTGTTAAATGCCTTATCGATACTGGCTCGAATGTGTCGATTATAGACGAAAGTGTGTTTAAAAAACTGAATAACGTGAAGTTGCTCCAGAGCGTTTCCACGGTGCGAGGTTTGGAAAATAAATGTACCAAGCCAACTGGTAGTTTCATTGGCCACGTAGAGGTTGACGGTATGGAGGCAAAACATAATGCCATAATTGGGTATGACTTTAAAACGAAATTTCACTTATCGATTGGACCAGATGTGTTTATATTTTCAAGAACAGGTCGAAGAGTGGTTAAAGCAGGGAATTGTGCGTAAATCGGTCTCACATGTGGCTAGCAGGGTTGTAGTAGCCAAAAAGAAAACAATCTTTAAGAGTATGCGTTGACTTCAGATTTTTAAACGGCATGGTACTTAAATATTGTTTCCCAGTGCCACTAATAGAAGATGTCCTCGAGAGGCTGCAAGACTTCACTGTTATGGACCTCAACAATAGGGTTTTCCCCGTTCCAGTGGAAGAAAAAAGCTGGCTTACACTGCATTTATAACTCGAGAAGGTCTGTTTGAGTTTAACAAAGCGCCGTTTGGATTTTAAATTTATTTTTCCACATCTGATCAACGAGGATACTATGCAGCTATATATGGAAGACATAATTGTATACGCTGTATCGCCCGAGGAATGTATGCTGAAATCCAAGTAGGTGCTGTCCACAGCCGCCATGTATGGGTTGGAAATCAATTGGAATAAGTGCAGCTTTTTACAGACGCGCAAAATTTTTCTTGGTCATGTGATTGATGGCGGAAAGCTTTCACCCGGAGAGAAGAAGACTATAGCTGTCAGTCGCTTTCCAATACTTAACAAGAAAGAAAGTCGGTCAAGCCCGAAAATAACATACTCTGTACCAAGAAAATTATACTCTCAGCATAAATTTTGATGCTGCTCGAAAACCGTTCATCCGATCTTCTCCATTCCTTTGGCGGCTCGATAAGTTATCCTGCTAACTAAATATGTTCAGAAGGAACAAGCCATCTATCTTTAAAACTGTGGGAGATATAACGTTTTTTCTAAATTGCGGGGGCGGGAGGGGGCGTGGCCAAAATCGAAAATAAACTTGATCTGCCTGCAGACATAAGAAGCATATGTCCCATACATGTCAAACCTCTATCTCTTACCATCTCTGAGATCTGTGCGTTCATACGGACAGTCAGACGGACGGACGGACAGACGGACATGACTCGGCTGTTGATGCTGATCAAGAATATATATACTTTATAGGGTCGGAGATGATTCCTTCTCGATGTTACATACTTTTGCACAAACTTATAATACTCTGTGTACCTACGGTACAGAGTATAAAAATGTAAGAGATGTCCAGGCATTTTTGGGCTTGAAAGGATTTTTCAGGAAATTTAAACCTGGTTATGCACAGTTGACCGCTTACAAATCTTTTGAAGATGGACGTGGAGTTCTTATTGGCCAGTAGGAGATTAACTCACTGCAGACATTGAAGAAGATGTTGATACGTGATCGTGTTTTGCATGTGTATGCACGAGAAGCGCCCACTGAACTCCACACAGACGCGGTGGAGGTGAAAGCTGCTTTTCTTGCATTAAAAAAGTTTAGGCACTATTTGCTGGGTGTTCACTTTAAATTGGTCACAGACTGTATTGCCTTCAAACAGACGATAACCAAACAAGACATACCGAGGGAAGAAGCGCAATGGATATTGTATCTCCAGGATTTTAGCTTCTAAACAGAGCAATCAGAAAAAATGAAGCACGTTGATTATCTCAGCCGTTATCCACAAGATATGGTCCTTGTCACAGCACAGGTATCGAATCGATTGAAGAAGGCGCAGCAAAAAGACGAGCACATCAAGACGGTTATCGAAATACTGCATCATAAGCCGTATGAAGACTACAAACTAAAAGGAGGACAGCTCTACAAGGGTGTTGCTGGAGATGAACTGCTGGTTGTCCCAAAAACAATGGAACGCGAGGTCATCCAGGAGGCACATGATAAGGGCCATTTTGCTGTAAAGCAGACTATAAACAGCATTCAGCAGCAGTTCTGGATCCCTCATCTGGAAATTAAAGTTTCAAAATGCATCGCCAACTGTATACGCTATAATATGCAGAACAAAAAGCTAGGCAAGCTGGAAGGGTTCCTCAGTTGCATCGAGAAAGGCAAAACACCATTGCATACACTACATATCGATCACTTGGGGCCGATGGATGCAACTTCAAAACAATATAAATATATCCTAGCGATAATGGATGCCTTCTCAAAGTTTGTGTGGCTTTTTACCACAAAGTCGACAGGTCAAGAAGAAGTCATAAAAAAATTGAGCGATTGTTCGAATGTGTTGGGATTCCCAAAACGCATTGTAAGCGACAGAGGTGTGGCATTAAATAAAAATTTCGGGGAGTTCCTCGCCAGAAACAACGTCGAACATGTGTGGTCCACCACAGGAGTGGCCAGGGGAAATGGGCAAATAGAGCGCGTAAACAGGTCAATTTTGTCCATAATATCGAAGCTGTCAGCAGATACACTGTCGAAATGGTCTAAGTACGTGCCACAGGTGCAGATGGCCATTAACTCGCACATGCATTCATCCACGAAGTCGTCGAATTTTGAAATCATGTTTGGCACCAAGATGTATTCTAAACCTGAGGATCGTCTACTAGAAGTTTTGAACCAGGAGCTGGTTGCTGAATACAACGAGGATCGGCAGAAGTTGCGTGAAGAGGCCAAACGAAACATACAAGAGGCGCAGCTGGTATATAAGCGTAATTATGACAAGAAACGCCGAGCTGGTCACTTATACGCCGTAGGAGATTTGGTCGCTATCGAAAGAACGCAGTTCGTGGCTCGGCGAAAGTTAGCTAGTGATGCAGAAGATCCAAAAGTTACAAGCATTTGATGTGACAACATGAAGCTTTGAAAATTTGTGGCCGAAAATGAAGAACTTCTACCATCCGGGTCGGATGAGGAATATCAGGATATCCGAATTTAAGGTGGCATCACTGTCGAGCGCAGCCAACTGCGAAGAGAAAAACATTTGTCGAAAGTCTGCTGTAAAGGTCGAACGCGCGCAGCTGTTGCTCATGAAGTTAAAAGATGATCACTAATTACCCAATTTATCTGTACTTTCCCATTCGCGTTTTTCTATTTAATAAACATTTAATCACTGGATAATCATAACCCTACATATATATCGGTAGGCACGCCGAAATGCTTGTTATAAAAACCTTAACGGTTTCCCTATTAAAACAAACACAAAGGTAGCATTCCCTTTAAAATACATACAAGAAATCCTTGGCCTTGTTTAGTCAAACTGTGACGATGTCACAGTTTTTAGAAGTAGCCATTAAACAACAAAGATTAATGTACATTGGTATCCATCAAAAATACCATAACGTACCTTCAGGCTGTCCAAAGAAAAAATGGAGTTTTAAAATAGTACTAGAGAATTTTACATTCTTGCAGTTCTCAAGACTTAAATCTCCGATTTGGCAGTTTATATATGAATTGCTAATGGATTGATGGTGTGACAGCGTCGAAAGCTCACTGATGAGATTGATTGGGAAATCAGTTGAAACAGTACTGTCTAACCTCTAACTGTCAATATGTACAAATATCTTTGTTGATTATTGAATTATAATCAACCCGACCTTGAGCCAGCCAACATCCACTTTGAGTATTTTCCTCATAGTCCGATTGAAGTCCGATTTTATATGCTTTGTTACAATTAGTTTGGTGGTTTCCTATGACTCCAGAAGCTAGGGACACCAATTGAATTGTTTTTGGAGAGGGATCGTAAAGTGTTAACCATTCAACTAGTTTACTAACATCATTGTTATCTATTTTTACTCTTGAATCTCTTGCATCAACGTGTTGTTTAACAGAATCTAACGATATGTTACTTTTTGCTCATCCATTGTATTTTTTAACTTCATGTCTTGTACAACATTTTTCGCACCGCATCAAGATGTTCTTTGAAAAGTCCCAGTCTTTCAGCGCGAATACAGTCTAAAGCAGAGAAGGGCGCGTCGCGTCGTTCCTATGCACACGTGCATGGGGCCTCTGCCGTGGCCGACTGCACAAATCACACGTACGCTATAAGCATTGCTTGTATGCATGCTTGTATGCGTGTGAAAAGTGTGACGATATGTGTTCATGCCCATCTCTGGTCTAAAGCTATTGAAACCATTTCAAAATAGTAGGTCCATAACTCACGGCAAGTTAATTGTTCAGTTAATCCATCTAACACACAATCTCCCATATTCATGACTTCAAAAATTATCTTTGATAACGCAAGTTTTCTTGAATATGCGTGACCATTCAAAATTTTGTAGACAGAATTAGTAGCTTATATTTTACCCAGAGCTTCCTTGAATTACGTCTATCACATGTCCTATGCATCCAAGAAACGACATGAGTATATGAAATCCTCCTAGTTTAACAACTATTTTAGATTTTTCAGAGTTAGCATGTCACGCAGATATCATTTCACGTGCTTTGGAATAAAGCGGTTGATCAAAAGTAATCACACACGTTTTTTGTCTATGTCACTTGGCCATGTTCATGGCACAATGTTAAGTGGTATATTTTGTGTCCAAATTACTGGCAGGATGATCAATAAAAGGAAGAAACAAATTCTGAAATTTCGACCGACACTTGCAGTTTTTAATGTTTTCAAGCCACGCACTACATTAACAGAATCACCTTCTGATAGTGACTCACAAGTAAAACATAAATCAGTCAAGACCAAGAAATGCAGTCAACAACGCAGTCGCAACGAAAGCTGCTCGAAATTATCAAGAATCGTAATCGTTGACCGTGCCGGCGCACAGTCGGGCCTTTTGAGATTTTTCGTTGCAAAAATCATAACTTTTGAACTAAATGAGATAATCGAATAATTTATGACATATAGCATATGATAGATAATTGTTCAACCTATAAAAAAAGTGTTTCGACAAGGTGCTAGGCCTTCTTATGGGTCACCAAAGTCAAAATTTGTAAAAAACCCAATTTTATGGTACCTAAAAAAAAGATTATTTTTAACAATTATACATTTTTAATGTTTCATTTTTAAGTCTATGTTTCAAATTATTACCCAAAAAAAATAAAAAATAAAATTTTTTTAAAATTTATTTTTTCAATTTTCTTCAAAATTATGATCACAATTCTTAAGAGAAGGTATATCTAATTAATCAATAAATTGTTTATTCTCTTCTAAATAATCATCAATATTGGGACCAAAATCAAATAAGCGTAACATTTCGGAGCTATAGCTATTTGCTTCCAAATCCTTTCGTAATTTTACGTTTCTTAGCGATGATATTAAAGGATCTGAAGAGGCCGAAAGCATGTTAAAAAGGTCTTCATTCTGCCTTTTCCGCGAAATCTTGCATGTATTCGTGTATCTAAATTTTTTATAGTCTTTGTTTCTGCATTCCTGTGCTTCTTCCGATAACTCACCAATTGGTAAACATTGATACTCTATTATATATTTACCATGAGCCAAAATATTATGTACCGTGGGTGTGAGTTTTTAATCGGGATACATTTGGGTTAGAAGTTGCGCTGTTTTTGAAGCATACTCTAAAAATTTTGATCCGTTGATCATTTCCTTACAATTTATAACATTGAGGATTACAGCGAAGCTTCCTATAACCACACCAGTGATTTCGGAAGTCACCTCAGCGTTTTCAAAAAATCTTCTGGACGTGTTTCCATCGTTCGTGTTCCCATATCCATATTTAGGGTAATCTACTTTCAGGCCAAGTTTCTGAAAGAACTCATTTTGAATAATTTTTTTTGACTATTTTGTATCTCCTTTGGTAGTCTTTTCTCGTCCTCTGTTTCTCTTTCTCGTGGAAGTGTATACGACAGCTTCAAAATGAATTCCATGCATCTAATCCTAGCGTGCAATGGTGAAATTCTATACTCGTAACGGTTCTCATCACTTGTGCAGTCGTCCAAATTCTGAATTTTTTTTGAGTTTTTTTACAAATCGCACAAGTCAATGTTGAAGAAGTATTTGTAATTTCATTTAAAACTTTACCATCAATCATGGTAAGGTACATAGTATAATTAACGGTCAAAGTTTTTCCATTCTTCAATTGAAGCACAAAAGGCCGCAATTCACTTATTTGCTTCTTTACGTCATTCACCGCTGTTCTTATCACCTCAGAAGACACCTTTGCATATTTGAAAAATATTGAGCGGCAGTAAAGGACCGATGATGGTCGATGTTTCACTTCTCGGTCATAAAGGAATCACAGATGCCATGAACATGTTTGCATCAGAGACACTTGCGGCCTCTGTTTTTATACTCTGTACCGTAGGTACATAGAGTATTATAAATTTATGCAAAAGTATGTAACATCCAGAAGGAAGCATCTCCGACCCCATAAAGTATATATATTCTTGATCTGCATCAACAGCCGAGTCGATATATCCATGTCCGTCTGTCAGTCTGTATGTCCGTATGAACGCACAGATCTTAGAGACGGTAAGAGATAGAGGTTTGACATGTATGGGACATATGCTTCTTATGTCTGCAGGCAGATCAAGTTTGTTTTTTAATTTTGGTCACGCCCCCTCCCGCCCCCGCAATTTAGAACGTCATATCTCCCACAGTTTTGAAGATAGATGGCTTGTTCCTTCTGGACATTTTTAGTTATTAGGATAACTTATCGATCCGCCAAAAAAAATGAAGAAGATCGGATGAACGGTTTTCGAGTTATGATCAAAAGACAAATTTTCTTGGTACAGAGTATGTTATTGTCGGGCTTGACCGACTTTCTTTCTTGTTATTGTTTGTTTATACGCACTTTGTCCGGATGATCCATCACATCCCCATTTATTCATCAAAGTGAGCTTGTCGGGGAGCAGCTCTACTGCCTCTTCAGGCAAGCTGTCAATTAGACGATTCGAAGTGTGATCCATTACATTTTGAAGACAAACTTCTGCAGATACCTCAGTTACCTTTAATTGTGGCGGCACTGCTTCCTTCTTAGCAGATCCAATTTTTTTATATCCAGGAAGGACATAAACGTTTTGTAGTTGTAAGGAGCTTCGTAACAAATAATATTTTTCTATTGTTAGTCCCATGTCCATGAATAATGCTAACGCTTGTTCCGGTGTATAATTTTAGGGTGCGGTATTTGGTGGCGTTGGAATGCTTCCTTTATCCTATTCAGCCGTACTGGGCTTGCGATCGTCACGGCCTTTGTAGTGTCAGCTCTTGTTTTGTCCGTAACTTTCGCATATTTAATTGATAGCGCTTCCGACAGATGTTTTGTAGACAATTCTCCTGTAACATTCTTAAGTTTGCGTTGTTGTGTATACTCCGAACACTCTTCCATTGAATTGGTAGGTCTTCCTCTGGTTCGGTCACTTGGTGGGTGGGCCTTTTCTTGTTGGTCCTTTAATATAATTGTACATTCCTCAAGCCAGGCTGCGTTTATTCTCATAAAGTTAAACTTTGTACGATTACAGGCTTGCTATTTTCTCTTCATAAAGGTATACGCGTTGTGAAGTATGGCTTTTATATAATCGCTTACTATGTCTTCGTTCATGTTGACCTCCTTTAGGGCTGCCAGTTGAAAATTATTTTCGCTTTCCACATCTCTAAATATTTGGAATAATGTCAAATTACATAGAGACAAAGACATAATCACGCTTTTTCAATGGCAACAAGAAAGAAAGTCGGTCAAGCCCGACTATAACATACTCTGTACCAAGAAAATTTGTCTTTTGATCATAACTCGAAACCGTTCATCCGATCTTCTTCATTTCTTTGACGGATCGATAAGTTATCCTAATAACTAAATATGTCCAGAAGGAACAAGCCATCTATCTTCAAAACTGTGGGAGATATGACGTTTTTTCTAAATTGCGGGGGCGGGAGGGGGCGTGGCCAAAATTGAAAATAAACTTGATCTGCCTGCAGACATAAGAAGCATATGTCCTATACATGTCAAACCTCTATCTCTTACCATCTCTGAGATCTGTGCGTTCATACGGACAGACGGACATGGCTATATCGACTCGGCTGTTGATGCTGATCAAGAATATATATACTTTATGGGGTCGGAGATGCTTCCTTCTGGATGTTACATACTTTTGCACAAACTTATAATACTCTATGTACCTTCGGTACAGAGTATAAAAATACGTTGAATTATAATTAAAACTACTCTTCAAATCGTATGCTCTCTGTGATATGGCTCTCTTCAAGTCAAAAATCAACTGATCCCAAGAATGGAAATTTGCGATTACTTATACATACTTATTTGTAATAATTAGGTAAAAACATAATCTCTGACCATACTGTTTATGGCTTTTAACAACCAAGTAACATCAGAAGGGATTAAAAGTTTTACCTAGTCCATTCATTATTTCTGTGACTCCACCCGCAGGTAGCTACGGGAACGGGAAATAAGTGCAGGTGCATGCACCTGTATTTTAAAAAGGTTATACAATTTGGTATTAACAGGTAAAAGTTACAGCATGATATTATGTTTTCTATCAACAAACAGGCAGAAAAAGGTAGTCCGAATTTTCATTGCGCTCTTCTTCATCCACCGCACCGCGTGTTTTTTTCTCGAGATTTAGTTTTATTGACGTAAATTCCGATAGGGCAGACTAGTGCAGCCAAGTTTCATACATTAGGTAGATAATTGACTACTCTATCCATATAACAAAATAATCCCGTCACTTTTTGATACTTTTTTAGTAAGAGCCTACCAAAGTTGAAAAATGGGTCAAATATGAAGTATTTTTCAAACGGCGCTGTTTAAAAAAGTAAACTACTGATTAACATTTAATTAATATTTTTAAAATAATAACAAGCATACTTTTAATATAAGACCAAAAAGATAATGATCGGTGGTATAGTTTGCCACGGACATGAAAAAAAGGCCCGCTTTGTGAAGCTACAACTGCCATATATGTTATGCGATCTCAAACAAAGTTCGGATCGGTTAGTTTGGAATATATCTCTATCGAAAAAGTTAACTCCTTTTGTCAAGCGCTTCAGTCAAAAAATTGATTTTTGCGGCAGAACTCGGGCAGAGGCCCCACTGTGCGGCGGCGAGTAGCGGTAAATATAGTACGTTGTGTATTGAGAGAAATAACGGGCCGGGTGCAAACGTCAAAAGCAGAAAACAGAAGCGGATAAATTCCGTCGCGACTACTCTCTGCCCTGTATCTCAGAAACGGTTGGGCGTATGTAAATTGTTGTAAGACATTTGTTGCAAATTGTATGCTCTACAATTTTTATACCCTTGCATAGAAGGAATCATTTCCGACCACATAAAGTATATACATATATTTTTCTCCAGATTCAATGAAAACAATATTGATTTTGCTTTAAATGAATTTTATATTTATTTAGTTGTTTTCTGGATGCTGAGCTAGACTGAACTGAGAAATTCCTCAGTTACACATACAGTTATTTCAACTTATACTAGTTTGTAATACAAACATAGTTCTTGGTATGATTCCAACTCACCTCCTCAAAGGGTCAAAAGATACGTTGATCGCTACATATATCGTTACTGTTTGATTCTGAAATTATTTTATAAAATTAATAGACGAGCTCTGTATTCTGGGAGATTATAGTAATTACGGTCCAACATTTATTGCGAGGATTGGGGAAAACCCAGAAAAACCCAATCCGACCAATGTTACATTAAAGTTACAATGTATTAATTATACTTCAGTATGGTCCGTAAGGCCCAATTGACTCCTCAAGCTCAGGAACTTGATGTTAGGTAATGGCTTGGTCATTATATCGGCCAGCTGGTTATCTTTAGGGATATATTCAAGGATTATACGTTTATTTTCAATTTGTTCTTTTGAGAAATGGTATTTTATGTCTATATGCTTCGATCTCTTATGACATGATGGATTATTGGCTATACTTATGCACCCCTGATTATCTTCAAGTATTTTTATTGTATTATTTAGATCAAACTTAATACCTTTCATAAGGGATTTTAGCCCTAACGCTTCTCTAACTGCTTCGAATAATGCCAAATATTCTGCTTATTCCGAACATTTTAAATAAATATCCGGTTGTACTTTTTCCATCATCCTCACTTCCAGCCCAATCTAAATCTACTTAGCCAGTTATGATGTCTTTCACCTTTGAGTTTTTTACGAAAGTCAATTTAAAATTAATAGTCCCTTTTAAGTACCTCAGAACTCTTTTGAGACATTGCCATTATTATTTTTATTTGTATATCTACTCAACACATTCACTGCTATACTTAAATCAGGACGTGTGCCTAACATTATATACATCAAACAGCCTATCAAGTTGCGACATGGAGCGTCGTATTTTTCATCTGCATTCAGAACTTCGTAGTTAAGTTTACTTGGCATTGGAGTGCTTATTGAATTACAACCATCCATATAAAATTTATTTAAATCATTTTTAATTTGAGCAGACTGACTCAGATCTAACTGATCACCATGTCTATCTATTTTAATTCCAATGAAATATTTTATTTTACATAAGTCAGTCATTCTAAATTGGCTCATTAAATAAAATTTATGTCTGGTCATTGTGTTAATATTTTCAGTTGCTATAACTACATCGTCCACATATAGTAGTAGATATATATTTCTTTTAATATCTCCTTTATCAAGAATGTAGATACAATTATCTACTACCGAATCCTCAAAACCAATTTGTTTTAAAGCTGCCTCAAACATATCAAACCAACATCTGGCTGCCTATCTAAGACCATAAATGGCTTTGTACAAACTTTGTTACCATTTATTTCTAATCCTTGAGGGACCATCATATAGATTTCTTCTTTCAGTACTCCATTTAAAAATGTAGTTTTTATATCCATTTGGTAAACTTTTAAATCAAATTGATTTGAAAGTGCTAAACTGAATCTAAGAATTGTGATTCTGGCTACTGGTGCAAATGTTTCTTCGTAATCAATGAGAAATTCTTGAGTGAAACCACGTGCAACAAGCCTTGCTTTATATCTTATTGGGTGTCCAAGTATGTCATGTTTGATGGGAAAGACCTATTTGCAATCAACTATATTCTTATTTTTGGGTCTTTAAATAATAGTCCATGTTTGATTATAAATCTGAGAATCTAATTCTTCTTTAATAGCTTTTTCCCAAAGCGTTCTATCACTTCTATCATTGATTTCATAAAATGAATTTGGCATGTTATTACAAAAGGTATGTGCATTCATAAGGCAATTATTTAAGAATCTATAAGATGTTTGTGGTTTATCCTTCAATCTTTCACTTCGTCTGACTTCTGTATTTCTCTCATTTAATGTTGAACTAGGCATTTGATCACCAACTGGTTTGTGATTTCCAAGAGAAGTGGTTGTTTCAGTAGGCTGATTATTTGAAGTCAAAGTATCAGGTTTTTCAACCTTACTATCATTCGGGATTCCATCCTTACTCTCATTCAGGATATTCGACTGTACATTTTCCATGCTCTCATTTTCCGTACTCTCATTCGGGAAATTTAACCATAGATTTTCCCTACTTTCATGTGGGAAACCATTTATTTCTTCCATACTCTCATTCTGGAAATTTTATTGTACATTTTCCTTACTATCATTCAGGAAATATTCTACCTGTTCCATACTCTCATTCTGGAACTGAGAGCCATGCAAATGCACTATGTCTTCAACAACAGTCCTAGAATCAACCATATTGGTTTCATCAACAACCACATTTCTTGCTATCATAAATTTTCGTGATTCTACATCCCATAATTTAAAACCATTCGGTTCATATCCAACAAGGATAAATTAGATTGAGTTTTCATCAAACTTTCTCTTTCTTTGTTTATTATGTACATAAACAGTCGCACCAAACACCCTTAAATATATTAGGTTAGGCTTTTTATTATGCCACATTTCAAATGGAGTTTTCCTCTCTCGCAACGCTTTACTCGGACATCTATTTATCAAATATGTTGCTGTTAAAAAAGCTTCTCCCCAAAATCGTTTGTCCAACCTTGCGCCATTTATTATAGCTCTAGCTTTTTCAGTTATTGACCTTATCATGCGTTCCTATACTCCATTTAATTGGGGTGTATGTGGGTCAGTTAAATGATAGCTAATGCCTTTTTCTACACAATATTGACGCATTTCATTTGACAAATATTCTCTGCCATTATCAATATATAAGTTAACGACTTTGAGATTAAAGTGAGCTTCACCTTTTGCGATAAAGTCTTTGAAGGATGAAATCACGTCAGACTTTTGCGTTATCAAATAACTTACACAATAATGTGTAAACCAGAGCGGGCAAACAAACGAAACGTTTAACGAACCGTTCGCGAAAGCTAAGAAACGATTCATATGTTTTGTAGCTGTTACTCTAGTCAGGCAAAACGAAACCACTAACTTTATATTGCCGAAGAGCGCAAACGAAACGATTGGAATATTGTTCTCCCAACAGCTGCACTGCCTTGGAACGTTTCGGAAACGAAAACAACAAAGCTGAGAGAAACAAAGAAGTAAGCAACAGAAAAAAAAACAACAATACAAATACAAATACAAATTGAGCAGCAAACGTTTCCGAACTATTCGCGCTCGTTGCATATCGTTCTGATTCCCTTTGTCCGCAAATCAAGATGAGAGCATTTCGCTTTACGTTTAGTTTGCTCTCACGAACGCAAACTGAACAGAACTCATTTTTGTTACTTTTCTCGGGTTTTGTTAGTATTTCGCTCTGTGCAAAGAAAGAAACGAAACGATTCAGAAACGTTTCGTTTCGTTTGTTTGCCCGCTCTGGTGTAAACTGGTCAACGAAAACTACATAATACTTCTTTCTTTCATCTGAATGAATCACAAATAAAGGCCTACTTACGATCTTTATTTTTTAATTTTTCAAAAGGAAGTCTTGCCTGTTTGCCATTTATACAGCCTTCACATATCTCATTGATTACTTTTAAATTCTTTATGAGTTCTATGTCCTGAAACATATTAAATTGCACTATCTCTAAGAACTTTCCTTTGCTTATATGTCCTAGTCTTCTGTGCCATAATTAATAATACTTATCATTATTTCTTCTTTTAGTGGTAAACGCTTTAAATTTTACGATTGGTACTTTATACTCACTCTTGTCTTCAATTATCACTTTACCATCCTTTGTTATTTTAACTCCTTCCTAGTTAAATTCGATAATAACTCCAGCATCTTACATTTTCTTGACTGAGTAAATTTTGAGGAATTTCCTTACATCTTCCAGAGTGATATCGTCGTTACAAATATTTTGGAGCATGACTATTCCTTTTGCAGTCGCGTAAATGTATTCACCACATTTGGCTATGGATATTTCAATAGGTGTATCCAGAATGATGAAGTCGATGAACAAATTTTTTGTCATTTATCGGATGGTCAGATGCCCCAGAATCCAAAATGAATGATACACACCCTTCATTTGCATTGTTAACACCTTGCTGAAGCATAAAAGCAAATCCCGAAGACGATTTAGCTGTTGAGGCTTGAGCTTGATTTTATCATTTTGGATGCTCTTCTTGTAGTGATGACTATCATTCTTGAAGTGTCCCTATTGGCCACAGAAATGACATTTTCAATTGGCTTTGAAATTAGCTTTGAATGGCTTGAATCTTCTTTTATTTTTAAACGGAATTACCTTAGTCGTTCTTTCTTTCTTGTTCATTATTGACATAGCTCCCAATACCTTTGCGCTTGTGTCTTCGTTGAACCTTTTATCTTGATTTCTTGATCAAGTAAGCGATTTTTCACAAAAGCTAGTGTCATATTCTCTTCTGATAGCGTCTCAATTGCAGTTATGACACTATCATAACAAGAAGGGAGGGTTGATAATAGGTGCGACACTTTATCCATTTCATCGCTCACAAGCGAAACGTCAGCTTTAAATTAGAGTGAGAGCAATTGCTTTCGTATAGAAAGCCGAGACGCTGGACTTTTACGCTCGTAAATTTCATCTAGACTTGCCAAAAATTTGTTTGGCGGTACTGTCATTACTTGCAAGTCCAAGAAATGCATCACTCAAGTATTTAATTATTATACCTTTTGCTTTCCTGTCAGCTGTAGCCCATTGTTCAGTTACCTCGTCTGGGATCACTTTGTCGATTACATTTATGATGTTATTTTCAGTCAAAAGTGCTCGAACTCTGAATTCCCAGATTTGAGTATCTTTCTCCATTAAAAGGAACTATAGTTTTAGACTTATTCTCCTTGGACATTATTATTTCTTGGTCAACAGCTGTTGCTTCGTCTTGGCGATATCCCTTAAATATTGATATCTTTGGTCCCATATAATAGTTGTTGCTGCTTACTTGCCGAATCTGGCGCCTCTACTGCTGCTGCTACTGCTGCTGTTCCAAACCGTTTCACACTCGCTTGATGATTCTGGTGTGATTCTGCCGCTTCTAGTTTCTGTTGCTGCTTACCAATTGTGGTGCTTCTAATGCCGCTGCTACTGCAGTCAGTATGCTTCTTACACCGCACTTTCTTTCTGCACACAACTTTACCACAAAATGCACACAATAGAAATTGGCCAAACAAATTAGCAAATATCGCTTGTGCGTTATCCGGGCCCATAACCTATTGGGTTTTCTCCAGGTTCAATGAAAACAATATTGATTTTGCTTTAAATAAATTTTATATTTATTTAATTGCTTACTCGTTGCTGAGCTAGACTGAACTGAGAAATTCTACAATAGAAAATCTGATTCCAAGAATTCTTGATCAGCATGACGAGCTGAGTCGATATAGCCATGTCCGTTTCTATGCAATCTCCTCCGTCAGTTTTAAAGCTATCGCCACCAAACTTTGTACGAAGTATTCTGGTCCAAATACGCTGCACATTTGTCGGAACCGGCCGGATCGGATGTAACATATAGCTGGCATAGAAACGATCGGTCGAAAAACTAGTTCTAGTGAGAAAAACTTTTTTGTTTTTCATATAAACGTCTCCAAACTCCGTATTTACTAGTTTTCAATGCTTCTCCATAATTCTGCAAAATTTGGTCGAAATCGGACAATTATATAGTATAGCTGCCATAGAAAAGTAAGGTTAGAAAAATTGTCTTAGCAAGAAAAACTTTTTTGTTTTCAATGTAAACCTCTTTAAAATTGTCATATATTATATTTATTTTATAAGCGTTCACACAATTCTTTAAAGTTTTGTCAAAATCGGATGACTATAGGTTATAGCTGCCATATGAATGATCGGTCGAGAAACTAATTTTAGTGAGAAACACTTTTTTGTTTTCAAAGAAAACTCCTCCAAACTTTGTATTTCTTAGTTTGCTATGCTTTCCCATGAGTCCACTAAGTTTGGTCGAAATCGGACATCTATATAGTAGAGCTGTCATACAAAAGTAGTGTCAGAAAAGTAGTCTAAGTGAGAAAAACTTGTTTGTTTTCATAGGATATGTCCTTCAAAATAGTTAAAAAACGTGCTGCAAATGTATTCGATATTCTCACAAAATATGTCCAATTGACTGTGTCTTTACAAATAATCAAGTCTGTTGAGGTTATTTTGGTGTTATTAGGCATATTTAAAGCTACAAACATTCACAAAATATTAAATGTATTTTTTTAAGTTGAACAAAAGATTTTCCTTTTATTTCATTCATAAAAAAGCTTATGGACACTAATTCATGATATCATATTGATGGAATAATCATATTTTTATGTTTAAAACGTTGATTTACAATTTGATGTATTCAGGAAACTTCA
Source organism: Lordiphosa fenestrarum (assembly GCA_035044985.1). Taxonomy (NCBI): domain Eukaryota; kingdom Metazoa; phylum Arthropoda; class Insecta; order Diptera; family Drosophilidae; genus Lordiphosa; species Lordiphosa fenestrarum. Next base: position 108,529 of record JAWNNO010005123.1, on the reverse strand, counting down.
ATTTTTTTATTTGAGTAATGAGTTTTTGAACTCATAACTATAAATATAGAGCTTTGGAGCTATAATATATATTTCAAACATACGCAAATTCACGAAATTTAAGAACTTCTGTTTTTCCCAATATTCGTTATTCATTGAGCTTCCTGGTGTTATAGAATAGGCCAATGACGTGTTAGAAAGCACTGGCAATTCGTCTGTCACTTCTATCTAGAATTTAGTGGCGTCTTTAGCGGCGAAAAATAAAATATAATTTCAAAAGTTGTTTGCTAAGGATTTTTTTTCCGTCTAAAAATTAAACGGAAATTAGAATTTCATTAGCGCTTCCATAAATTTAACATGCTTTTAAACTTTTCTTCATGTAAGTCGAGCTGCCACTGGTCTTTATTGAATTATTACACAATTCGCACTTTGATTTTTGTGCATCCACTCTTATGAAATAAGTTTTAAACATAACTGGATTTTCAACGCCAAAAAGATCACAAGAAACAGTTGACCGCAGCAGTGTGATCGAACGCTGCAAGAAAAATATCGCTGAGAATAATCGCCACAATATATTCGATATCCAATAAATCGCCTCGGAAAAATATTCGACAAATATAAGGTTGTCAAAAAAGTCTTGCTGTATTTTTATTGAATTTTCAATTGTTCATAAAATTGGTTATAATAATGCGATTTAAGTCAAATATGCGCCGTTTTGTTCGATGACGAGTTCCCAACGAGATGCCAACTTCATAATGCCCCTCTTATAGAAGCTTGCTTCCCTATTGTCAAAAAACTCGGAGAGCCAATTTTCACAGGACTCTCTTGTGGCCAACTTCCGACTACCAAGCTCGTTCGCCATGGACAGAAATAGGTGGTAATCACTTGGTGCGAGATTCGGACTATACGGTGGATGCAAAAGAACCTCCCATCCGAGCTCCCGGAGCTTCTGGCGCGTCACCAAAGATGTGTGTGGCCTGGCGTTGTCCTGATGGAAGACAATTCGGCCTCTGTTGATCAAAGATGGCCTCTTCTGCATGAGTGCTGCATTCCCTGCCAATCCCACCAAACACACAGAAGAACCTTCCTGGCCGTCAATCCAGGCTTGGCCACCGTCTGGGCAGCTTCACCGCTTTTCGACCACGACCGTTTGCGCTTCACGTTGTCGTAAGTGACCCACTTTTCATCGCCAGTCACCATCCGCTTCAAAAACGGGTCGATTTTGTTGCGATTCAGAAGCGATTCGCATGCATCCATACGGGCCAAAATGTTTTTTTGCGTCAAGTCGTGTGGCACCCATACATCGAGCTTCTTTTTGAATCCAAGCTTCTTCAAATGGTTTATAACGGTTTGATGACTCATGCCCAGCTCTTGGCCGATGCTACGGCTGCTACTATGCCGGTCTCTTTCGATCAATTCAGCGATTTTATAGCAATTTTCGACGACAGGCCTTCCGGACCGTGGCGCATCTTCGATCACCTCTGCACCAGAACGAAAACGTTGAAACCATCGTTGTGCGGTGGAAATGGAAATTGTATCGGGTCCATAAACTGCACAAATTTTATTGGCAGCATGAGGCATTTTTGCCTTTATCGTTGTAGTACTGTAAAATATGCCGTATTTTCTCTTTATTTTGCTCCATGTTTGCGACGCTATAACTCACGAACGACTAAAAACAAACAACAATAAATCAAAGCGCGTGAAAAGAGCTTTCCAAAAAGCTCTAGCGTGAACCGATGCGACGAATACAACTAGAACTACGCGCTTGCAAAGACATGCTTGCGGAAATACCGCAAGACTTTTTTGACAACCTTATATATATGGTATTTTTGTCAAAAATATCGATATTATTTCCGGCTGTTGCGAGTGGATGTGTGGCGAAGTAGCTCCGGTGTAAAAAGGAATCTCGGCGGCCCCTGCAAACTGAACTGCCTCAAGAGGACGCCAATTGACACACAAGACCCCGGCCTTTGATTGAGCAGCGTGGCCCCTGGATTTCCATACGAGGAGGGTCAGCAGTTTCTGTGCAAAATCCAATTTAAGCTTTGAGTGAGTTTGTTGTTGTTTCATTTTCACACAAGCGGGCGGCGAAAGTTCGTGAAAAGCGCCAAATTAAAAATACACAGGTCAAAGGCAGCTGCAGTCACTTTCACAACTCACGTGAATGTAAGAGAACAGCTGATCACCGATAACACTGCCATAGCAACGAGCTTTTGCACTTCGAATCTTTGGCAAATACCTATCGATTGCAAACCCAGTTGGCGCAAATTTTTGAAAATTAAGACTCAGCGTTCGACAATAGGAACAAATACGCCCGGCGGCTCAGTCGTAAAGAGGTCCCTTAGCGATACATCCCCTAACGTGTACCAACCTAAACCGCCTGGAAACCCCGATTTAGGAGTTGCTATACCTTCGTCGAGTGCACAACCTAAAGTACAGACAAACAATGGCTTGGCCGCTGCAGAACCTATGGCTATGGTCGATCTCTCAGACCTGATGGCAAAGATGTCAAACCTACTGGATTTGAAATTGCAGAATATTCCAACAAAAGCAGATATATCAGGGATAAACGAGAATTTCCAAGAGCTGCAGCAGAAGAACATCGAACTTGAGGATCGTTTGGAGAAGTTGGAAACACGCAACAACACGCTGGAGCGGCAGGTTGAACAGCTTTTGAAAAAGGCAAACGAGAGAAATATTATAATGCACCTTAAGACATCTGCAAATGAAAATCAAGTGGAAAAGGCAAAACAAATCTGTATAGATGTATTAAACAAAGCAGGAACCAACCCAATAGCGGACGCGTGGAGCCTCAGGTCACATAAACCCAATGCAACCCTGGTAGTCATAACATTAAAGTCTACTCAAGATGTTGGAAAAGTTCTTAAAGAATGTAAAAAACTGAAGGTGTGGGGAGCATCTGCTCACAAAGATTATCCTCCATCAGTAAGGGACAGAGTAGGAAGGCTAGTTGCTATAAAAAAGAACATTCCGAAACGCGACGATTTAAAAGCCACCATCCGGGGAGGCACACTATTGGTCAACGGAGCCAAATTCTATTTCGATTTCCACAATAAACTAACGTGCGACGGCAAAGATGGGATGCAAATCCTAGACGAACTTATCAGCAAGTCCATGGGCAGCGACGTTCAACAACCAGGAGTTTTATCGATAAGACTGTCGACCGTCGTTGCAAACGTACGAGAAAGTAAAGCGTTCTGGCAGCTCGCAAGGAAACTTAACGGAGCCGCTTCACGCAAACCAATTAATTTATATGCTGACCAACTTGCGGCCCATTTCAAGTCTCTTCTGTATGTTTAACTAACCACACAATCGAGTATTAGCCAGCATGGGATTATTACAGACGAATTCCTTGATGGGCCCATTATAACGACGGAAATTAACCTTGACATCCGAAGAGCAAAACTAAATAAAGCACCGGGGACCGATCGCATCCCAATGGAATTATACAAGCATGTCTCTCCCAATTGCATTCACCAGATGACGAAAACATTTAACGAGATTCTGTCATCAGCGGAAATTCCACCCAGTTTTAAGGATAGTGTAATATTTCCCTTATTCAAAAAAGGCAACCCTTTGGAAGCGAAAAACTATAGAGGTATTTCCTGTCAAAATACCATAAGCAAGATCTGCACGTCAATTTTGAAAGTTCAGCGAGTTCCAATTTGGGTTTCGGAATGGATACTCAACAGTCGACGCGATTTTTGTACTGTCCTTAATAGCTAAAATGTTCCTAGCTGAAAAGAAAAAACTATATATATGTTTTGTAGACTTCCGAGCTGCCTTCGACAAAATCAAAAGAACCAAATTGCTATATAAGCTCAAAAATCTAGACGTCTCAACCAAATTCAACCAATATCCTCAAAAGCCTGTACGAAGACAACATGACAGCAAAATGGGATGGAAACCAGCTATCGGAAAAATTCGAGAATAATACCGGCGTTAAACAAGGTTACCTTCTCAGCCCACAACTATTCTCCCTGTAAATCGATGACGTTTCACTCTGCTTACCTGGGGGTGTATCTGTTTGCAACCAGAAAATTAAAGCCCTGCTTTTCGCAGACGATATTACACTCCTCGCAGATATTTAGCCCCAAAAGTCTTAAACTCATGCTAGACAAACTATACGAGTATTGCCGATTTTGGGACCTCCAGATCAACGACTCCAAAACCAAAGTGATGGTCTTAAGGGACAACAGAAGTCGCCAAGCAGACAACGAAAACTGGTCGCTCAACGGTCAGCCACTTGAGAAAGTTCGATCCTTTAAATATCTAGGAGTCACCCTAACGCCGAACATGTCCTTCAACACACACGTAGCAGAGAAACTAAAAGATGCAAGGACCGCCATCAACAGTACATGGAAACAGTTTTTTAAATAAGCGAAACCGTCTGGCAAGTACAAAGTATAAACTCTTTAAGGCTACAGTAAACACGATAATGTGATATGGAGTGCAAGTCGGGGGCCATGAAGAATTTGAGGATGTGGATCGCCTCCAGAGTACTTTTTTAAAGCGTATATTTAGGTAACCTTTTAATATTCCTCACTATGCCATCCATCTAGAAACTGGCTTGCCACCCATGTTTATTGCTTGTCTCCGTGCACACTTTGCTTACATCAGAAAAGTATTTAATATGCCAAGTTCCAGTTTACCAAGAATCTTAGCCAATCAGCTACTTCTAGAAAGGGCGCAGTGTTTCAATAGCTAGGAGACTCTGGGAAACAGATTCAATATAGACGTATTTGCGGGTCATCCAAATCAATGGGAAAACTCTCAAAATATGCTGCTGGAGAGGATTGCACACGAAAGTTTGACTGGTTATAAAAGCAGAGCGGAGAATAGCACTACGAGAAACTTATACCGAAAAGTCAACCATGTTTTTACACTGCTACTATCAGCATGATTTTCCGGGCACGCTGCGAAATGACACCATAAACTATACGCCATATACCAGTTCCACAAATACAATATGCAGCCTTTGCAACCTACGAGTAAGAGAAGACGTCGAACACTTCATCGCAATCTGCCCGATACTACGCGAGATACTGGCATTACATCTCCAGAGCTCAGTATTGTCTGAGGCGGAAACACTGGAGTGGATGAATGGGAGAAACTGGCGGATGCTATCCAACTAGCTTTCTTACGCCTTACGGTATCGCCGAGACCTTATTTTGCTAATGGATTAGGTACCTTCATCATGACGGTCGATCAGTCACTAATTATTAGTCATACTTTCGTTAATTAATTAATTATATAATAAATTTATGTTATAAACAAATTTGTAAACGGCTAACGGTTTCAAGGAACCATGCCAAAAACGTTCAAAGAACAAAATAAACTAAACTACTAAAACTACTACTTATTTCCGGCATCCCTACATGGAAACCAAGATAATAGCGAAAAAATGATTTTGGTGACACTTGACCTTGAATAAGTGTCGACGCACCAAGGGGATTTAAGGGGACTTTCGAGATAACTTTTAGAACACCAAAATTAAGGTGTATACGAATTTTCAGCTTTTTATCTCTCATTCCGAGGTGAAACCCTAATTTGACTGGACCATACTAAGACGGGGTTTTGGAAAATTTGAAAACCCGAAAAAGCTGGAAAAGCAACGGAAAAAATTGTTTGGGGATCATTTTTTTTTCATCCAATTGACATGAAACTCGGTTTGTAAGCATAGTATGCGAAATACTAGGACATGTTTTCCCCGATTTCTGAAAATCCGCCCACAAAGAAATTTCCCGGAAAATTCGATATACAAAAATCTATTTTTCCCCTATTGACTTGGAATTCGGTTTGAAAGGATAGTAAGTGAAATAAGTCGATGTCATTTTTCGATGTTGGTGGAATATTTGACCGTAGGGCCGGAAAAGTCTGCATGCTAAGTAACTATATATCACCCGATTGAATTAATATTCGGTTTGTAAGGATAGTAAGTGCAATAAATTGAGATGCCATTCCATTTTTGTAAGAATAGTAAGTGAAATAAATTGAGATGTCATTCATTTCCGATGCTGGAAAATTCGACAGTGGGGTCGAAAAATTCCCGAAAAATTGTGGATCCAAACAACTATCTTTCATCCGATTGACTTAAAAAAAACTTATTTTGTAAGGATAGTTAGTGAGATGAATTGAGATGTCATATTGCAATGTTGGAAAATTCGACAGTAGAGTCAGAGAGAAATATATATGTGCAAATCCTGCGCTACATTCGTGCGCGATTTCGGACTGAAATATACAGAATTTTTGTCCTTTCCAAAGAGTTACCTTCAACTAATACATAGTGTTTAAAGGTATTAAAGCGCACTTTCAATTGGCATAAATCATAATTATACTCTGTACCGTAGGTACACAGAGTATAATAAGTTTGTGCAAAAGTATGTAACAGGCAGAAGGAAGCATCTCCGACCCCATAAAGTATATATATTCTTGATCAGCATCAACAGCCGAGTCGATATAGCCATGTCCGTCTGTCTGTCCGTCCGTCCGTCCGTCAGTCTGTCAGTCTGTCTGTCTGTCCGTATGAACGCACAGATCTCAGAGATGGTAAGAGATAGAGGTTTGACATGTATGGGACATATGCTTCTTCTGTCTGCAGCAGGGATGCAAACCAATCTAATATAATTACTGGTTCGGTTCAGTGGTTCAGACAGTTTCTGAACCGCCGGTTCGGTTAATTACTCGGTTTTTGGAACTGACTGAACCGCGGTTCCGGTTCGGTTCATTGGTTCACAAAGGTACATTATGATTTCTATTGTCATGTGACTTTTGCACACTTTCAAATTGAATTTCTATAATCCATTTGAATATCTTTAAAACCCTTAGAAGAATGTGTGCCAGATTCAAAGGATTCGTCTATAAGATCCTAGAGGAATGATCTTTGAAAACAGAGAATGTCGGCCAGAAAAAATTAGAATAGAAAAGTATAAAAACTTTCCCGGTTAGCATTGAATTAGTGTGAATGTATTACGGAAAATTCCAAATATTGTCCACTAGAGGAAAGAATGTACATTGATGGTACGTTTATTAAGAGATCGGAGGGCAATTACAAAAGACTTGCAGAATTACTCGTTCTTAAATTTTCGTTAGGTCATCCTTAAAAGTTCCGGCATAGGTAAGAATGTAGAGAGTCGAACGACGATATGTAGAAAAATTGTCTTGGGGAAACGATTCAAATTCCCAAAATAATAAGTATCATTGGCTAGAGAAAAGCGACTCCCGTCTTAAAACTCGTCAGAGAGCTGAACCGAACCAAACCGTTTTTATTTGTGGTTTCGGGTTCGGTTCAGCAATTCTTAAAGGAAGCCGGTTCGGTTTGTGGTTCGGTTCACCATCTGGAATAAGCGGTTCGGTTCGGTTCAAAACCGGTTCGGTTCAGAACCGGTTTGTATCCCTGGTCTGCAGGCAGATCAAGTATATTTTCAATTTTGGCCACGCCCCCTTCCGGCCCCCGCTATTTAGAAAAGACGTCATATCTCCCACAGTTTTGAAGATAGATGGCTTGTTCCTTCTGGACATATTTAGTTATTAGGATAACTTATCGATTGAAGAAGATCGGATGAACGGTTTTCGAGTTATGATCAAAAGAAAAAATCTGAAATCAATCCGAAATCTTATTGAAAACAGGGTAATCCCGTAGCAGGCTTAAAATGATCCTGTTTTATGGGATTAAAAAATAAATTGTGAGTGTAATCAATCTTTTTTGGGATCGTATCAAGACTATCCGGGATTACCCTGTTTTCAATCCCGTTTCGGATTGATTTTTTTTTTCAGTGTATGATACAAAATAATGGTTGGTTGGTTTTCTGGATATTAGCCCATCTCTCCGAAAGAAAGCCAGTTGTGTTTTCTATATATCCACGCTTACATATAAAATATTAATACCAGTCATATGCATTTTTGCCAATTTATTAAAATCATGCTCGTTTTTAAGTATAAGGTTTTTAGCTTTAACCATCGTCAAATTTTTCTCTTCAGAACAGCTCCAATTCCGTCTACTGTGCCCTTTTCGTGAGCAGATGGAAAAAAATTCCACTCAAAGTGGGTCAGATCAAATTCTTCTTTAAAATGCAGAAAATATAAAAAGCTTTTAAATAGTATTTTTTATTTTAAGTTTCTAAACAATTAACTTAAGGAAGCAATAATCATCATATTTATTGTGACAGTTGATTGCTCGTAATAGTGCAAGTTAGGCCGAAAAGAACCGATTTTTTGTACCACCCCCTAACTTTTTTTTTATTCTACTCACAATATGAAAAAATTCTTATTTTCGTCACGCACGCTACACCGCATGCACCTGACACTTCTTACATATTTTTAATCTTTCCAAAATAGTACAATAAACATTTTTTTTCCACAAATTGAAAATGGCTTTCGATGTGACCTTCTATAAATCACTGAAGTGATGATAAACTGAAAAATCTTAATTTTTGGTATAACATTTATAGCGCTGAGGGAGGGTGGGGTTTGGTAATAATTTTAATATTAATGATCATCGAAATTAATATTATTTTTTGTACATTTATAAAGTTTAATATCACGAAAAAAACGAAAAGTTGGATTGATTTCAAAAATTTTTGGTTGGTGGTCTGTTTCTGGGACATGCCCATAAGCAATGTGGTTTTACGGTGGGTTGTTTGTTCTTGGCAGAGGCTTACATACACCTACCTCATGCTTGCATTTATTCTTGTAAAGATTTTCTATTTTTATTTGTTAAAAAAGTGGGAAAACAGTCATTTCAGTATTTAGCGCTTAGCAATACTCAAAACTCGTTTAATTTTCTTTTATTAAAGATAAAAATCATAATTGTAAGATATCTAATATATATTAATAATTTGAACTAATCCCATCATGAACATTATGTGAAATTGGGAAAATTGGGTTTTTTGAACTCAAAAGAATGACTTTGAATTATTTTGTTTTTCAAACTAGCTTTATAAACAGAATTTTTTATGCACTGTAATCTGATGAAAAAAACCTCGATAACACTTTTTTTTTTTGAAAAATATAAAGGGCACGGTGTGTAACGTCCGTAACAACATGAAAATACTCATAAATTGTATTTTAATATTATGAGGTTGGAGGTAGGTGTTTATAAAAGATTTTCGCCTGCTGATTCTGAATCTTGGGCTTAAATTGATCTAGGTGGTCGAGAATCCGAAAAACTTAGACTCAAAAAATAGGAAAAAAAAGATTCTATTGCGATCCCCCAATCTGCAATGCTTATTCACGTTGTTAAAAATTACGTCAAAACTACATCTGTCGAAATATCAAAAACATGGATAAATGTTAAATATATTCCAGCTATTAAATCATACCATTATTTTTCTGGTAATTCCAATGTCGATACCATAAAAGTAGCTCGACCAGATGGGTCTTTCAAGAATTAGATACAATTTTAAACATTGGAATAAATAAATATATACTGAAGATAACACGAGTTTACTTTAACTGTCTGTATTTTCTCTTCTTCTTTAAATTATTTAAATTTAGTTCTTAAAATGTTAATCTTGTTTTGTTAGTGCAATATTTGACTCTCTTACCTTAAAATTTAAAGTCATTTGATAATAATAAATAACTAATTACAATGTGAAAAAGATTTTTAAGTAGTTGAGTATTATTTTTACTTCCAAAATTTGCATTAAAGGAAAAGGTCCGCAACAGCCAAAAACTACGATTTTTTTCTTAGATCTTATTTCTTGCTTTAGCTGGGTTTAAATGGTCATATATTAAACTATTTTGACTTTTTTGGTTTAATATTCCAAATTCTTAAAAAAAAGTGCAAATGCAGAAAAGCCTCAAAGTCGACTTTAATTTTTTGTAACGACCGCAACGGATCTTTAATCAGGCATAACTTTTTTTCAAAAACAGCTAACGTTTTATTTTACAATAGGTTTAAAAGTAGTCCCAAAGAACAGCATTTTACTAAAGGGCTTAGCCGTATAAGCATACAAAAACTGCCCGCTCTTATCAGCACCAAATTTAAATATGTGATAGTCACAATGATGTGATAGTCTAATAGGCGCTATTGGAGTGGAACTATGAGGGCGGAAAGTTAAGAATTCTTTTTTAATTGTGTAAAATTATTTTTGGAATCGCGTTGTGAACACTTACAATATATATTTAGCTCAACTAAATCCGTTAAGCCGTTCTCGAGAAAAAACAGTTTTTCAATTTAACTTTCCGCCCTCATAACTCCACCCCAATAGCGCCTATTAGACTAAAAATTTAGGAGAGTGATGTTTTCATTGATGACTATCACATATTTAAATTTGGTGCTGATAAAAGAGGGGGCAGTTTTTGTTTGCTTATACGGTTATACCCTTTCATTCAAATATACCAGTGTGAACGTTGTGTCAATTTTAACAAGCAAATTTGTGTTCGAATGATAAATAGATAGATTTTTGACATTTGATTTTGTACAATTCTCGGTTCTCTAAGAATTATTTATATATAAAATTAAAATAAAAACATATTTAAAGCTTGGCTTAGAGCCGTCAGCTTTCCTGCTGTTGAACATTCAATTTGCGATGCAAATATAAAAACTTGAAATTAATGAAATATAACTGTTTTACATGAACTTAAATATATTAAGGTAGGTGTTTAGGAAAAACGGCCCATAAGTAAGTGTTTACGAAAAAAATTATTACTCGAAAAGTTTAAGACATATCGGCAAGCGGTTTTTTTTTGTTCGATAGATAGTTGATCAAACTAAATTTCAAAATTTTATTGTTGTTGTTGCAGCGGTTGTTGTTGTAGCCCGCTTCAAAGTTGACCCATTTTTAAAAACATAGATGCATGGTGGCATTGATTCCCAGAGAACGCGTCATTGGAAACAAAAATTTTAAATGAGGTTTTGTTGTGAATTGATGTGGCTATGGCCTGAACTAGGATATCTGGGATCGGTCTATATATAGGGGAGTACTGGGTTCTCAAAGTCAAAATTTCGAAAATTGACCTATTTTTACCCCTTAAAATAGCCCTAACTCCGCTATTTATGGACCGATCAAAAATATCCTAGTTCAGGCCCTAGCGGTATAACGAACAATTTAAAAAAGAAAGTATAAGAAAATCGGTCAACAAATGGCCTCGCAATCCGTGCCACCAGGTTTAAAAAAAAGTGGTTCCGAGATAATCGCACTTAAAGTTTCGTTTTTTGTGATTTTGCGCCCGACTTACCTGTACAAAACTCAAAATATCTAAATTTTTTTTGCTTGAAAATTTCAGGGGATGTTATTAACATTATAACGCATGATTTAAGCCACAAAAAATCAAAATTTTGAAATTCTCGTCTTAAATAATATGGCACCCTCAATATAATCCGCCAGGTTTGCCCAACCCATGGCGCCACAAACCAAAACCGCGACATCGAAAATCTTTCAAAATAGGACATCTTTCCATAAAATGCTACATGTCCTCTATCTCCTTTCAGTTGCAAAGCGAGCACATTCCACCGTTTACCTTGTGTCTGGGGCAGCTATTTAGCCCTAACATATCTCTTCTTGTTTAAGATCCAGGTTATAGTCCTCTGTGTCGCTCCGTTATTGCAGAACACAGACCCTACCGCATAGTTTAAGTTCTTGAATATGGCCATGTTCACATGTTCCTTCTTAGTTTCTTCTGTTATGGCTGTGAGTAAAGATACACTACCTAATATCCATTTCGAGTGCGTTGCATTTCCACTAAGGGTGATGTTATGATCCTCAAGTTTTCTTTTAAGCGTAGCGTACCATCCAATCCACTCGAAAAGAGTTCTTCATAAAAAGGGTGATCCCTTAGCTATTATTTTTTTTGGCAACACTGGTTTAAATAGCTCACGCACGTTTCGAGTTTTGATTCACTGTCAAACAGTGTTTGGTCTATAATTTAACCATGAATCGTCTTACAAACGAACAACGCTTGCAAATTATTGAATTTTATTATCAAAATGCGTACTCTGTTAAGAAAGTTCATCGCGCGGAAAAATTGTGTTCAGCGGCGAAGCTCATTTTTGGCTCAATGGATACGTAAATAAGCAGAATTGTCGATTTTGGAGTGAATATCAGCCAGAAGCTGAGCTTCAAGAGCTACCAATGCATCCAGAAAAAGTCACAGTTTGGTGCGGTTTATGGGCTGGTGGCATCATTGGACCGTACTTCTTCAAAAATGATGCGAATCGTAACGTAACTGTGAATGGTGAGCACTACCGTGAGATGATATCAAACTTTTTTTTGCCCAAAATGCAAGAGCTTGACTTGCATGACATGTGGTTTCAACAAAACGGTGCCACATGCCACACAGCACGCGCAACAATGGACTTATTGAGAGGCGAGTTCGGTGAACATTTTATTTCACGTTCGGGACCGGTCAATTGGCCGCCTAGATCGTGCGATTTAACGCCTTTAGACTATTTTTGGTGGGGCTATGTTAAAGCTCATGTCTATACAGACAAGCCCGCTTCAATTGACGCATTCAAAGACCGGCCGAAATGTTGGAAAGAGTATGCCAAAATTGGACTAAGCGGATGGACCATTTGAGGCGCAGTCACGGTCAACATTTGCATGAAATAATCTTCAAACATTAAATTATATGGACCGTACTATCGATTCAAATAAATTTCATGCATTTTTCTCAATTTTATGTGTTTATTTTTTAAAAACTTTTCTATAGCTCTTAAAAAATCACCCTTTATATCTGAGGTGCAGATTTAGGCTATAAATATGTCCGTCTTCTAGGCCTACATCGATCGCTCATAGGAAGTTTGGCGTATTTTCCGGTATTTTAAAAATTTGTTTTACGAAATACAGTTGGTCTGCTTCCTCGCCGACCTCGCCTCCCTAAACTTGAGCTCCATAACTGAGAACGGCTCTACTTATGGCATTGAACACATTCCATCTCATAGTGGGTGTTAACACGATTTCAAGGTATGTACTATATTTAAATTCCGGAACAACTTGAACAGCCTCAGTATGAATGAACCATTTTTCTGATGATGCCAGTCTTCCTCCTTTTCGAAACACCATACTTTGCGACTTGGACCTGTTGACCTCAATTCCCCACATAGTGCAGTAGCTTTCTAGCCTTATTATCAAGTTCTGCAGTGTCTCGGGCTAGTCCGCAAGAATGACGATGTAGGTAGTCCCCATACATGAGCACTCGTATATTCGTGTCTCCAAGCATTACTCCACCTTTTAGATGCTAGTGATTGACTTCTAGATATAAAGCAAATATCAGCGGTGATATGTGGCATCCCTGCTTAACTCTATTGTGTGTTTTTTAAATTCCTCCGATGGACCGTAACCTGTCAAAATTGCGCACGAAGTTTTTGCGCATACTCATAGTCGTTGCAGCTTGTATAGGAGGAGACCTCTAGGCACCCAATCGAAAGCAGCCTTAAAGTCCACGAAAAAAGCATAAACTTTCAGTTTTCCATGGAGTTTTATTTTGACTATCGATGCCAGATTAAATATCCCATCTACTGTCGAGTATCCACGCCTAAATCCCGCTTGGTATTCACTTAGCTTTCGTGTCTTGTGTTCATGACTCTCATAAAAAGCTTCGCTGCAGAGATGATGAATGATGTTGCGAGTTTTTTAATTTACCTTTTTAAAAATGGTGATGATTATGCTCTTCGAAAAATACTCCTATACCTGCGCGCTGTGATATACTTCGTTGAATATGTGGATTAAGAGTTCGTGTAGTTCAGTGGGCGCATTTTGCAGAAACTCATTGATAATTCCATCTTCTCCCGGTGCTTTGTTGACTTTGGCTTTGTTGAGTACACTTTTTAGCTCTTCCATAGAAATCGCTCTATCTAATTCTTCCTCCTCCTGGAAGTTTAGGGCGTACAGCATGCTAGGCGACAGTTGCAGGGCGTTGAGAAAATCAATGAAGTGAACTCTAAATTCTCGAGCTGTTTTGCCAGTTCCAATCCTTGGACTATTTCCTCTGATTCCTTTAGCCAGCCTCCACCAGTCATTCCCACCTTTCACCGACATTATCCGCATTTGTAAGTTTTGCTGGTACACTGCTTTGCTTCTATTACAGAGCGCCGCGTAATCCCGCAGCAAATTGGTGTACTCTTGCTTATCCAATGTTCCATCAGTTTTGCGAAATTTCCCCAGAGCCGCAAAAACTTCTTTCTGTTTTCGGGTACATTTGGCCGTTACCCACTTTTGTATTAAATTAACATTTGTGATAAATGATATTTTTGTCGCCAAGTTCTTTATAGATTTTGCAACATCCTCGATAATCCATTCCGTCTACGTTTATTTAAGCTCCCTAATGCTCCACTGCAACTTAGCTTGGTATACTGGGCAATGTAGTTTCGGCAGTAGTTTGAGGCTTTTTTCCGCTGTACAGGTTCCTTTTATACTAAGACGAAGCTGTATAATCAGACCAGATTTGTTTCTCCACTTCGAAATTCAAAACATGCTCCAACAAAGTATTACACAGGGGAACGCAATTACACTTTTTCTATGTTGCAGAATCTTTGATGAAAATTTTTGGATTAGTTTTGTCCACTGATTACCAAACGTCTTGTTTTGTTTTAAAGATATAGCGTAAAATGTGTTTTGCATGTTTTTTTGCTTTGAAAAAATTATAGAGGTCACACTGAGCAAATATATTTGGGTTTATGAGTCTTATGCGACAGAGCCCATATCAATGCAGCCCAAAAAAATCAAGCGAGCAGCATCAGCCGGCCCGAAGGTGCCCAAATTGGCCTTTGAAGAGAGTTATTCCTTAGTTTATGGTAAATTTTTCAAATTTGATCGTCATGTACAAGCCAGAGCGGTGGTCGAACATTTATTTCAACCACTTTAGCATATAGCCCAAAGACCCTTCTATTTTCATAAATTTCGTTGCATTTATTTAAGCTTGATGGACAAAGCTACAGGCGGTTAATCCCAAAAAAGTGAATTAAAATTTATGGTAGGCCAACTAGATTCATACACGAAATGTTTATTGGAAATATTATATGCCTTCCTCACTGAAGCACATTTTCATGAAAGTTATCGTCATCACTGAAAATGCAGCTTGATGCTTCTGCATTAGCATTTTCAGAACATCTTTCAGAACATTTTTTGTTTTTAATTAACAAATTGACTGGCAGTGAAAAATACAAATTGAAAGTCAATAATCAATTGGATATTGTTTTGATGATAGACACAGAATATTTAATGTTGTCGAGAGCCTGGAGTGCTTCCATGTCCATATATTCCAGCGTGCTCATGGAAAAACATCGCCGGAATTCATCTCACAGTGTCTGGACATACGTAAGTTTTGTAGGAAATGGATGCACCCCAATACCCAAGCGAGTTCTTCAAGGAGAACTTTCGGTGTGAGAGAAGCACATTTCATATTTTGGAGGCTCGGTTGCCTAGGCTGGCAAGGAAAGAGACACCATTTCGACTGGCTATACCACCGGACAAAAGGATTGCCATTGCGATATATACGTTGGGCTCATCCGCAGAATACCAAATTACAAAAAGCTTTTTTTTCCAAAGTTACGTTGGCAATTGGCTTATCCATGGCCACTGTTTTGGTAGCGACTACTCGAAGAAGAGACTGCAATGCAAATTTGAATTAATAAAGGTTTTGATAATGTATAAGCTAAGAGTACTTCAAACGATGCACGGGACATCCTGAAATAATCCTTGACTTCGTCCATTCGATAATGTTGTACGCAGGGCAGTTTCTTTTAGAAGAGGCGGTTTTTTTAAACTTTCCTCCTCCACAACAACTAGCAAAGCTTTCAAAGCCTTACACTAGTTTCCGTGAGCTACTTGCAAAACCACGCCCTCTGGCAATTCATTTATTACAAACAAAGACGTTTCCATGATCATTTTGTTTTAATCTCCACAAAATTACTTATTTGTGTATTTTTGACAGCTGTGTGTTATCGATAAAAATCACAATCAAGCCAATCTTACAAACTATTTCTTTGATGGATCAACAGCCGAGTCATGTCCGTCATGTCCGTCTGTCTGTCCGTATGAACGCATAGATCTCAGAGATGGTAAGAGATAGAGGTTTGACATGAATGGGACATTTGCTTCTTATGTCTGCAGGCAGATCAAGTTTGTTTTCAATTTTGGCCACGCCCCCTTCCGCCCCCGCAATTTGTTTGCGTTTGTAAGAGAGCGGACGCGGTATGTAAATTCACTGGCCGATAAATTGTCCTTGGTACCGTCATATCGGACACGCCAATTTTGAATAATATTCCGTACTTTCTCGGGAGCAATGCTAGATATTGATCTCCTATGACTAAGATTTCCATATTCGTCTACTGGATCTATTATACTCAGATGCTCGAAAGCTGGAGCTTGCTTTTCTGTGTTACCTGTGTTAGGATACCAAGATGCAGCATTCGGATTTAATATTTATTATTTGTGAGGAACGCCCAGATCTGCGAAATCTAGTAGAAAAATTTACACAATTCTTAAACGTGCAAGGTTCAATTCCCTGGCAGCAGGAGGCAAGACGAAAGTTTATTTTTACCTTAATTTTTTCCACATTTTTATACCCTTGCAAAGGGTATTATAATTTTGCCCAGAAGTTTGCAACGCATAGAAATATTCATTTCCGACCCCATAACCTATATATATTCTTGATCAGGGTGACGAGCTGAGTCGATTGAGCTTTGTCCGTCCGTCTGTCCGTCCGTCCGTCTGTCCGTCTGTCTGTCTGTTTCTACGCGAACTAGTCTCTCAGTTTTAAAGCTATCGAGCTGAAATTTTGCACAGAGTGTTCTTTTTGCTGCACACTACTAATATGTCGGAACCAACCGGATCGGATGACTACATCTCATAGCTCCAATAGGAACAATCGGTCGGTAAACTAGTTTTAGTATGAAAAACTTTTTTCTTTTCAATGGAAACGTCTCCAAACTTTGTATTCATAGGTTTTCTATGCATTTGTATAATTTTGCCAAGTTTGATGAAAGTCGGACCACTATATGGTATAGCTGCCATACAAAAGATAGGTCTGAAAAACAGTCTTATTTATAAAAACTTTTTTGTTTTTAATGGTAGCATCCTGCCATTTTGTATTTGTTTGTTTCTCGTGCTTTTACATAATTCTACAAGTTTTTGTCCAAATCGGATGACTATATCATATAGCTCCCATACGAACGATCGGTCGGAAAATGGGAAAAAGAGTATTTTTTGAAAATATTTAAGCGAGCACTTGCAAGGGTATAATAACTTCGGCACAGAAGAAGTTAGCTTGGCTTTCTCGTTATACTTTAAATAGTACACTTATACTCATCATTTTTTGAAATAATGCTTCCAATTAATTTCAGAATGCAAAAAAAGAACTGAACAACATACAGAATAGGTGGACTCCGATGCTTGAGGCTTAATAAAACCATCCAAAAACCGTAGACGGTGTTACCAATATGGGTTCTTCAGCTCATCCAGACCCATTCCGCTTTTGTAATTCACATTCTTTAAATTAGCTAGCCTATTTGTGAATTGGCCGCGCATGTTGCCAATTTTTGGTCTTAATATCTACAAGTATTTTGCCCCCATATTGTGCAGCAAAGTTTTCTAAAAAGGCAATCCTGTACGATCTGCTCTTGTAGTTAGGATTAACCTGGCGTACAGCACACGCTTAGCCTTGTTCAATTCAATAAGGCGCGTAACACCATTCTTGGTCCACTCGCCAGGCGAATAGAAAAGTTCTTTACAAGAAATAGTTCTACAAATCATACACACTTACCTTCTTATTTGGTTGGGTCGTTTTGATCTTTTCTGGCGGTCTTAATAATGCTAATGCATGCAATTTGAACGATTAAGTTTATTAGGACTTAATTTGACATACACAAAAAACCAAACAGATAGCCGAAAATCGATAACAAATGTAAATCAATTGATCGAAAAGACTGCTTGCTTTTAAGCTTATTCAAAAGTATATCGATTTTCAAAGATAATATTTTTAAGACAAAAAAATATAGTTTTCTTTAAAATTTATTTGTTCTAATCAAGAAACAAAATGGCAGCCCCTAATAAATTGCCAATTTCCAAGGTAGTTTACAAAGACTTGCAAGAAAAAATGTAAAATTTAAGGGCATAGCAGAAGAAGCATACAAAAAGCGAAGCAGCAGTCGACGGAAGAAGAATTTTATTATTTGCTCTGCTGCAGATTTCAGGCAGCAGCGCATGTCGATTCTACAGTTTTCTATCAAAAGCATATATCGGCGGCTGCTGCCGTCGGTAAAACAGCAAGTCGGCGAGGTGGTCGACGCGATTGAAGTTGCTTTCGACTGTTTTTGCGTTTTGTGTCTGGGTGTGGTGCAGCGGTTAGTGTGTTAACGTACTGTGCCAGAGGTCCCTCCCAAGCGGCATAATGCTTAAGGCAACATCATGACGGGCGTACTAGTCACGCGGACCTCTGTCTGTACTCCCAAACCAAACCTGGTGGAGCTAAAAAGGGAGGAGGCAGCCCACCGAGCTACTATCGGTACCACGAGAAGTTTGCCCAGTCTGTTCTCATTGCAGTTGGTCCCGAGTGGGAGATCGTGTGGGCGCTGTCGTTGATACAGGGTACTGTAGTTGTAAGAATACTTCTGGCACATGCCACATAAAACAAAAACTGATAGATTAGATTGTTTATGTACCAGAGGTCGTGGGTTCGATCCCGCCTCAAGACATTTAATGAATAAGTTTTTTTTCTTTAAAATCGTATAGACCTGCACTAGTTTTTTAGCACCAGCTATGAAGTAACTCGCCAAGACAAAGCTTCTCTACTACTTCGGCTAAAGTAACTGAAACACTGGTTGAAACCAGAGGTCGAAAAAAACAGTTAACACTTATTTTCAATGTGTTTCTCAATAACGGAAACACAAAAATCATGAGCAATTACTGTTTCTCACAGTGCCTTATTTTTTTTTTAGAAATGTCTTTGCGTTTTCTGTTGCCTGTTAATTTTTGAATTTACGTGTCTCGCTCAGTGGAAAACACATATTTTCGTTTTTTTTGTGTTTCTGTTTTACAAAGACACATATAAGTGAGAGAAAAAAAATAAGTGTCTTTTCCTCATAACTTGACCAACGTTCATCCGATCTTCCCCAACTCTTTGACGGATTAATAAATAATGCTGATTACTAAATATCTCTAGAGTGTTCGAACCATCTATCTGCAAAACTGTGGGAGATATGAGGTTGCTTCTGGCTCTTTCTACCTCAGAGATTTGATTGTTGGTACCGACAGTCAGACAGACGGACACGAGGACATGGCTATATCGACTCGGCCGTCGATGCTGATCAAGAATATATATACTTTATTGGGGCGGAAATGCGTTTGAACAAGATTAATATACTTGGTTTGCCTTTGGTACAGTGAATATGTGAAAACTGGTAAATGAAAAAATTGTATAAATCATTGTCCAATCATATCCACTAAGTAAATGGTCATAGCATAGACTAATAGAATAATTCCACTTATTGACATCCACTTTTGTTTTTCTGTTATACTTTAACAGTTAACAGAAAACACTTTGAACTTATGTGTTTTTTCAAAGTGTTTTTTAAGGACAGATAATTTGTTCTCTCAAAAATTAACAGTCAACAGAAAACACAAAGACATTTCTAAAAAAAATAAGGCACTGTGAGAAACAGTAATTGCTTATGATTTTTGTGTTTCCGTCAGTGAGAAACACATTGAAGTTAACACATAAGTGTTAACTGTTTTTTTCGACCTCTGGTTGAAACAAATATTGTAAGTGTTCACAACACAATTCCAGAAACTACAGGGTGGTCCTTTTAAAAATCGGATTTGAATTTTGATATAAAAAAAAACGGCCCGATATTTTTCAAAGGTTAAACATTTATTGGATAGGTTGGCTCATGTCATTTATTTATAGAAAATAATTTCGGTCAAATGAACACCACGGCCGACTTGGCAGTCTGAGCAGTTTGAGAACATTTTCAATTGATTCGGCACGTATGTCAGCAATAGCAACTCGAATCTCGTTCTTCAACTCATCAATTGTTTGAGGATTGTTTGCATAACATTTGTCCTTGACCGCTCCCCAAAGATAAAAGTCTAACGGTGTCAGATCACAGCTTTTTAGCGGGCAATGCAGAAGATCGATTGTGCCGTGCGCTGTATGAAATATCGTCCAAGTCTTCCGCATCAATTTTGTCGAAGAACCAATCACTTAACATTGCGCGGTAGCGCTCACCATCCACGGTCACGGTGGCTCCTTCTTCATTTTCACAGAAAAATGGACCAATGATACCTCGAGACCAAAATCCGCACCAAATAGTGACACGGCCAAACGATCTTCCGCCCAATTTGCGAACTGTAGACGATTCAGATGATCTATTGGCTTTAGCTGCTGCACCAATTGAACTTAGTATGGCCTCATGGCAAGGTCTTTATGCAAAATTTGCATCAAAGAAGTGCGCGAAATGTCCAATTGTTGAGATCCATGGCGAGTTGACGTCGATGGTTGTTCATGCACATTTTCAGCAATCGACGAGTACGTACACGGGTTGGTTTATCCCCCAACATTCCAGTCGAACTCGCTTCACGAATTGATCCACAAATTGAGTTTTCGGAACATTTTATTTGTTAAATTTTTTTTTCAAACCTCAAACAGTTTGATTCGAGGGCTCATGACTTTGGAAATATGTTTTTAATATTTGCCAACTTTCTTCAAGCGAATGGCGACCCATTTCGATAATGTCAAAGTGTTTTCTAAATATTTGTCGCTTTCCGAATGACATTTGACGTTTTTAAAGTCAAATTATGAATAGGTAAAATTCCAAACACTCGATGGACCACCCAGTTTTGTCAAAGTTTTTGTAAGAAAAATTGCAGATCTCAAAGTTGGTAAGAGATAGAGGTTTGACATGCATGGGACATATATTTGTTATATTTGCAGGCAGATAAAGTTCGTTGTCAAAGTTTGCCACGCCCCCTCCCGCCACCACAATTGGGAACATCATATAAGGTTGTCAAAAAAGTCTTGCTGTATTTTTATTGAATTTTCAATTGTTCATAAAATTGGTTATAATAATGCGATTTAAGTCAAATATGCGCCGTTTTGTTCGATGACGAGTTCCCAACGAGATGCCAACTTCATAATGCCCCTCTTATAGAAGCTCGCTTCCCTATTGTCAAAAAACTCGGAGAGCCAATTTTCACAGGACTCTCTTGTGGCCAACTTCCGACTACCAAGCTCGTTCGCCATGGACAGAAATAGGTGGTAATCACTTGGTGCGAGATCCGGACTATACGGTGGATGCAAAAGAACCTCCCATCCGAGCTCCCGGAGCTTCTGGCGCGTCACCAAAGATGTGTGTGGCCTGGCGTTGTCCTGATGGAAGACAATTCGGCCTCTGTTGATCAAAGATGGCCTCTTCTGCATGAGTGCTGCATTCAAGCGGTCCAGTTGTTGGCAGTACAGGTCCGAATTGAGCGTTTGGCCATAGGGGAGCAGCTCATAGTGGATGATTCCCTGCCAATCCCACCAAACACACAGAAGAACCTTCCTGGCCGTCAATCCAGGCTTGGCCACCGTCTGGGCAGCTTCACCGCTTTTCGACCACGACCGTTTGCGCTTCACGTTGTCGTAAGTGACCCACTTTTCATCGCCAGTCACCATCCGCTTCAAAAACGGGTCGATTTTGTTGCGATTCAGAAGCGATTCGCATGCATCCATACGGGCCAAAATGTTTTTTTGCGTCAAGTCGTGTGGCACCCTTACATCGAGCTTCTTTTTGAATCCAAGCTTCTTCAAATGGTTTATAACGGTTTAATGACTCATGCCCAGCTCTTGGCCGATGCTACGGCTGCTACTATGCCGATCTCTTTCGATCAATTCAGGGTTTTTATCGCAATTTTCGACGACTGGCCTTCCGGACCGTGGCGCATCTTCGATCACCTCTGCACCAGAACGAAAACGTTGAAACCATCGTTGTGCGGTGGAAATGGAAATTGTATCGGGTCCATAAACTGCACAAATTTTATTGGCAGCATGAGGCATTTTTGCCTTTATCGTAGTAGTAGTGTAAAATATGCCGTATTTTCTCTTTATTTTGCTCCATGTTTGCGACGCTATAACTCACGAACGACTAAAAACAAACAACAATAAATCAAACACGTGTTAGCGCGTGAAAAGAGCTTTCCAAAAAGCTCTAGCGTGAACCGATGCGACGAATACAACTAGAACTACGCGCTTGCAAAGACAAGCTTGCGGAAATACCGCAAGACTTTTTTGACAACCTTATATATATGCTCGGCAGTACCAGTTGCAAAGCGATGGGCAGCACATTAGACACTCTATGGCTTTTTTTTTTGTCACTTGGTATGGCTTCTAAATTAAATTGATCAGATATATAAAAATATTGGGGGGAACAGAGTCAATTACTGCAGAGCTTGGCGAACTTCTTAATACTTTTTTCAAAATCTACTTAAACATTTGAAGTTGATTTGCGCGGACTAAGAATTCATTTTCTTAGAATTTTCCCTAGTTTTCGAATTTGCTATACGCTTAGTTGCTTTTTTCCCCCCCATACAAATCGACCTCCGATCCGATTTGGACAAAAATTTGTAGAATTGGGTGAAAGCATGTAAAAAAAACAAATAAAACTTGCAGGTTGCTACCATTAAAAACAAAAAAAAATTTTCTAACTTTTGTATGACAACTATACCATATAGCTGTTCGACTTTCATCAAACTTTTCATAATTATAAAAAAGTTAGGACCATTGAAAAGAAAAAAGTTTTTCTCAATAAAACTAGTTTTCCGACCGATTGTTCCTATGGGAGCTCTGAGATATAGTTATCCGATCCGGTCGGTTCCGACACATTAGTAGCGTGCAGCAAAAAGAAGACTCTGTGCCATATTTCAGCTCGACAGCTTCAAAATTGAGAGACTAGTTTGCGTAGAAACAGACAGACGGACGGACGGACAAAGCTCAAGCGGCTCAGCTCGTCACCCTGATCAAGAATATATATAGTTTATTGGGTCGGAAAATAATATTTCTATGCGCTGCAAACTTCTGGACAAAATTATAATACCCTTTGCAAGGGTATAAAAATTAACGGTAAAATTCAATAATATATATATTTATTACAAAGTGGTTATAAAATTGTTCTTATTTTTATTTTTAGCCCATCCTCATTGGTTAGGTGGTTCTTGAGGAAAACCAGTAGTTTGAATTCACTTTCCTCCCTCATAACTGCACTTCAATAGCAATTATCAGACTTAAAATTTAGGTGAGTGACTTTCGCGTTGATGGTAATCAAATACAAAAATTAAATTTGGTGCCGATAAAAGCGGGGTCAGTTTTTGCTACTCCCTTTGGGATTGCGTTTGAAAATGTATTGAATGATTTAGATAAAAAGTCTTTCGATTTAACAAAGTTTTTTGCGAGTTCACTTGATTCACTTCTGATCAAATATATACTACGTTTATGCTAGCAATATCACGGTTTTTTAAAATCACGCTCTTAAAAATGCGCCTGTTTATGCTGTCATATAAAAAACACGATATTTCTACAGTGAGATGCCACCTATGTATCGAAATCATGGTTTTCTCAAAAACCATAGTCAAAATTCGTGTGTAGCAAAAAATCATGATTTTGTGTTTATGCTTGTATTTTTTGGAAATATCATGATCTAAAACCATGGTTTTTTGCAAGCATAAACGTAGTAATGAAATACCTTTTTTTTTTTGTATTTTTGTTTGCTTTCAATTTATTTAAATTTAAAATAAAAGTATTTTTCCTTTATTTTTATAGCAACTCAGTGTATCGATAGATACATTTATACAAATTCACCATTCATAAATCACAAGTACTGTTGCGAGCCACATGCAGAAGAGTCACTAGTTCATACTTGTTTTATGGTTTGACAAATGTGAAATGACTACCAAAGCCGTCAAAATCATCGCACCCATGGACAGCTCTAAGTTTTTGGAGATGCTATCAAGCATATCTTTTGAAGAGATTATGCTTCTTATGTTTCGCCGTCGCACTACTGACAAATGGGAGAAAATGGTCTTTCGAAAAGATCCTCAAAAAAAATTCTATGTCTGTAATGTTTGCCATGTAACCCAGTGCGGAGAAAGCGTATTATTTAGTCACCTTAGTGGAAAGAAGCATGTCGCAAATATGGTGTTTGTAAAACACTTGCTTCTAAATAACGATTCAATACCATCGAAAAATATCAAGCCAGCCTCCATGACACAAAACCCAAATAAATTAAAAGGAAAGGTGCAAAATACCAACAGCTCCAAAACTGAGCCTTCAGCAACAAACAAATCCGTTGAGATAAAAAATAGATCAGTTGTTTCATTTCAACCCATCACGGTAGGCTCTGTAAGCAAAAATGAGATGGAAGGATCATTAGTCTCTAAAACTAAAGATATAGCTGAAGCTAAATCAAACCAACAAAACAACAAATCAAGAAGTAGTGATCAAATGGCAAATATATCAAAATCGGCAGCCAATCATAATTTAAATGCAGATCATCTTAACAAACCGATTGAGCACAAAGTAGTTTTGGTTAATATGAAGAATCAAAGAAATGAATCTCAAAACCAAACAACTAAAACATGTTCTGAAAATCTAATAGCTGCTAAAAACAAGACTTCAATCAAACCAACTAATATGGTAGTGGACTCGTCGACCATTAAAGGACACAATATAATAGCCGATAGCACGCCGGACAACACTTTTTCCGATATTGTCAAAAATCCACTGACAGTAAAAAATACTATAAAAAAGAAAACCATTTCATGTGTTCCCATCTCAGAATTGCTTGGATCAGAACCTGATGAAGATAGCATAAAGCCAAACGATGTTATAATTATTGAAGATTCCGTGTCGACAATTGAAGATGACAAAATAATGGGTCCAAGTGTGACTTCCCAAAATTATAGCAATCATGCCGTAACACCTGCTATAGTTTCAGACCATAAACGCAATGAAACTGGAGCAATGCAGCAGAGTTCGACATTTGAATCTATAACTAATAACAATGAAATTTTGGGACTGGTGGGAGTTGAGTACGTTATCAAAATTATAAAAAACTTAAATGACCCAAAACCCAGATATCTATGCACCTTATGTGAAATAACTTGTGAAGAGCTTTTAATGCATCTGCATCTTGTTGGCTATAATCATCGGGTTAAATATTGTGATAAGCATTTTCCTACAGCTTTACGACAATACCGTCAGTATATGCCACAACTGCCCGAGTGCAAGGAGCGCGAAATATTGATGCCAATTTTGGACAAGTTGACAAAGTCCATTGAGAAACATCATGGTCGTGAAACTCCCTACCAGTGCTACGCCCATTTATATTATAAAAATCCTCAGAGTTTAGTTGCAAAAGTCTTTAATCGACGACATTCTTCCGAAATGCTGGGACCAACGTTTTCACATGTTGTAGACTCCAAAGATGTTGATATATTAATTGCGAATGCTTGCAAAAATACCTATCAGCCGCAACCAGCTTGTTATCCTATTGACCAAGGATTATATTTAAATACACCTTATTGTGCTCCAAATTTCACACATCAAAGCGGGATACCTAATAGTTATTCTAATTTTATCGAGCCAAACTTTGTTCAGACAGTAGATGATGAAACGCACAGACGTATGGTTGATAATTTTTTAAATGATACAAGAAAAGGTCAGTCTATGGGACATAAAAGCCAGACTCGCATACCAAAGAGAGGTCGTTCGAGGTCCAATTCATCAGAAAGAAAAAAAAGGCGCTTAAGAGACAAAACCACTTCACAATGGAATGTTGAACGAAGATCCTTATCTCCCTTACGTGATGGCGACATCTGGCAGGCTTACCGACATATGGTTAACCAGAAAATTCGTGAACTAAACGTATTTTTCGAGTTATATAAAGCTGATCCGGAAGAACATCCCCTCTATCAGGAAGAATGGCAAAAATTTTGGAAACGACGTAAAGATGAACTAATGGCTGCTGGAATTAACCACCGTACCTTTAATTATCAAAATGAATGGATTTTTTTTTAATGCTCGCATTGAAGAATTATACACTCAAGATGTTGAGGATATAAAATTACAATGTCGGGATAAGACTTTGCCTGCCAATGACTAATGATGAGTTGCCCGATGCAAAATACCACGTGCATGTATCCCATAATGTTCAACATAAAATAGATAGCCCTGAAAAGGAACAGCATGACGTTGCTGACGTTCCCAAACTTCGTGTTGAGGAATTGGAAGGTATAAACGCAATTCACGTTATTCGGCTCCTAACTGCGATGGAAGACCATTTAGGCAGCATGGGGCCAGTTATAACGCAAATGTTGGCAAAAGCACTGCAAGCTCAAAAAGTAAATCCAAATAAAATAAACTCTTTTATTCTTACGTCAGAAAATTGTGCTATTTTGGAGACAGTAAGGGAAAAATTTACAGGACTAATCATTTCCAAAATATTGGACCCAGCCAAGGAACGCGCGCTTAAAAAGGCGATTCATGAAACAGACTTATTACTTAAGGTCGCAGCGAACATGCAAGACTCGCCAAAAAGAGGCACGAAAGATATGCATGAGATTGCTGAAAGGGCCGATCCCTTACAGAGGCTCTCCAAAAATACGCACCTGTCAGGTACCAGCGAAAAATCAGATCCGATTGATAAAACTGAGTTGGTTGCCAAACTAGCTTCTTCCCTCATCTCTCAAGGCAAAACCTCGATTAACAGAGACCAGCTTCACCAAATTATTCAAGTTTACTCGCTTATTGAAAAAAAGAAACGACAAGAGGTTGGTGCCAGTGCGTCAGAAACAGTCAGTAATTTAGATCGTCGCTCACCAACAAGCTTGCACAAAAAGGTGAAGGGCCCAACACCTATAATGAACCAAGAAAAAATCAACAAAAATATAAGTTCGAATTGTTTTGCTTCCGAGCATCAGCGTCTTCAGATGCCAAGCTATGAGCCGAGCTGTGCTGCAACATTGATGCCAAATTTCGGGGGAAATTTCAATACGATAAATCATGTGAATAATTTCAATGAAAGTGGAAATTATTACTCTGCAAATGTGGCTCGCGTTAATAACACCAACTCTTACCATAACAATCCCAACATGCCGATCAATTTTCCGGATCACTTAGGCCTTGGACCCAACTCCTATCGTTATGAGCAGTTTGATAGTGAACAACTGACGATGAACAACAACATCGGACTCCGAAGCAACATGAACCCGGCACCACCTTTCTACAATTTCTATGCCAACAACTTTAATAGCGGGAATTAATTGAAAGTAGCGGGAATAATTCGGAAGGCAACCCTATACAAGAAAGAATTAAAATTTCGATTGTGTTATATGAGATATATGTCTAATATAGTGTTAATACTTAAGTGCATACAGTCAAGTTAATTTGAGCTTAAAATTTTTTTAAAAGGAACTATTAGATACTAAAGTTTTTCTTTACTGATGTATGAAGCTATGTTAATTAATTGACTACTCGAAGTACACATACTGTGTAGTCTCATTTTCAGAAGACATTTGGATATACAATATAAAATAAATAACTTACTTAAGTCCGGCATAAACTACTTGTTTTAATTTGTAGTAATATTATAATAAGAATTTTCAATACTGGGTAAGGCGCACTGAGATGTAAATTGAGAAGCTAAAATATGTATTTACTCTACAGAAACGGCCGCGATTTTGAATTATGTTAATGATTGGTTCTGCTGATTTTATGAACTATTACTTATTCCTGCGCTTTATATTATTTTAATAATACACTGTATATGTCAAGTAAATTAATAACACAAAATTAATTGATAAAAAAAGAATGACAACATCGATTGTACTCTTGACTAAGTGAGGTATAAGATTAAAGTTGTATAAAATGATTGTGTCCTGTAGAGCTGGCAAAACATCGATAGTGACGTCGTTCTATATGTTTGAAGTTTTTTAAGACAGAAAATTTAATAGAATCGTCAAATGTATTCGATCTTCCAACAGGTTAATTGTCAAATTTGACATCTTATTTTAAATACTTCTTTAAACTAGAATATTTTATATTGTAACAAAAATGTACTAATAAACTAAACATACCAACATTAGAAAGATCTTTTATCATTTCAAATATAATACATTTATAAATTCAAATATATTTTCAGACTACTTCATTGCTTAATTGGCTTATATATCCAATAGAAATCAGTTGTCTTCGACTTACACTTGATTTTTTACAAATTCAAATTACAATTGAGCGAAAGAATTGAAGAAAACTGTACTTCTTCTTGCCCAAGAAATAACCAATCAGAATTGATAGCTGTTCCCGTTTCCGAAAAAGAGCAAGCTATTCGGTTCTTAAAGTTCCTTTGACTCCAGTCTTTTCATCTTACAAGTATTTTTAGTTAAACATGTCGAATATTGTGGAGATTTTGAAGTATTAATAGAGGGT
This sequence comes from Lordiphosa fenestrarum, assembly GCA_035044985.1. Lineage (NCBI taxonomy): Eukaryota > Metazoa > Arthropoda > Insecta > Diptera > Drosophilidae > Lordiphosa > Lordiphosa fenestrarum. The sequence continues at coordinate 80,131 of JAWNNO010005123.1, read as the reverse complement.
ACAATTTAATTTAAAATCATTTTTATTAAACTTGTTCCTCCAGAAATTGTATGCAGACGAAATCAAAAACGATCCAAATTAAACCAAACTGTTCGCATTTTCGCATCAGTGAATGCGCAGTGCTGATCGAAATCGTTTAGGTTACCAAATTGCTCAGTTAACAGCCATGCTCCCATTTTCGCTTTCGCAAAAACTTTGCGATTTGATCATCAAATCGTAAAAGTTGGTGCTCCGACACTCGGAAATCGCAAAGTTTTGGCGTTTTTAAACCGGCGACATCTGAGTCCGTGAAATGAAAAGTAAATGCAAAATATAGGTTGATGCACAAACAGACAGCCCACGGAACTATTTTTATTCAGTTCCTTGACCTTTTCAGATTTGTCTTACGGACTCTCCCACTCCATTCGCACTAAGGCAATATTTTAAACAATTAATTAATAGAGATACACAAAATTGAGCGAGATGGAAAACTGCTCACAACAACAACAATTTGCGATTTGGCCATGGTATATATCGATATATAACTATCGATAGCATGAGTAGTGGCGCTCATCAGCTGTTTTTGTTATGTGAAATGACGCAAAACAAGTTGGGAATGGAAAATTATCGATAACGAAAACTTGCGAATTTCGGAGCGCTCTAAACTGAAATCGTGCGAATTTGCTGAAATCGCAATTCGTAAAAATAAGTGAAAGCCGAAGCATGGCTGTAAAGTTCGGTTTCTACTTCACTAGGAATAAGAAACAGCAAAATTAAAACTATTCGGAATTGCAAGTGTTTTCCTTTCTTATTCCACTCTGAAATGGGAATAGGCCTGTATGAGAATTCGATTATTTAATCCCACCGCCAACGTTTTATCAGAATATATAATTGCAACCCTGGAATTACATCAGCACACGGTAGCCTGATTCGCGAAATTGGCGTTGCAAAAATCGTAACTTTTGAACGGAATTAAATATTTGAAAACATTTTAAAGGGCGATAATAGAGAATTCCCGTTCATTCAAAATCAGCGGACGTTTATCTATGTAGGTCAAAAGGGGACTCATGATCGACTGCTTGATATTTTAATATACTGAATATGTTGCATTAAATAGCCGAAATTTTTATGTGTTTTTAAATTGATTTAGTAAGAATGAAGTTAAAATTTTTCAAATGATCAAAATTTCATAAAAGATAATTTTTACTTCCTAAAATAATGTATTTTCATAAAAAAAATAGTTCTCACTGGGGGAATGGTTAATTTCCTTTTAAAAGGGTTGTCAATAGAGGTTTTTATATCATTATAGAATTAATAATGGACTGCCTCCGGCATCTCTCCCATCGAAAAAAGTTGTTGTAAAGGCTGAATTTTTAGCAGCTTTTGGATTTCATTAAAAAAAAAAAAAATATACAAAATTTTTTGAAATCTTTATTTGAGATGATAGCACGATCTATATAATTTAATGGTTAAAGATGATTTCATGCTTCGGCTTGTTGCTATGGAAATGAGCCTTAACATGGCCTCACAAAAATAGTCTAAAGGCGTTATTCCTTGAAACGTGAAATAAACTGTTCACCGAACTCGCCCCTTAATTGGGCCATTGTTTCGCGTGCTGTGTTGCATGTGGCACCGTTTTGTTGAAACCACATATCAGATCTTCCATTTTGGCAAAAAAGGTTTAATATACAAGCACAATTTGAGACGCTTCTCTATTTTGAATGATTTTAACCACATTCTGACAGCGCTCTCACTGTTTGTAGGGCCCTCTTGGCGTCCGTTGTAAATGCTGGATCTGGTATAAAATACACTGGCAAAGGGCAACAAATGTTCTACTGTGTCACCCAGGCATTAATTTACTGAAGCTCAACAGATGCTGACGGCTTCACCTTGATAATTCCACCATGTCACTGTGGTGTTGTGACGTAGGAAAACATGGTGGCTAGAGTGAGACGAACACTGTCAAAAATAACTCTAAGAGCGACCAGCAAGTCGTGCTTCTATATTAAATTTTCTTTGATTTTGGGCAAAAAAAATTTGTAACCATCGGACGGTTGCGCTCTCCATTCACAGTGACGTTCCTGCCTTCGTCAAAAAGTACGGTCCAATGATGCCTGAGGCCCATAATCCACACCAAACAGTGCATTTTTCGGGATGCATTGACAGTTCTAACAATGCTTTTGGCTTCTCTTCACACCAATTATCTATTCAAGCAGAAATGAGCTTCGTCGCTGAACCAATTTTTTGATAAAAAACAGGATCTTCATCCAACTTTTCACAAAAACCTGGCCGTTGTGGAAGGTCGTGTGGCTTCAATTCTTACACTTCAGCTGTATTTTACAATTTTTATACTCTGTATCGTAAGTACACAGAGTATTATAAGTTTGTGCAAAAGTATGTAACATCGAGAAGGAATCATCTCCGACCCTATAAAGTGTATATATTCTTGATCAGCATCAACAGCCGAATCATGTCTGTCCGTCTGTCTGTTCGTATGAACGCACAGATCTCAGAGATGCTAAGGGATAGAGGTTTGACATGTATGGGACATATGCTTCTTATGTCTGCAGGCAGATCAAGTTTATTTTCAATTTTGGCCACGCCCCGCAATTTAGAAAAAACGTCATATCACCCACAGTTTTGAAGATAGATGGCTTGTTCCTTCTGGACATATTTAGTCAGCAGGATAACTTATCCGCCAAAGGAACGGAGAAGATCGGATGAACGGTTTTCGAGTTATGATCAAAAGACTGTTCGCTGCTACTGCAGCATCAAAATTTATGCTGAGAGTATAATTTTCTTGGTACAGAGTATGTTATAGTCGGGCTTGACCGACTTTCTTCTCTATTTTATACCCAATTCCTTTCGCCAAATTTTCCACGTTGTGGAGTAACAGAGGCCCAATTACTGCGAACAGCGCCGAATCGATAATTCGGATACAGCTGTGATTTTTTCCTCCTTCTTCACTCTACATATGCGTGTTGGTGGTTTATTGTCCATAAAATAAATTTGATGCGAAATATAGTCACAAGATTCCGAATAGCCTCCTCGAAGGTCGCCCAATTTGACCATAATGTGGAAGAAGTGCACGATGCACTTTCTTAGCCAAACTTAAATTTTGATAATAAAATTCAATAATCAGCAAGCGTTGTTCCTTTGTAAGTCGATTCATGGTTCAATTATAGACCAAACTAAACATGTGACGCGAAAACAGCTGAGCTGCCAAAAACAGTGTTACCATTAAGAAAGTTGCTAAAAAATCACCCCTTATTAGCTGCTCATCACGATCCAATATTTTATGGACAGTAGGAATAAGTTTTTTTCTGGGCACCTTTTCCATACCGGCATGCATCAACATTTTCGTACTTTGCTGATATACCAAAAGTGAATTGGGCGTCACAGAACTTTGACCTATTGGTGTGTCGAAAACGTCTTTATAATTGTCGAAAAGATGGTGGGTGTTGATATCTGTCATGGACTTTCTCCAGTATTTGTCGCACTGATAAAGTCCAATTAGTTCGCTCATTCTCTTCTTTAGACGTTCACATAGGATGCATGACAGAACCTTATATGCAATGGAAAGGAGGCTGACCCTACTTTAATTGGTGCAAACTACAGGGTCTCCCATTTTATACCCTTGCAAAGGGTATTATAATTTTGCCCAGAAGTTTGCAACGCATAGAAATATTCATTTCCGACCCCATAAACTATATATATTCTTGATCAGGGTGACGAGCTGAGTCGATTGAGCTTTGTCCGTCCGTCTGTCCGTCCGTCTGTATGTCTGTTTCTACGCGAACTAGTCTCTCAGTTTTAAAGCTATCGAGCTGAAATTTTGCACAGAGTCTTCTTTTTGCTGCACACTACTAATATGTCGGAACCGACCGGATCGGATGACTATATCTCATAGCTCCCATAGGAACAATCGGTCGGAAAGGTAGTTTTAGTATGATTAACTTTTTTCTTTTCAATGGAAACGTCTCCAAACTTTGTAATCGTTAGAAATTAGTTAGAAAAACTTTTTTGTTTTTAATGGTAGCATGCTGTTATTTTGTATTTGTTTGTTTCTCATGCTTTTACATAATTTTACAAATTTTTGTCCAAATCGGATGACTATATCATATAGCTCCCATACGAACGATCGGTCGGAAAATGGGAAAAAGTATTTTTTGAAAATATTTAAGGGGTTACATGGGTTTCGTAGAGAAAAAAACGGCATATTTAAAAAAAAAATTTTTAGTCTAAAAACTGAATTATTTGGTTCAAACTTTTTATTGTCTTAAGGATACACATTTAATGAGGAATCACTGAAATTTTTGAAGCAAAATATCAAAAGCTCTGCCATTGTGACGTCATTTCCGGAGAGCCTTCGGGAAAAAGGTGCATCCGCGTTGACAGCATAACTTCTAGGAGGATCATCTGAAGTGCAAATGCAAAATATACGTCTGTACTTAAGACTTTAAACTAGAACTTGGACGAAGGAAAAAACAATAAAGTGAAAATTGAATTTTTGGCAGAGGTTTTAACGAAAAAAACGACAAATTGTCTAAAATTTCGGTGTATTTTCTTTTGGGGAAATAGTTGTATTTAAACAACAAAAAAATCCTTCATCCAAGTCATGGCAAATTGTATCTCGAAGACCTGTGTAAAATTTCATCAAGATCGGTTGAGTAGTTTTCGAGAAATCTTGTCAACCGACTTTCAAAACACAGTTTTGAGAAAAACGCGATTAAAGTTTTGAGTAACAATAAAACCGGGTTAGAATTTTTTTTTTCTAACTTACATGGAGTCATCGATTCCTGGGCCATAATATAAAGAACCTGCTGCAGCTGCAATGTCCAGGGCATCTTTTTGTTCCTATCTATGATGAATCCGTGCTCCACGAGTCTCACTTGAAGATCTTATCTCGGCGGCGCAGATACTGTTTTTGTCAACTTCTTGGGCATATTCGTATGTTTCCGAACATGGAAATATTTTTCATTGGCTCGAATTAAGTCACTTACTAAGGCTATGCATTAAACGTGCCACAATTTCTTATGCGCAACACGTTATCGGCGTTTATGTAATATTTAGTATGATTAATTGCTTATCTTTTTTTTTTTTTGAATAAATTTAATAATTTTTTTTTTTAATAATGGAATAAAAATCACAAATTATTATTAAATTTCGATTTTTATAACAGAACTCAAGGATTACAGTCCCTGATTTCAACTGAGTAGCTAACTAGACGAGCAGCTGCTCCTTATACCATGGCGCGCGCAACTTTTTCCGGGTGTATCTCCAAAACTATTACTCGGATCGATTTGAAATTTTACGACAATATTCTAGAGATGTAGAATGTAATAAGACAATAAAAAAAAACAATTTTTTGAAGCCGCGAAACCCATGTAACCCCTTAAGCGAGCACTTGCAAGGGTATAAAAACTTCGGCACAGACGAAGTTAGCTTAGCTTTCTCGATTTTTTAAATATTGGGCAAAGAGCACTTAGATTCAAATCACCCATCGGGCATGCTCTCTTTGGTCCATATTCTGTTTAAGAGTTGGTGCATGCACCTTACCAATTCCTTGCCGTCGGTTTTGCGTCTTGAACAATTTTGCGGGCTGCTCATAAGCGATAGTTGATTTTTGTGTAGTGTTATTTTGGGCCGTCTTCCTTGCTGGAGTTAAATCATTTTAGCTCAGCTGTTGTCCTACGCGATTCGGCTAGCTTTGCTGCCTTCCTTAGGGAGTCTGTTTATTGTTTACATATAAAGATAGAATACATACATACAATACACATAAACACATATTTACTATATTTATATATACAGTTATGTATACATAACACGGCACGCCGAAATGTTTGTAATAAAAACCTTAACGGTTTCCCTATTAAACAAACAATAAATACCTTGGTATTTATAAAGGGAGCATGCCCTTTAAAATGCACACAAGAAATCTTGGCCACATTAGGTTTATCATGTGACGACGTTGCATTACCTAGTAATTGCCATTAAACAACAAAGATTTAAGTACATCGGTATATCCATTAAAAATACCATAACATACTTTCAGGCTGTCCTAAGCAAAACGGAGTTCAAAACAGTACTATGCAATTTTGCGGTCCTGCAATTCTTAAGTACGATTTCCGTGACTTGTCAGTTTATATAGACATTGTTAATGGTTTGATGGTGTGACAGCGTAGAAAACTCACTGATGAGAATAAATGGGAATTTATTTGAAACAGCCTGTCTGAGTAACCTCTACTGTCCATATGTACAAACAATCTTTGTTGATTTCTGTTAATTATTGAATTATAATTAACCCGACCTCGAGCCAGCCAACATCCACTTTGACTTAAAAAATCAAACCAGGTCGCTAAACCCACAGTTATATATATATTATTCACATAATTATTTGTGTTCTAAATACATAATAGGTTGTCGTCATTGTATTGCACATTGGATATTGTTGTCTGTCGTCATTATTGCCATAAATTATAATATGATTGTTTATTCTTGTTCTTGTTCTATGTCTTCCTTGTGATTTTCGGTCTGTTCTGCTCTTTCCTGTATCCGAAAACTCCAGCGTCATTCTGGTCTTCCATCTCTTTTCTGCGTCCAGTACTCTCACACTCTCGAAGTCAGCTGTGTGGCCTGTTGTTGTTATGTGCTGTGCTAGAGCTGTTATTGTTTTTTGTTTATGAGCATCTCATTCTTTCTCGCGTGCTGAAAGAGAGCTTGGTCGTGCCAATATATAGTTTTTCCCCGGCTTTGCCACTGTACTTTATTTCTTATACAACGTTGCTCTTATCTTCCTTACTTATTCAGTCTTTTGTGTTTGTAAAGAGGCGTCTTGTGTTGTTGTGGGCGATTTTGCATATGTTAAATTTTGAATGTCCCGTACATTATATATTGGTTTATTTCCCTAAGCAGTCTATTAATGAGGGGTTCTGGGTAGTTGTTGCTCAATAATATCTTCTTTAGTTTGACTTAGTTTGCTGGTCTGAACTGTTCGTTGCCTATTAGGTACTCCGTTCTAATTAGGTTTCTTGCCGTGTTGATTTTCTGGTTGGGCGGATGGTTTGAGTTATAATTTATAAGTCTGCCTGATGCCATTGGTTTTGTGTACCAATTGAATATTAGTTTTTCATTTTCCCTTGGGATCTCTGTGTATGGATAGGCTAGTTTGCTCTTCTCCTCTGTTTCTACCGTAAATTGTATTCTGTGTTGTTTTTTCAGTATGGTTAAATTTTTTTCTGTACCTTCAACTTGACAATACACAATATGTCATCTACATATTTTGATAGGTGTTTTATTTGGATGTCCATAGAGCTCAGTTCGGAAGATGCATCGTCCAGTACCTTATCCAAAATTATGTTTGCTATTGATGGGGACAGTGGATTTCCCATTGACATTCCATTTTTGTCTTTTCTTTTATACTTTGTATTGCTTACCAAACTTCGTTATGGTCCGGTGGAGCTATTCTATACCAGCGATTGTCACTTCTTTAGAGGTGGCATTGTGTTCGTCATCGCCTCTCAGCAGGTAGTAGAAATAATTTCGGATTCGTCCTTACATAGTGAGGCTCCGGGCTTAGAGCCTTCGGTAAGTCGCCGAACATTTTGGTAGACTTCGAGTATGAGTCTTGACGAACAGCCTTTCCCACGCGTGCTGCTTTCCTGCCCTTTTTTTTAATCTGAAAAGGCATTTCCCCTCTCTTCTTTTTTCCCGAAATCTCACCTTTACAGCTCGCGTTGTTGCCGACTCCAGAGTTAATGCAGCGTCTTTCTCTGCAGTAGCGCGGTGGTAATCATCATCGTCCCATGACTCTACAAGGTAGTGATCCGAGCCAATATTGGCCCCTCGGAGCGCACGTATTCCTAAAACACTTGATGATTGCTTTCAGTGTATCATATCGTATTCAATCTGGGTTTTTTTTATGATCAGGGGATCAGGTCGTCTAATGGGTGTCACGATGTTCAAATCTTGTACTACTAACATATTTTTTCCCGCAGCCAAATCTCTTCGCCTCTCTTCGTAACTAAATATTTCTTCGTGAAGGCTAAATCGGTATATATTGACCTCGCCTGCACCGCAAATGGTTCATACGCTGGGTCCAATTTTGGTGTACTCTCTCCAAGTTATCGGATGGTATGTTACAAACAAATTCTTTAATATCCGCTTCCAGTGCGTCAACTGTTGCGGGCTTATCGCTATAGACATGAGCTTTAACATAGCCATACAAATATTGTCTGAGGGCGTTATATCGAATGATCTAGGTGGTCACTTGATTGCGCCGCCCAAACGTGAAATAAGCTGTTCACCGAACTCGCCTCTCAAATGGGCCATTGTTCCACTTGCTGTGTGGCACTGTCGCTGTTGCTCTTCCATTTTGGGCACGGTAGCGCTCTCCATTCACAGTAACGTTCCTGTCTCGCCATCTTTCAACACGGAAGAAAGTCGGTCAAGCGCGACTTTAACATACTCTGGGCCAACGAAATTATACGCTCAGCAAAAATATTGATGCTGCAGTGGCAGCTGAAAGCTGGCGTGGGAGGGGGCGTAGCAAAAATTGGAAATAAACTTGATCTGCCTGCAAGTATAAGAAGTTTTTGTCTCATTCTCGGCAAAGCTCTATCTCTTACCATCTCTGAGATCTGTGCGTTCATACGGACAGACATGGCTTTATCGACTCGGCTGTTGATGCTTATTAAGAATATATAAACTTTATGGGGTCGGTGATGCTTCCTTCTGGCTGCTACATACTTTTGCACAAACTTAATATACTCTGTGTAACTCTGAATATGAAAAGTACAGTTCTATGATGCCACTGGCCCATAATCCACACCAAACAGCTAATTTTTAAGGATGCATTGGCAGTTTCTGCAATGCTTCTGGCTGTCTTGACCCCAAATACCGCAATTTTCATTGTGTATCCATGTATCCATTCAACCAGAAATGAGGTGGGATAGATTTGGGCAGTTGAGAAGGTTGCTCGAAATTAAACGTACCACTGCCTTCCTGAAAGATAGTTCAGCAGCCATCTGTTGGTGTTATTGGGCAGTGTGCTCTGTTAAAAATCTTGGAGCAGGATAGTATGTTGTATGAGCCTAAACATAAAATGGTTTCATTACAACAACTAAAACCCCCGTTTGAATGCAATTATGCAAACAAACTTTTTGGTCACCATTATTAACAGCGGGGAGAGTATGTCTCACACTAATAAAGGCAAGACCAGGGGGACACACACACACAAAGGCGACTGTCTGTTTCTACGCTGCCTCTCGATGTTTTTGCGCGCATTCTGCTTTGGGATTCCCAAACGGTTATGCCACCGCAGGCATGGAGAGACTTTAGAGAAACGTTCAGTTGGTAGGCATTGATCGCTGATGATAGAGGGTGGTTCCTCTTGAAACAGCTGTACGATCTACCAGCCTTCTTTGTGGTGTTGTGTCTCCGTTTAAAGTTATGCGAAAGCATTAACATGACCTCGAGCCGGCTAAAAACTGCAGGTTTACTCAGTAGAAAGGTCACAAAAACCAGTCACATATCGTTGACTATATCAAAGGCCTTTGGTAGGTCCAGCGCTACTATAATCGACCTTTCTTGTCGTTTCCTATTGAGGCCTGAAATAATGTTGGTGGCAACTTAACAACGAGCTCTTGTGGTGCTGTGGCCTTCTCTGAAGCCATGTTGGTGTTCAGCTGGGGGGAGGTGTTCCTTTAGGGTTGGGAGTAAGAGGGCTTCTAAGATTTATATTACTGGAGAAAGCTGTGTGAGGGGTCTATATGACGAACCAGAGCTGCAAACCGGTTTTGAACCGAACCGGATTGAACCCGAAATTCCGACTTTCAGATTACTGTGAACCGAACCTTGAACCGAACCTCTTAAGGTATTAAAGCTGAACATGAACCTGTTTCGAACCCAAAATTTCGATTCGGTTCAACAAAAATTATAGACTTCAACTATTTCCCAGTGACTTCGTCTGTTATTCTGATGGAATTATCCACATTACTGTGGAAACACTTTTCATATGTGGACTACGAAATTGCATTTCACTCTAAGGGCTGTATCCAGAACTTCGAAGTTTTTATTTCGTCACAATACTTTATATAAGTAGAAGCACTTTGTCATTGCTTTGATGGTCATGAGTTGTATGAAAGTGTTTCTATTTATATAAAGTATTGTGAAATTTCATCCCAACCCAAAATCGAGACAATTCCCTACCAGTTTATGTCGGTTGTAGGTCGCTTACTATATAAACGTGTATAAAGCTTGGCTGAACCAAGGTTCGAACCAAAACCTCGGCCCAAAAACCTTGAACCTCAAAATTCTGAACCTGAACCATTGGTAAATTTTGGTTCGAACCCGCGAGCCGGAGATCCGCGAAATTTTTTTGGTCTGCAGCCCTGATGCGTATTCCTATTTAACACGTTTACCCAATTTAACGAGTTTTCCAAGATTTATGTGTTCAGCCCCAGAGTATGCAATTTTTAATTTTCAGTAAAGCTCCATATACATGGTTGCATGGAGAACGTAATTTAAAGTAGATCCTGCCCGACTTGGGTGCCTTATTATTCTCTTGATTAAATAGCAGTTTTAGTCGGCTGACTAATTGAAAGCTTAAAATTACATACATAAATGGCTTATCAGTCAACAATTTTGTGTCAGGACACCAATCAGTATTATTTTGACCTGGCTGTGTTGTGCTTTTAGAATTATTGGTTCATTAGCGTGTGTCTGTCAATTGGCCTTTGAACTTCGAAGCGAACCCACGCAACCGGCAGCACAATCAGAATCGATAGCTCACAATATCGATATATTCTGGCATCGCTTTATGCAACCATGTATGAACAATGTGTATCGGCATAAATTTTGAACGCGTGCTTAGCGCGACAAATGTATTACAAATGTTTATATAAAATGCCACAATTCAGTTAGTCAGCCGAGAAGTATGCTTTTTTCAAAGCTATTGACAGTCACATGGGTTAAAGTGCGTAGCACACTTTTAGAAGCAAGCATTTAAAATACAAAAATAATATTTTTTTTTACTGTTTGAAGCAATGAATATAAAAATAACAGTAAATAAAAGGAAATAACGGTGAAAGTAATCAGCTGGACTGAAAATTCTTGAAGTGGTGGGCAGTCAAAGTCTACCAGTTTGGCTTAAATCAAAACCAAAAAGTTAAAAATTTTTCAACTTTGAATTGGAATATAAATATGTTCCATATTTTTTATACTTTTTTTTAATTATCTACGTTGGGTTCAATCTATTTAGAACAAATTTGGAAAATATTTCAGCTTTCTAGCTAGTCTGGTGTAGAAATTACAGAGTTTTGGTCAAAATATGAGATTTCTGTCGCACAGTGCATCGGTTAGAAATGTACAGTGTATTTTAACATAGGTTGAGGGTCTGGATTAGATATTCAAGCCCTTCGGGTCCTCTGTGGAACTTTAACTATTCATAATTTGACTTTAAAAACGTCAAATGTCATTCGAAAAGCGACTAATATTTAGTATAAACTTTGACACTTACGAAATGGGTCGCTATTCGCTTGAAGAAAGTTGGGAAATATTAAAAACATATTTTCAAAGTGGTGAGTCCTCGATTCAAAGTGTGCGAAATTTGAATAAAAAAACATGTAACAAAAAAATATTCCAAAAATTCAATTTGAGGATCAATTCGTGAAGCGTGTTCTTGAAACTGGAATGTTGGTGGATAAAGCAACCCGGTTGCTGTAAAAATGCGTGAACAACCAGCGTAAATGGTGAGCGCTACCGCGCAATGTTAAGTGATTGGTTCTTCGAGGAAATTGATGACTTGGACGACATTTCGTTTCAACATGACGGCGCACGCAACATTCGATCTTCTGCGCCCTATCTTCGAAAATCGCATAATCAGCAAATATGGAGATGCGAATTGGCCGCCATAGCTGTGTTCTGACACCGTTAGACTATTATCTGTGGGGAGCGGCCAAGGACAAATGTTATGCAAACAATACTGAAACAATTGATGAGTTGAAGAACGAGGTTCGAGTTGCTATTGCTGACATACGTGCCGAAACAATTGAAAATGTTCTCAAAAATTGGGTGGATCGAATAGGCGACTACCAAGTCGGCCGTGGTGTTCATTTGACCGAAATTGTTTTTCATAAATAAATAACATAAACCAACCTTTCTAATAAATGTTCTACCTTTGACAAATAGCAAGCCTTTTTTTTATGGCAAAACTAAATTCCAATTTTTAAATGGACCACTCTGTATATCACAGTGCGACATTTTGCAACTTAAAATTTTTGATGACATTTATTTATTTATATTTAAATAAATTTGATAGCTACTGATGTATAAAGAAAAATCCTAGGTTTCTTTTGTCTGATTAGTCCTCATTTTTTTCACGGTCATTTGAAATTTTGGGCTAAAGCTCGTCTTTCTGACAAAGAGGCACTTTTTGTATCGGTCGTATCTCTGAATCCATTCAGAATTCGGTAGAGCTTGGCCTAGCCTACAAAATTGTCTTTAATGATTTTTTAAAAATATTCGGTTTTTCCAAATAAAATCTTAGATTTGTCCAATTCTAATAAATTTGCCCCTTTTTTGTATTCCTATTACTCCTTTCTTCTCTATCTTTTCAAAACAGAGACGAAAAAATTGGTCTTTGCTATGAGCGCAACAGAGTTGAGCAAAAACAGAACTAAAAGTGACTTTCGCTCCCTCTTTTCGTTGTAATGGAATATGCTTCAATGTCGTTAAACTCCGCGGATTCAAAAACTAATACAATTTTTATAACCTCGGGGTCTTGGGATCTACGCAGTATGAACAATGGATTGGCAAGTGATTTAAGTGAGCTAAATCTACCCAGTAATCGCGAAGTACATATATGATTTTAGCGGAGGCAAAGAAAGAAAAGCAACAAAAAGCATCAATCGGACCGATTTCTTACCCCCTAAGTGGCAAAGAAATTATTCGAACTGCAATTTCCGTTAATCAATCAAAAATGTGTCTCTAGAAAACTAAAAATATTGCTAAATAAATATGAATATGATTTAAAATTTTAAAAAAGACCCAGCAAGTCTTTGACACATGAAGCTTGCATCTTATATTTCAAGCTTTTTTGTCGTTATGTTTCAGTTTCTGTACAAAAAATTGCAGATCCCAAATGGTAAAAGATAGTGGTTTGACATGTATGGGACATATACTTGTTATATTTGCGGGCAGATAAAGTTTGTTGTCAAAGTTCGCCACGCCCCCTCCTGCCACCACGATTTGGAAACAACGTCATATCTCCCACGGTTTTGCAGAAAGATGGTTCGTACCTTTTCGCATGTTTAGTAATCAGCATTATGTATCGATCCGCCTAAGGAATCGGAAAGATCGGATGAGCGATGGTCAAGTTATAAGGAAAACAAATATATATACTCTGCAGTATCCGTTGCAATGCGATGGGCAGCACATTAGACACTCAAGGGTCTTTTTGTCACCTTGTATGGCTTTTAAACTAAATTGGTTACATATTTACAAATTTTGGGGAGTACAGAGTCTATTACTGTCGAGTTTGGCGGACTTTCTTACGAACTTTTTTTTTCAAAATTGAATTATATTTTCCAGCCGATTTGCGCAGACTAACAATTCATCGTCCCTAGTTTTCGATTTTGCTATACGCTTAGTTGGTTTTTTTCCACCCATACAAATCGACTCCCCTAATGTATAGTCTTTAATATTGAACAAAATTCGAATTTTTTAGGTTTTATATATTTTTGGCCAAGAAAACGAAATTTTTTTTAAAGAACAATTTTTAAGGACAATTTTGTAGACTAGGCAAAGCTCTACAAGCCAAATTCTAAATGGACTTAGAGATATGGGCGATTCAAAAATTGACTCTTTCAAATGCCCATCAATACTGAATGCACTGAATTGTTTAAGGCGTATTCTACTTTGCCCATTAGTATGTGCCTGTCTGAGTGTTGAATATGCTCGGAAATTTAGGCAAGCATTACCCTTACGATTTATATTTAATAGCTCAACTTTTTTGTTAATGCTTGTTTGGTATTTATTTGATCCTTTCTTAAAGAAACTATCTAGTTTTTTCAAATCTTTATTTAAAAACTATTTTAAGAACCACAGTTTGTGTTCTACGGCCCTTTAAGTCAGTCGCTGGGTTGGAAGGTCGTTTCTTCGGAGACGAGAATGCGTGGCTTGTATGGTGAGAGATTTCGCAAGTTGGTTAGGGTGGGCAAGAAGCTTCTCAGAATATTTGCGCTTAAGTTCCTCCTTACGTAACTGAAATCAGTTTTATCAAATGGGATGCTGAGGTCGTTGTGGATACACTCATTGCGAATGTACCATGGCGCTCCAGTGATGGTTCCAAGAATTGTTGATTGTGATCTTTGGAGGATTTCCACACTACTCGCAAAGCATTTCCCCATAGCTCAAAGCCATAGGTACAGACAGGATTTATTATGCTTTTGTACAGTAAGACTTTATATTCCCGCTATAGGGGGCAACGGGAGTTAATTAGCCAGTGAATACTGCTGGCCTGAAGCTTTATTTGAAGTTTTTTATGTCTATGGGTTTGCGCCTTGTAAGCCTGTTTATACGTTTGCTCATTGATAATTATACGCCAGTTGGCCAGCCACTCTTCGAAAAGACTTAATGCGGTGATTGGACATCGTAATCTGCTTAATATCGCTGTATCATCCGCAAAAGTACTTATTGTAAGTCGAGGGTGTGTTGGTATGTCGGCAGTGTACAATTTATATAGGAAAGGAATGAGAACGCTAGCACTGCGGCACTCCGGCTACTATAGCGAACTCTTCCCTTGTGTACTCATTATGAAGAGCTTTAAGTACTCACTGACGTAACTTTCGAAGGCTTTGTGTATATGCTTCCGCCAAATATGTCTTTACCTTGAATGTAAGACAGTCTAACCAAATGCTCTCAAATGCTTAAGCGACATCTAGGAAAATGCAGAGCGTATTCGTGGTTTTCAAACGCAGTCCGCAGTCCAAAAATTGATAAGGAATGTGAATCGAAAGCCAGGAAGTGGCAACGCTCGCAGGTGGCTATTCAGACGCCTGTTTACACGAGCTGGCAGCCAATCGGACGAAAACTCAGCTGACAAATCAGGTCGTGTAAATGGAGCTTTAGGGCGCTACAGTCGAGTGGCCCGACTTCAAAATACCCTGTTCATTTGTTTTCATTTACTTGTTTTTGAATTTGAATGTAACCGGTTTTTGTAACAGCTATTAAAGGGTCATCCTGAAAGCAGGCTACATTATTTAGCGTTTCAAGCCCTGAGTAAAACGCCACTCTGGGGGGCCAGCCACTATACGGTCAATTGTTTCGCTTATAGCTCCGGAGTTTTTTTCAAAATAGATAGATATTGGGCCTTGCTTGATGTATACCAAACCACGAGAGGGGTCGGCGAATTTTCCAAATCTTAAACAAACTTGATCTGCGTACGGCATACATCTACCTTCATGCAAAAATTTGTGGCTCTATCTCTTACCTTTATTTAAACTTGATTCTTAGATAAACTGCGTTCGTTAATCAAGCCTGTGCTCCAAATTCAACATTTAATATATTTAAATTATTAAACTGTAATGGAATATGCTTCAATGTCGTTAGACTCAACCAATTCTGAAATTATTGCAATTTCAATTAACTCGGGGTCTTGGGATCTACGCAGTCTGAACATTGGATTAGCAAGTGATTTAAGTGAGATAAATCTATCCAGTAATCGCGAGGAATAGAGCCATAACTTTACAAAATCGTGATAGGACACCCCGTATGGAATCAAAAAAAATTATAATCTAAGCCTCTTTAATTTTGGCGAGAAGATTTCGGATTAAATTTTTTTATTTTTATTATTTTCTTAAATAAAATGCTTTCTGTATTACAACGGAAACTTAAGCATGTTGTTCAATGCATGGTAAGCATATTAAACCATTGTATCACTAAATGTTAAGACAGACATTGCGCGCGATTTTCACAAAACGGATCACTTAGAGTAATGAAAGTGTTGAAGTAAGTCAGCGATTTGCATTTTGCTTTGGACTTTGGAATTCATGTACCCGACGAAGACACATGCAACTTGCATCTTATATTTCAAGCTTTTTTTGGGGTTTTGTTAAGGTTTTTGTAAAAAAAATTGCAGATCTCAAAGATGGTAAGAGATAGAGGTTTGACATGTATGGGACATATCCCAGCGGCGGAGATCTAAATGTGTTCTGTAGAAAGTATGCATTACGCCTGACGAAAAAGTAATGCACTACAATTGTATGTTGAATTGTATACAGACTGCGGAAATTGTGCATTACATTTTATAAAAAATAATACGCATTTGTAATGGAATGACGATGGCAGTTCGGCTCTAGCATATATCTTTTATTACTAGTAATGCAGGATGTGCGCACACCGTTTACAAAGCGGCCATGCATATAGCAAAGTAAACCGGACTGTATGGGATTATTTCCGGCATACAGAAGGCAAAGTAATGCAGGAGTAATCCATTATGTAATGGCAATTTCCGCAGCCGTAGAAAGATGATTCGTACCTTTTCGCATGTTTAGTAATCAGCATTATGTATCGAACCGCCGAAGGAATCATAAAGATCGGATGAGCGATTGTCGAGTTATAAGGAAAACAGATATATATGCGTTGTGATCAGACACTATGACTTTTTTATCACTTTGTATGGCTTGTAAAGGTTCAGATATAGGCAAATTTTTGTCGAGCTTGGCGGACTTTCTTAATAAAATTTTTTAAAATTTCACTTAGGGGGTCTTCTCATTCAAAACCCGTTTTTTGGACCCTTTTTAAAAAAATTCTTATTTGAAAACGCAAAGAATAGTTGAAAACTTTTTTTATTTATTGTATTACAAAAGTTTCAAAGTAAATAAAAAAATTTTTTTTGCCTCGATACGTGGGCTGTTCAAAAAGTAATGAGACTTCAAAGTTGGTGGTGAAAAAAAAAAGGTGTCGTCACGGCGGCCACGATTCCGGGTCTCCGGAGCGTCTGAAATGGAAAAAAAAACGGGGTTATAATCAGTATAGATGTAATTCTCGGGTGAACCTCAAGCTTAATTTTGTGATTTTTTTTTGACAAAATGGCGGCCATTCAAAAAAAAAAATTTCAATTTCGGGCTTTTTTTTTGTAGTTTAGTGTAAAAAAATAATAGTAAAAATTTTTTTAAAATTATGGTCGAGGTTCACCCGAGAATGGTGACAATTCTGCGTCGATTCCATTTTGCTTCATGAAAATCGGTTCAGTTGAACTGGAGATATCATGGCCGCCAGTTCGAAAAACGTGGTTTCGAGATATACGAGTTTAAAGTTTGAAGTTGTTTTTTTGCATCAAAAACAAATTGAAATGAAAAATTTTAGTATGCAGTTTTAGAAAGTCGACAATTCTCCGTCGATTGCATTTGGGTTCATCAAAATCGGTTTCATAGAACTGGAGAAAAGTGACTTCGAAGTTCAAAAACGTGAATTTGAAGACACTCAAAGAAAATTTTAGGCAATAAAACATTTTTTTTTTGTGAAATACTTACATATATCAGACTGCAATGCCAGCAAACGCGAATCTGAAAAGAACGCTTTGAACGAAATTCGGTAGTTGCTTCAATCCGTTGCATTCAAAAAGTAGCCAAACTAAGCAAATCGCATTTTGACGAAGACCTTGCTTCACAAAAAAGGCTGTATCTTCTAAAGTATTTCGAATTTCTAAAAATCCTTTTAGGGGCATATTCACAACTACCCAAGCTATAAATTAATGCAAAAAAAAAGTCGAAAAAAAAAGTTGCTCAATGAGAAGACCCCCTTAAACATTTGAAGTCGATTTGCGCGAACTAAGAGTTTATTTTAGACCCATGGTTTCTTGGTAAAAGTTTCCTAGAATTGTCCCTAGTTTTCGATTTTGCTATACGCTTAGTTGGTATTTTTCCCCCATACAAGTCGACCCCCCTTAGTATACAAACTTCGGCCGAGCCGATGTTAACTTTGCTCTATTTTTGTAACTTGGCAATGATGATTTATTTACTGAATTAATTCGACCCTCACTCTATTCTCAATTCTTTTCAATTTGGGGCCTCATCGACTGAGCTGAATGTATTTGAGACTACCAACATTCACACAATCATTCAAATTCATGTTGAGCATGACGGTTTCATGAGTTGAATTGAGTGCAATCATGTAGCCCTCTAGTTTGTATTTATTTGTTCCCATTCGGCCAAATTGCGTTTGTATCGGGACCCAGTATGCGGATTCTCGATGATAACTTCTAATCCGTTCCGATTAAAATCCTTGTATATAGTAGACTTGTTTGACATAATTTGTCTCTTTGACAACATTCTGTCACCTTTTGCGACAATATTTGTCTTGGCGGAGCGCTTTCTGTCGGCATAGTCTATTCCTTTAACTTTCACTATTTAATTTGAATTTATTTATGATTTAATATCCTTGTTGGCTCCTATAAATTTTGTTCCATTGCTCCTATAAAATTTGTTTCATTGTCGCTCCGCATGACCAGTGGCACTCCTCTACGGTTCATGAAATTCCGCAAACAGATGATGAAGGCGTCTGATGACAAATTCTCGGCAATTTCCAGATGCGTTGCTCGAACGGTCAAGCAAGTAAATATGACGGCCCAGCGTTTTTCAACTCGTCTACCTACAGTTACAGAAATTGGGCCAAAGAGATACACGCCAGCATATGTAAGGGGTCGCACGTAAGGAGTCACTCTTTCCATTGGTAGCTGGCCCATGAGTGGTGTCTTCGGCTGACTGCGATCGATGATACACTGGTTACATTGACTTTGTACTTTCTTCAATAATGTTCTGGCTTTTGGTATCCAAAAACGTTGACGGCATTCATTGATTATAACAGAGTGGTTCTGATGGTGGAACTTCACATAAAAATACTTCATGTCCAGCTGTGATACACGATGATTTTATTGCAGTAGAATACCCTCTTTAGCTTTAAAAAAGAAGAAAACTTAGAGAAGTCAATGAATGATTCGCCCACCTGGCAGTTTAAGACGTGATGACTGTGAATTTCCTCTTCCAATGGCTCGCTTGGTGCTCTGATAATAACGTCTGGTCACGCTGACTGTGCTGCTCTTAAAAAGCTGGGACCTGACAACCAGAAACTGTTGTGATCGATACCACGAATGGTTTTTGGACGTGTGGCTGAATCTGTGGAAATCCATTTCCATTGTATCGGATTGGTGGCAGCTAGTATTTCGGCTATTCGATGCCCAACAAATGGCTTAAACCGGCGGGATGATGAATGTATCCAATGCAGTACTCCAAAATGTAGTATCATGTACCGATATATGATGATGTTCACTGACCAATTTATGGAGTGGTACCCCCAGAACTGCTGCCTGTAGCTCTAAGCGCGGGATGGATAACAATTTGTTTGGTGCAAGGCGTGTTTTTCCCATTATGAACACAACATCCGAGTCATCTGTATCCGAATTAGATATGCGCAGATAAACTGCAGCGCTGTATGCGTACTGGCTGGCATCCACAACTATGTGGAGCTGTAGGATGATGTTCACTGACCAATTTATGGAGTCGTACCCCCAGAACTGCTGCCTGTAGCTCTAAGCGCGGAATGGATAACAATTTGTTTGGTGCAAGGCGTGTTTTTCCCATTATGAACACAACATCCGAGTCATCTGTATCCGAATTAGATATGCGCAGATAAACTGCAGCGCTGTATGCGTACTGGCTGGCATCCACAACTATGTGGAGCTGTAGGATGCTCTTGTCGCTTAACCTTGATGAATACCAGCGTGGCAGTTGGAAACGTTGCATATTTTGCAATTCAGACCACCAATTCACCCACGCCCTATGCATATCTTGTGGTAAGGGATCATCCCAATCCATTTGGTAACTCTATGTTCTCTGTATTAGTACCTTTGCAATAAGATGAAAGTCTGCAATCAAACCGAATGGATCAAAAACTGCCATCACGATACCTAGGAGTTCCCTTTTCGTCGGTATACGATTGCCCTTCATGACATTTATTGGGATACGGTGAAACTTTGTCTCGAACTGGAAAGTATCTTTATGTGTGTTCCAGTACATACCCAAAACTTTATCGCTCGTGCGTTGACTTTCCATATTGACTGTTTTCTCGACGCACGGTAAATCGTTCATTATCCTCTGAACTGTTTCTGAGTTTGATATAAAGTTTCGAAGTTCAAACCCTCCTTGGCTGTGCACGTATACGATCTGCTGACAAATAGTTATACAGGCCTGTTCCGGTTTTCACTTTCGACAAAATTTGTCGAATTCGAATTTGGTGAAGTGTTTCTTGTATACAATTTATAAATTAAATCGGCATAAAACCTTTCATTTTGAGTTCATCCTATTAAAAGGAAGTAAAATTTTAAGGTTTGATACAGATTACCTTGATTGTTCACCAAAAAATGACACATGTATTAAATTCGAATTCACTAAAGTGAAAACCGGAACATGCCAGATAGCTTCTTCTTCTGAATCGAAACTCATTACCAAGTCATCTACATAATGATTGTGAACTTTGTCGATATACTCAATCGCGTTTGTGTTCTTTACGAACTCGGCACAATATGGTGAACAAGTTGCACCAACTATAAGCGAAGTCATTGCAAAATGTTCAACAGGTTGAGTGGTATCTCCATTTCGCCATAGAAATCTCTGCGCTGACTGATCCTCTGGTCGTATCTTGATTTGGGAGAACATTTCCTTAATATCCGCAGCAACTCCAAATTGTTTTAAACGGAAGCGCAGTAATATGGATATTAGTGGTTTAGCTTGGTCTGGACCTTTGTGAAGTGATGAATTCGGAGACATTCCGTTAACCTTTGCAGCAGCATCAAAAACTATACGAAGTTTGTCAGGTTTGTGCTCCGTTTGCAAAGCAAAATGTGGTCAGTTTTCTCGCATATCCGTTCTGTAGATATTTTTCCATTTTAATTTTATATTTTCTTGCAAATTTCTTGTCCTGTCTCATCTTTTCGATTCCCAATAATCGTTTTTCTGCCATGGGATAGCTATCAGCCAGCTTTACCTTCTCTTTCCAAGTTAAACCGATTTCAAATCGATTGTTGACACGTCTGCAGGTCCTTTCTATAATTTCTTTAGCCTGCTTAATGTCAGTTGGTTCTAACTCCGGCATATTATTTATGCCGAAATTGTTGGCTGTGAAATATTCCTTAACCGGATTATGCAGCATATCCTCTTGATTGTTATTCAAGAGCAGCATAATGGGGGTTTTCAGGGATGAATCGGATGTTGGTCCATATGCAAGCCAGCCCAATTTACTGCTACAGGTTTCGAATTTCCGTCCTCAACAATAATATTTGACAGCCCTAGGTATAGGTTATCGAGCCCTATAAGAAGTACTGGCTTGGCACTCCCATAACTTGAAACTGGAATAGCTTGCAGATGTCAATATAAGTTCCGTTCAAAAGATTGTTCTGGTAAATTTAGGTTTTTAACCGTGCGAATTCCTTTTAATGTGTACTCGACTGTTTGTTTCCTGTCCATAACGGTACAATTAAGCTTCATTGACATTTCTGTCGTCACTTTATTGTTGTACCACTGTAGTGATAATGAATCCTTCTTACTTATTAAGCCCAAGTTAACTGCTATATCTTCATTCATTAATGTCAAGGAGCTGCCTTCGTCGAAAAGAGCAAATGCTTCAGGTCTGCCATTTGGACCACACAGATTTATTGGGATTATTTTGAATAAAAAGCCATTACTTCGCTCCTGACAACTTAATATAGGCTGTAAAGTTTTTGCTGTAGATGTACCTGTTATGTGTTGTTGTTGCTGCCAGTCTGCTGAATTATGGTGTAAGGTTTGGTGATGCAGACGTTTGCATCCGTCGATGTTGCAACTGTTTTTCTGTAAACATCCTTGAATTTGATGACTCTTGTGAAGACAACAAAAGTACAGTCCATTGGATCGGGCAAAGTTCCATCGTCCATAGTTATCCATATCTTCCACCCAATGTTTACATTGGTCAATTAGGTGAGTTTTTTGACAAAGGTTACAGTGAGAATGGTTAGCTTGAACTCCAGCGTACAGTATCGGCCTTGGGTTTCTAGATGAAGACTGTTTAGATGACATTTCTACAACCATAGGCAATTGTCCAACTATTCTTGCCAATTTAGATAGCCAGTGTGAAAATTCGTCAATAGTTGGTGGATTTTTCAATGTGCTGTTATACTCCAACCAATTTAACTGTTTGTCATTGGGTAGTTTACTTATTAGTTCGTGTAATAAAGTTGGATTGGCTAGTTGATCTTTACTGTTGGCAGATTTCAAAAATGCGACAGCTCCACGAACCTTTGTAGAAAAGCTGATTAGCTGTTCTAGTTTGTTGTATGGTATTTTGGGAAGGTACCTTATTTTATTCAGCTGAGTATAGATGAGTAACTCAGTTCTACCAAATCTAAACTGTAGCTCCTCGATTATATTGGGGACATCTTCTGGGTAAATCATCATCGCTGTCACTGCTTCCCTAGCCTCTCCAGTTAGGCATTTGTGTAGCCGTATTAAATTTTGACGGTTATTGTACTGAAAGGCATTTGTCGTGTCATGAAAATTGGCTATAAAAAGAGGCCAATCCTCGGGTGAACCTGAATACTCTGGCAGATCATGTAATTTTAAGTATACTTGCTCACTCGTCCTGCATCTTGCTTCTGTGATGGCTCTGTCAAATTCTGAGTCTGTGATGGTTCTGTAGAGTTGTGGGTCTGTGCTGGTTTCTGGCCAGGATTATCCGTTGCTCCTCCACCAGACATAGACGCTATGTATACTTGTTGGTATGTTTTCTTAGGAGTTTTCTGGGAGTTTCACATCTCCAATGGTTTTGATTGTTCCTGATTTATTTGTTGATATATTCGTTTAATATCATTTCTGTTCTGGTCCGTTGTAGCAATATTTTGTTGCACTAATAATTTTATATCGCTCATGCATTTAACCAAAACATTAAACTTATCCGTGTCATCATCCCTTTCGCGCACGGTTTCTTCAAGTTGATCCTGTTCTTCGTCTGAACTCATTTTAACGCTTCTTGTGTTATGTCTAGGCATCAGCTACAATTCTTTTCTAATAAAGAATTTCACAATTTTATTTCTATTATATTTGACCCAAGTCAAGGCTCGTTCACAAATTTTTCTGTCTCTTTTGCACTTCACTTCGTGAAATTTCACTGTCTTCTGTTTCTGTATATGTATGTATGTAAAATGGCGGACAAATACATACAGCTTTTATATACTTATTCACGCCAAACTACTGCCTCACACGCACACAAGCACTATGGTCTATAATTTTCCAGATTTGTTACACGCCAAAGGTAACCTTTATGTATTCAATTTGCTCCACTGTCGTTGGCCAGCAAAATGTCCAAGCTCCAAAGTTCTATTCGTTACATGCCATAGGTAACCACCATGTCTTCCATTTGCTCCACTGTCTTTGGCCAGCAAAATGTCCAAGCTCCAAAGTTATATTCTCAGTTCGAGAACCGTCCGCAGGCAATTTGAGAACATACCATAATTTGAAAAATGTTGCGGAAAACAACGTTTTATTTTAACACATTTATTTTTCTTTAACTATTGTTTATCGTTTCAAATTAGTGTTTTTGCCTCCGTCCTCGGCGTCACTTTTTCTCAATGTGACCATGTCCATATTAGTCTAATAACACTGCTCGACAGCATTTTTCCCCAATTCACCAAACCAAAACTTTTTCTAAAGTATTTTGGCTCGCTGAGCACGAAAATCGACATGAAAAAAAAATCTGTCAAATCGTTATCGAGATATTATCGATAAACTTTTTTTTCGATTTTTTCAAAAGTTGCCTCCACTTAGACTCTCATAACTTTTTTGTTTCTACACCTATTGAAAAGTTTTAAGGCAATTAAGAAAGAAGAAACCTGACGGAAAGTTTCATTTTCAGACAAAAATGTGATAGGATGACGGCTTTCAGAGCTATAGGCCCAAATGTAGAAAAAAAACCTTAATTTTTTCAAAATTTAAAAAATTATCGAAATTAAAGTGCTTAAAAATGCAAACTGATAAACAAAATTAATGTTTTTTTTTTAAATTCGAAAATAAAGTATTTTATTAACTTTAAGAAAAGCCTTCATACACAAAAATCGGACATGAAAGGGTTTTTTCAAAAAATTTTTGATGAAAAGGGGCAGACTCACAAGTTTCATCACTAACTCAGCATTTTCACAAACCAAGTGGAATTCATTTAGATCTTTAATTTAAATCTCACATAAAACTTATTACGGCTCTTTACACTTATGCCTGACTTAATTCGACGTTCACATGAAGATGTGACTGAGAAATGTAACGCACCGTGACTCAGTGTAAAACCAGTTTTCGATATCGATAAGTTATCGATGGTGAAGCTTAAGACAGTTAAGTAAATAAAGTCCAGAGAAAAATGCCCAAATTTATATGCAACAAGAGTGCTAACTTGTTTTGCTATGTTTTCGGGCTGTATGTTGGCTCTAGTGGAGAAGATAGCATTACGGAGTCGCTTAAAAAAACGTATTTTAATTATTTCGGACTGGCAATAAAAAATGAAGGTGCTCATTGGGTTCCACAAGTATTATGCTCAAGAGCCGTAGAATTTTGCAAAAGTGGTCTTCAGGAAAAATTTAAAACTTTTCATTTGAAACTCCAATGATTTGGAGGGAACCAGTGGACCACGAGATAGATTGTTACGTTTGCCTTACCAAGATTTCTAGAACCAAAACCCGTGGGAAAAAGCATTGTGTTGAATATGCAGATGCTTCTTCCGTAACCAAACCAGCGATTCGTTCCAAGAACTGCACAGCTCCACTATGTCCCCCAAGCTCCATAAAGCGCCGTAAGATCGAAAGCGATATATCAAGCGAAGAAGAATTCACTGCTTTGGAAAAAAAGCCACACCTTACACACACATCTAAATGAATTCCACTTGGTTTGTGAAAATGCTGAGTTAGTGATGAAACTTGTGAGTCTGCACCTTTTCACCAAAAATTTTTGAAAAAACCCTTTCATGTCCGATTTTTGTGTATGACGGCTTTTCTTAAAGTTAATTAAATACTTTATTTTCGAATTTAAAAAAAAAACATTAATTTTGTTTATCAGTTTGCATTTTTAAGCACTTTAATTTCGATAATTTTTTAAATTTTGAAAAAATTAAGGTTTTTTTTTCTACATTTGGGCCTGTAGCTCTGAAAGCCGTCATCCTATCACATTTTTTCCGTCAGGTTTCTTCTTTCTTAATTGCCTTAAAACTTTTCAATAGGTGTAGAAACAAAAAAGTTATGAGAGTCTAAGTGGAGGCAACTTTTGAAAAAATCTAAAAAACAGTTTATCGATAATATCTCGATCATGTCGATTTTCGTGCTCAGCGGGCCAAAATACTTTAGAAAAAGTTGGTTTGGTGAATTGGGGGAAGATCGACTTTCATTTTGTCGAGCAGTGTAATATCTCATTTACATTTCAGTGCTGCAAAATAAACATTCATGATCTTAACGGCTAACAATATTAAACTTAATGCAAAACAGTTATTGTTTCAAATTCAAACTTTTAAATTGTACTTTTCAAACAGTCAGGAATTCAATTAAATTCTGACTTCAACAATCCTAACGCTACAAATACAATGTACTTATTTTTCCGTTAGTCACGTCTGTTTAGTCTTATTTAAATTTATATAATATTGATACTATCTTAATACTATGCATTGATTGTTTATTTATTTGTTACATTTGCGTTTACCTAGTCTTCTACTAATTTTGTCTTCTTAGATATTAAATGGGTTTTAAATTGTGTTCCGTTCCTAATTAATTTAAGCTCATGTGGGAGCTCGTTCCATCTACAAGCTGCGGCAACATAAAAATGATTTTTAGACATCGACAAGTGTATTCTAGGACATATAAGATTTTGTGTTCTTTTCGAGGCTGCAAAGTTTAATATATCAAATAGATAAGTAGGTTCTCTAGTGGTAATAATTTTGTGCAGAAAAACAAGTATTCGAAGGCTAATCCAAGATTTTAAATCGATATCAAAAATGCTGTTAGAGTATGGCGTTATATGGTCGGTGGGTTTACGGTCGAAAATATATCTTGCTATGGAATTGAAAGCCACTTGTAATTTGTGCATGCTGCTTGCGTCACAGCTTTCGAAGATTGCAACTTCATAAAATAATGTCGGTATTAGGCATGTTTTTGCAACGGTCAGTTTAAGGTAACGTGGCAGACAATTTCGAGTTAAAGACAGTTGCCTGAGCATACCATAGGTTTTACCTGTTGCCTTTGCTACATAATTACTCCAAGACAGAGTGCTATTGAAATTAATTCCAAGGCTAGTAGCATGATCTACGTACTCAATAGCGGTTCCTCCAATAGTGAGTTTAGCCAGCTGTCTGGTGTCTATTGCTTTCTTGTAAATAATTAGGCATTTGGACTTCAGAGGGTTAAGTCCTAGCCCATTTGCATGAGCCCATTTGCTTATTGCATCTAATTTACTATTGCATACACTTACACAAACATTAATTTCCCGTAACGGCCCACTAACATAAAATTGAACGTCATCGGCATACATAAGGACATCACAATTTGACAGATTATTAGGAAGGTCATTTACAGGGTGCGCCATATAAAGTGTCGGTATGGCAACACTGAATAACTTTGACATTTACCAACCGATTGCTTTTGTTAGACATGTTTGGGAAACATCAATCTAGTACAATTTTGACCATGGAACGCTTTACACCAAAACAACGTGCCGAAATAGTGACGCTGTTCATCGAAAATAATCGTTAAATTGTGCCAACAATTGGAAACAAATTTTGATGACCGATGAGGCCATTTCACGCTTTCTGGTGGTGTTAATAAGCAAAATTGTCGCATATGGGGCACGGAAAATCCACACCGCATCCATGAAATACCTTTACACGACCAAAAAGTGACTTTTTGGGCCGGTATCAAAAAGAGGCGATATTGACTGGCCACCCAGATCTCCAGATTTGACCGCCCCAGACTTCTTTTTGTGGTGTTATTTAAAAAGCAAGGTTTACGCCAGCGATCCACAGACCATTGAAGAGCTTAAGGCCAACATTCGTGCCGAAATAGCCACTTTATCGACTGAGACGCTCGAAAAAGTGATGGAAAATGCCGCAAAAAGGGCACATTTTGTTGTGGCCAATAAAGGCGGCCACTTGATTTATGTTGTGTTCAAAAAGTAGTCGAAATAAGTTGTACAGGACCAAATTAAAGGAACAAGATCAACATATAGCATTCGGTTGTTTGTTTTTATATTTATTCAGTGTTGCCATACCGACACTTTATATGGCGCACCCTGTATATAAATAGAGAACAGAAAAGGACCTAACACCGAACCCTGAGGAACGCCTCGCTTAATGGGTAATACATTTGACATAGATTTGCCCGACACTACAGCTTGCCTTCTGTCTACCAGATAGGTTTTAATTAGATTTAGTGCAGACGTCGAAAGATTGTATAAATCCTTTAACTTTGTGAATATAATATCATGATCTACAGTGTCGAAGGCTTTGCTGTAGTCCAGTAATGTCAGAAAAGTGACATTACTGTCGTCAAGCTGCTTAGGTCCTCCGCAACTCTCAATAGCGCTGTTGTACAGCTCCTGTTTTTTCGAAAGCCGGATTGCTTTTGGGTTAATAGCGAATTTTCTTTAAAGAAGTTCTGCAACTGTTTTGCCATTATTTGCTTAAAAACTTTTGATAAAAATGGCAAGTCTGTATTCGCCATTTGGTTTAGAAATAGGGAGAATTTTACCGGTCTTCCACTTGTCAGGAAAAGTCGATGTCGTGAGAACAGTATTTATAATATGTGTGATATGGTCAAGCAGCATTGGTAACAGAATTTTTAGAAATTTAGGATTAAATTTATCAAGACCTTCGGCATTTGACTTTACTTTAAGTATACTTTCTAGGACATCACAAGAACTTACACACATAAAACTAAAACTATTATCACAAATGGGAACAGAATTGACATACATATTATGGGTAGGTGCAGTTACATTTATTTAAACGAATTTTTCATTAATCTTATTCACATCTAAGTCATTGTCCAGTCTTGGTCTGTTTTTTCCTATCCCCATACCTTTTAAGTCCCTCCATATTTGTGCTGATGTAAGTTCACTGGAAAACTTTGGTTTGTAGAAGTTGTTTTTTGCGTTTCGTATCATTTGAACTACTTTTGCTCTTAGTTTCGTAAAGGATTGTTTTCTGTCCTGTGTGCGGTGGCACTTCCATTTCTTGTAGGCAGCATCTCGCAATGTTATGCAGCGCCTAATTTAATTACTGAACCAGGGTGTTTCTTTGGGTTTAATTTTCTTAGTTTTTAAAGGCACACAAGTATCGAACAATCGGTTGAAATTATTGTGAAAAGCATTTAATTGGCTATCAGGGTTCGGCAGGGAATAAATATAGTCCCAGTTATATTTATAGAATTAATTCATCAAGATATTAGAGTCAATTGCCCTGAATTCCCTATAAGTAAACGAGATGTGACTTAAAACTAATTCGTACGTCATACGTCATGTTTTGAAAATGCAGGAGCAGAAATCTGGTCGTGTAAAAGAACCTTATTAGTGTCACATACGAAAAAAATTTCAAGTAGAGTATCACAGGTGCTAGAGAAATGGGTAGGTAAAGAGTTGTTGACTGTTGTTATGCCTAGTGATTTCATGTCAATCATTAGACGTTGTTCCAAAAGCAAATTACTATTGAAATCACCAGCTAGTATAACGTAGGTGTATACGGCTCTCACAGCAATCGGGTCTACGTCCCGGAGCCGACGCAGTGCTCAACACACTGCCCAAGGATTGCGACTCCCGGCATACGGGAAGACAAGTATGTTCAAACTCACCTATCATTTTTCCTATCTATCCTTCATTTTTTTACTATCTGAGCAAGCAACACCGGCCTGCTTACTCAGCCTTCTTCTTCTTTGCGCCGGTGATGTTGAAAGGAACCCAGGGCCCAGAGTGTATCCATGTTCGGTGTGCAGGAGTAACATTACAAGAGGGGTATACTCCGTAGTGTGCTATGCGTGCAAAGATTGGTGCCACCTCAGATGCTCAGGCCTTAGCAGCCCGAACGAGCACAGCGCGCAGTTCAACTGCCCCAAATGTAAACAACTCCAGCCAACACAACATATCACCACACCCACCAGTGTCAACAACAACACCATCCAAGATTGGTATCCTCATCCAACTACACCCTCCTGCGCGCCGATCGCGACCGAAATAAAGGTGGAGGCCTAGACTTTATTGTCCACAACACGGTCTGCTATCGTCCACTGCACTTCAACAACAGTGATGAACACCTGGAAGTACAGGGTATAGCTGTTAAATCCGGAGAAGATGACATTGACATTATAAATGTCTATATTCCCCCCGTGTCAGCATGCAACCCAGGCTACAGACCAAGCATTCGACATCTGCTTGAGGGAGAATTCAGGTTAGTTGTCGGCGACTTCAATGCCCACAGCAACACCTGGTTCTGCGACCTCGGTTGTGATCCTCGAGGTGAGCATTTTGAGGAGCAAATCGACAGCTCCGACTTCTGCACCATCAACGAGGACCATGCCACGAGAATAACAGCTACATGCCGCAGTTCCCCAGACCTCACCATAGTCAGCCCAGCCCTGCTCACTAACACCACATGGCACGCTGACATAGCGCTGAATTCGGACCATATCCCTATCACAACCAAAATCACCAAAGATGCCGATTTCATCACATCTGAAAGACGCACTTTCTTGAATTTTGGCAAGACTGATTGGGATAAATTCGAATTCATCACTGAAACAGAGTTTGGCGACCTCCAAACTCCCACAAGCGCGAGTCAAGGCGAGAAACGCTTTAGGGAGGTATTAGCCAAGGCAGGCAAGAGATGCATACCAGCAGGTCGTATCCCGAAAATAAGGCCTGGCTTTCCCCCAAACGCAGCTAAACTAGCGGACACCCGAGACAACATCCGAAGAGACGACCCATCGAACCCGGAGATTATGCGACTGGGAGAAGAAATTCACAAACTCGTTAATGATCACCGCAAAGAGAAATGGCTACAGCAGTTGGCAGAGATGGACAAAGGTTCGAAAAGGCTCTGGAACACCATAAAACAGCTCACAAATCCACGGAGAAGTGATCAAACTGTGGTGTCCTTCGGAGACAGAACCCCGTCCAATACAACAAAATGCGCAAATGAGCTAAACCGCCAATTTATGGTTTACCCAACAAACATAGGAATGAGGAAACGAGCTGTACGCAGGACTATCCGTAAACTGTCGCTCGAGGAGGAGCAAATCACATTTGAAGCCTCAGAAGTACACCTGGCAATCAAATATGCTAAAAACTCTAAGGCAGTAGGACCAGATAGACTGGCGACCATCATGCTTAATCACATAGGACCTAAGGGCCTAGATTACCTTACCCAGACCCTTAACCTATGTGTCAGCAAGTTGGAAATTCCCGATATATAGAAGACCGGCAAAGTTATACCCATACTGAAACCAGGGCAAACCAGCAGATCAGGGCTCATCTTACAAACCCATAACACTACTATCACCAGTTATAAAAATATAAGAAGCTCTTCTACTGCCTACATTAAAGCAACATCTCCCCCAGCCAAACAGCAACATATGGTCGACCACACAATATTACCTCCAACAGAGCACGCTGCCCAGCAACCTGAAAAGATGGTTGCTAAACTATCTGTCAGGAAGACAGTCGCATGTGGAGTTCAGAGGAGCCACCTCTAGCAGCAGGAAATTAAAACAAGGAGTGCCCCAAGGAGGTGTCCTATCTCCAATACTATTTAACCTCTATATAGCAAATCTGCCAACACCGCCACCAGAGGTCGAAATAGTATCATACGCCGATGACTGCACAGTCATAACATCAGGCAAGGACACTAAGATTCTTGAACTTAGAATGAACAACTATTTGCCAATCTTGGCAAAGTTCTTCTCAGATAGAAATCCTCCGCTACGCTTCTGACCACGTGGACCAAAGAGGTCAAACAAGTGCTCCACATTAATGGCCAGAGCATTCCCACCCTCAACAATCCTAAAATTCTGGGGGTCACGTTTGATTTTCTCTACGTCTTCGCCAAACACGCAGAAGGAGTAGCCAAAAATGCTAGGAGTAGAAACAAGGTCCTTAAAGCAATAGCCGGAAGCAACTGGGGTAAAGATAAAGAAACTATTATGACATCATACAAGTCGATTGGCAGATCTCTTATCAGCTACGCTGCCCCCACATGGTCACCATCCATCAGCAACACTCAATGGAGAAACTTGCAAACGGTGCAAAACGCAGCTCTCCGGGTAGCCACTGGCTGCCACATGATGTCGCACCCCGACCATCTACACCGGGAAATAGAGATCCTACCAGTCCGACAACATAATAATCTACTTACCCAACAGTTCCTCATTAACTGCCAGAACACTTCACACCCAAACCATGAGAGCACAAAGGTTGCCATGTGCAGAAGAGACCGGCCTGTCCGCTACGACCTACGAACGGCCTACCCCTCAATAGAGGCCCTCATCTCTCCAAACCCTATGACACAATTGGACTGCATCGAAGCCAGGAACATCGCTCACACCAACAAGGTTGAAAATATCATTATGGCTCTGCACGACAATGTAGTCCTAGGAGGCAGACCACCGCCTATTGACCGTAGCGAATCAACCCTCCCGCGGAACACTAGATCAACGCTCGCACAACTTCGCTCAGGGAAGAGCAGACAGCTCAACAGCTATCTGGCCCGGATCAATCCGGATATAACGGGCACATGCCCTAAATGTGAACAAGGGCCTCATGACACATCCTATCGAGGCAGCCACCTTCCTCGATCTGGACTTGGGTTCCTAATCTCAACATCTTCTATATTTTAACTCTCTTTTCTTTCTCTTTTCATACTATGAACATACAAATCTACCCAGCACCCATTTGTATGATCCACGTTTAATCCTTTTCGTTGTTGGCCTAAAATTCTTGTTATTATGCTCGTAGTGAAACCTCCCAAATTATCCTCTATTGGAGACATAGACATTACCTAAAGGGAACGCACGCAGTAAACCTAACAAAAAGCCAAAATTGTACATACATATAAGCAAATATAACGAGATCAGCAAATTAAATATACTCTTATTACTAGTATCAACGCAAATTAAGAAGAGACCCATATTATTGTTGGCGAAATGTATTATTGAATTTTTCTGCCTCTCCAGCTTCGTCTTGCAGAGAGGCTGTATCGGCAGAGCGAGGTGGGGAAGAGGGTGTTGTATCGGAAGAGCGTGGTGGGGGAGAGGTCGCGTTGCGATTCAAGCCCACTAGCTCTTGCATATTGCTTATGCACACGTTGTTATCGCGTCCACTCGCTCGCACATGAACAAGCGAACGTCGTGTGTGGACTGCAGAGAGAATATTGCACTTCTTCATTCTCATGGCCTCTTTAAATATCAAAGTCAACCATGCGGAGGCTTAGTTGTTGCTTTGTCTCCCGCCGGTACTGCCCAATGATCCGCAAAACCAAACTCTTGTCGCGAACGTACTCCCGCTTTACAATGATCACCGGATCCACAGTCGTCGACTGTCGCTGTCTCACCCGAAAAATTTCCTTCACCCTGGGGGGCGGTGTGATCTTCAGCGAGAATCAGAGGGTCTTAAAGATGGCCATAAGATTTTCGCCGTCGTTGAATGGAATGCCATGCATCCGGAGATCGGCAGCGACACTCTCGCTTGCCTGAGAAGCAAGCCTAGCCTCAAATTTAGCTTCCAGTGCGTCTACCTGCTGTTTTAAGGCTTGAGCATAGCCATTATTGTTCTCAAGCTCCAGCTGAAGAACTCGTTGCGCCAGCTGATGGAGCTCTGCAGCCATACTGTTCATCCGTTCCTATAGGACTTCAAGGATACGTAGTTCAGTAGCCTGGATGTTGGACTTTATCAGCTCCGCCTGCTGCTCAAATCTCTTGTCAATGAGTCCGAGTAATTCCATGGAAGAAGCATCGGAGGAGCGACCAGACACCAGGTCGATTGCGGCTTTTTCCCGTTGACGCTTGGTAGGAGGAGCCATTGTTGTTGTTTTTGGGCTGATAATTAAGTGATAATTTTAAGATCACGATATCTTATTTCTCCATCCTTATCCTTATCACCGTTCATATTCCTGTACAATCATAGATATTTCGTCTCGAATTTTATAGATAAACAGTAGTTGCGCCGGTGTTGTCACCGTTGTTGAATGAAGTGTGGACCGATACAGCATTAAATATTTCTGTAAGTTATCTTTCCAGTCGCTCTTCTCAGCGTGACTTATTTATAATCGCTTATTTGAGGCTAATATGGCGCTCTGTTAACCAACCTAATGCTATTTAGTTCACAATTTTTCTCTAATTCCTTACTTACACATTGACGTCCGATATCAGCCTGAATTATTTTGAGCTAACCAAAACGTGCAAAAATAGTCTTTAGAATATTAATTGCTTCTTCCGTATCTTGTTTTCTCATAATTTCTACTTCCGTGTACCAACTGAAATAATCTATGATCACAAATAAATTATGTCCCGAAGGCAGAGGCGCGCAAAAATCAATCGCTATATGCTTCCATGACCCCGTCGGTAGTGCAGTTCTTTTTAATGGCTCAGGTGGTGATGGCTGACTTACAAGGAGACAACCTGTACAAGGCTTTACAAAATTTTCGACCATTATATCCATTTTATGCCACCATACTTTAGTTCGCAAGCCTCTTTTCATCACAGTCATCCCAGGATGTCCTTCATGTGCTAATTTTAGGACTTGCTCACGTTGCTCTGAAGGTATGACAATACGCCTACCACGCAGCAAAATATTTCCACTACTGTAATCTCTTGGTCCCATAAATTCGTTTGTAGAGCATATTTCACCAGTATAATTTCTTAGTCTTGAAGTGACACTTCTGGAATTTCGCTATTTTTCCAAGCTTTGGGTTCGGCATGTTCTACTATCCACTGAATGAATTATTAAGTTTCATTATCTAAATCCAATTTCACGTCAACTTGCTTTAACTATCTGGATAAACCATCTGCGATATTGGTCTTTTCAGGCCTATATCTGATAGTGACTTTGTAAGACATAAGACGGACCATCCACCGTTCGATCCGAGCACATAATTTTGACTTCGATCCAAGCAGGGTTTCCAATGCTTTATAATCGGTTATAAGCCCAAACTGACATCCAAACAAAAAGTAGTGAAATTTTTCAACAGCCCAAACAAGAGAAAGTGCCTCATTTTCCCCCTGGGCATAATTTATTTCAGGAGCTGTTAAACTACGACTGGCATATGATATTATTCTCTCAACATCGTTTTGAAATTGAATAAGTAGAGCTCCCAATCCGACTGGACTCGCATCGGCTACTACCAGAGTTAGGCATTTCACGTTATAATATCCTAACGTGACACCCGCTACCAAACTTTTTTTAAGCGTTTCAAAAGCCCGTAAATGTTTCGGGTTCCATTTAAAGTGGCAGTTTTTCTTGGTCAGCTTGCGTAGGGGCTCGCTAATAGCTGCCAAATTCGGATGAAATTTTTCCACATAGTTAACGAGTCCTAAGAAACCACGAACTTCCTCAACATTCTTTGGTTCGCAAAATCGCTTTATGTAAATCATCAATGTAAGTAAATCCCTTACAAAAATTAAATATTTTTTCTATAAAGGGCATAGCCGTATAAGCATGCAAAAACCTCTCTTATCATCACCAAATTTAAATATGTGATAACCATCAATGAGAACCTCACTCTCCTAAATTTTTAGTCTGAAAGTTAAGGAAAGTTAAATAAAAATACTGGTTTTTCTCAAGAACGGCTCAACCGATTTGGTTGAGCTAAATATATATTGTACGTGTGCACAATACAATTCAGCAAATAATTTTTGCACTTTTTAATCACCAGTTCTAAGGCCCAAAATATATTGTTGAATTTTACCATTAATTTTTTGAAATTGTGAATCAATTGCTACACCTACAGTTTTTTGTACATAGAGTATATTAAGTTTGTGCAAAAGAATGTAACAGCCAGAAAGAAGCATCTCCAACCCCATAAAGTATATATATTCTTGATCAGCATCAACAGCCGAGTCGATATAGAGATGTCCGTCTGTCAGTCTGTCCGTCTGTCTGTCCGTATGAACGCACAGATCTCAGAGATGATAAGAGATAAATGTTTGACATGTATGGGACATATGCTTCTTATGTCTGCAGGCAGATCAAGTTTATTTTCAATTTTGGCTGTTACTGCAGTATCAAAAATTATGCTGAGTGTATAATTTCGTTGGTACAGAGTATGTTATAGTCGGGCTTGACCGACTTTCTTCTTGTTTCAATTGGAAATCCCTGAAATCATATAATTTTTGCGATGGCATCAGAAGTGTTTAGCATGGTGAAAATTTAACAAAAAATTTAAATAGTTTCGAAATATATTTAATACAATTAAGCACACTGTATCTACTCACACAGCATTGACTGAAATTTCCCCCTTTTAGTTGATAACACTGTATATCTATGTCTAACATATGTTTGAAAAATACTAATTTCATGTTTTATTGATTTTCATCATGTCATAGTTATGCGATGTGATTGGAAAAACTACATTGTCTTAAGAACCTCTCAATGGAAAAAACACCAAAAAACTATTGGTATCGCAGTAGATAAAGAGACTAAAAAAATTATTTGCAAATTTCAATAATTATTTTTGGGCCTAAGAACTGTTTTTTAAATTGTGGAAAATTATTTTTGAAATCGTGTTGTAAACAATTACAATATATATTAAGCTCAGTCAAATCGGTTAAGCCGTTCTTGAGAAAAAAACAGTTCTTTGATTTAACTTTCCGCCCTCATAACTCCACCCCAATAGCGCCTATTAGACTAAAAATTTAGGAGAGTGAGGTTTTGATTGATGGTTATCACATATTTAAATTTGGTGATGATAAGAGAGGGGGCAGTTTTTGAGTGCTTATACGGCTATGCCCTTTCTGAAATATCTCAGGCGCACAACTAATGTCATTCATCAACCGAGTATAGTGAAATAAACCTTTTAAAATAAACCTAAATAAAAGTAATGATCTCTCTTGATTCTGGTAAAATTTCCTCTTGATGGTACGCTTGCTTTTCGTCGGGTACGAAATCTTCAATTCAATGTCGGGAGTGAATAATTTTCCAGTTCCACAGCTTCATTTACACGTCGCAAATCGACTCAGATTCGACCATATTCCCTTTTGGTGGGCACACGTAGAAAGGGTTGAACCAATCCAACAGCACCTTTCTTTATTAGAAGGTCGATAACCATCCCTTTAATTTTTGCAAACTACAACAAAACAAATCTTTAATCTTAAATTGGGTTGGACCGTCGCGCATTTTCCTGGGAAATACGGTAAAACAATGACAATATTCTGATAATAAATTTAATTGAATATTTTGATTATAATGTTCATCATCATGACAGTAAGCGGAAGCATCTCTTTGCAATTATTGCACCTTTGTACGCTTCTTGCACTACTTACACCTTTGTGCACCATTGTGCATCTCTTTAGAGATTCCAGATCTTTGACCTCATTCGTCTTTTGGTGCTGCCCCAACAAATGCTGTGAAATGTCTCGGTTATTTATAGGTATAGCCCGGCTATATATGCTTAAAAGAATTTGAGTAATATTCCAAAAATATGCAAAAAAGAATAAGAGCACTATTCCAAAAATATTCTAAAAAGAATATGAGTATATTCTTTGATCGATTTATAAATGTAATTTTTCTATACTTAACAAGTAGGTGGCTTGGTGTAGAGGTTAGATGTTTGGATCCGAATCTAAGGTACAAAGGCTCGAGCACCAGAAAGGTCTGACTCGAATTTTTGATGTGAAACATCTTTAATTTCGGTACCGAGGATTTTAGTAGGGGTAAAATTTGATTTCAGCGTCACGCGTCACGCATCACGCGTCACGCGTCACGCGTCACGCTGACTTGCATATTTTGTGGTGTTGTTGTTTTCGGTTTGAATGTGCGGCTGGTGGTGTGCAGTGGGAGTTGGGTGGCCGGCCACACAACTTAAGGTAAAGATGAAGATGAAGATGAATATGAGGATGAGGATGAGGAGGATTTGGGGGAGGAGGATTAGGAGGAGGAGGAGGATTGGGAGGAGGCGGATGAGGATTAGGAGGATTTGGAGGAGGAGCAGGAGGATTAGGAGGCGGAGGAGGATTGGAAGGATTCGGAGGAGGCGGATGAGGATTAGGAGGCGGAGGAGGAGGATTAGGAGGCGGAGGAGGATTGGGAGGAGGCGGATGAGGATTAGGGAGATTTGGAGGAGGAGCAGGAGGATTAGGAGGCGGAGGAGGATTAGGAGGAGGAGGAGGAGGAGGAGGAGGAGGAGGCTTTGGAGGAAGAGCAGGAGGATTAGGAGGCGGAGGAGGATTGGAGGAGGCGGATGAGGATTAGGAGGATTGGGAGGAGGCGGATGAGGAGGATTTGGAGGAGGAGCAGGAGGATTAGGAGGCGGAGGAGGATTGGGAGGAGGCGGATGAGGATTAGGAGGATTTGGAGGAGGAGCAGGAGGATTAGGAGGCGGAGGAGGATTGGAAGGATTCGGAGGAGGCGGATGAGGATTAGGAGGCGGAGCAGGAGGATTAGGAGGCGAAGGAGGATTGGGAGGAGGCGGATGAGGATTAGGGAGATTTAGAGGAGGAGCAGGAGGATTAGGAGGCGGAGGAGGATTAGGAGGAGGAGGTGGAGGCTTTGGAGGAGGAGCAGGAGGATTAGGAGGCGGAGGAGGATTGGGAGGAGGCGGATGAGGATTAGGAGGATTTGGAGGATGCGGATGAGGACTAGGAGGATTTGGAGGAGGATTATTAGGCGGAGGAGGATTGGGAGGATTTGGAGGAGGCGGTTGAGGATTAGGAGGATTTGGAGGAGGCGGATGAGGACTAGGAGGCGGAGGAGGATTGGGAGGAGGCGGATGAGGATTTGGAGGAGGAGCAGGAGGATTAGGAGGCGGAGGAGGATTGGGAGGAGGCGGATGAGGATTAGGAGGATTTGGAAGTTGCGGATGAGGATTAGGAGGATTTGGAGGAGGATTAGGAGGCGGAGGAGGATATGGAGGAGGCGGATGAGGATTAGGAGGATTTGGAGGATTTGGAGGAGGTGGATGAGGACTAGGAGGCGGAGGAGGATTGGGAGGAGGCGGATGAGGATTTGGAGGAGGAGCAGGAGGATTAGGAGGCGGAGGAGGCGGATGAGGATTAGGAGGATTTGGAGGATGCGGATGAGGATTATGAGGATTGGGAGGATTTGGAGGAGGCGGATGAGGATTAGGAGGAGTATTAGGAGGCGGAGGAGGATTGGGAGGATTTGGAGGAGGCGGATGAGGATTAGGAGGATTTGGAGGAGGAGCAGGAGGATTAGGAGGCGAAGGAGGATTAGGAGGATTTGGAGGAGGCGGATGAGGATTAGGAGGATTTGGAGGAGGAGGAGGAGGAGGATTAGGAGGCGGAGGAGGATTGGGAGGAGGCGGAAGAGGATCGGGAGGAGGCGGATGAGGATTAGGATGATTTGGAGGAGGACAAATCCTCATCCGTCTCCTCCCAATCCTTCTCCTCCTCCTCCAAATCCTCCTAATCCTCATCCGCCTCCTCCAAATCCTTCCAATCTTCCTCCGCCTCCTAATCCTCCTCCAAATCCTAATAATCCTCATCCGCCTCCTCCAAGGCCTCCTCCTCCTCCTCCTAATCCTCCTCCGCCTCCTAATCCTCCTGCTCCTCCTCCAAATCTCCCTAATCCTCATCTCAGGTTTATCGAGAATTGAGTTATGAATATCTAGTAAGTGAAAGGCGGTGCACATTTTATACAGCATGTTTCACATCAATGCCTCGTGAGTGTGGACCACACTCACACCTTTTTTTTTCCTAATACATTTTAATGGTTTCTCCCTGCGTTTTACATAAAAATCTACCAATCAAAGCCAAACATAGCAGAAACTGGGGAAGAGTGAAAATAAAACAAACTAAAAATGGATCAATATATTGGCATACAATTATTTAAAAATATGTTTTTTTAGTTTAATATTTTAAAAAACTATAAGTTGCAGCTATGAACCACAATAATTTTTTCTATATTTTCGGCTGTAAGACTTTCTCGTCTGTCCGATAGGATATTTTTATAAATCGAAAATGATCTTTCAACATCGCAAAAAGTTATTGGGGCATAAAAATAATTGTACATAAATTTCTTTTTTATAGCTGTTTCTACAACTGTGCTCTCAAAATTTTTTGATAAGCGGTGCGCTAAGCTCTAAGAAAAATGTATTTTTTGCTAACACGTTGTCCTGCTTTATCCGAACAATATTCCCAACATCTCCAAGTGCAAAACTTCAGAGACTCTTGAAGATTGATAATTAGCTGGACTGATTTTATAAGACTCTGGCCATGCTTTTCTAATAGTAAAATCGTGTTTGCGATCTCCTTATAGTTATTGTCAATATACATCAAATTGACGAAAAGCTCCTCATCCACAATTAACTTTTGGGCCACTGCGATGCATTTGGACTCTGCGCTATCAAGTTTTTCTAGTACACCTGCAGTTAGCCGGCTCGAGGTCATGTTAATGCTTTCGCATAACTTTAAACGGAGACACAACACCACAAAGGTTTTCTAGTACCTAAAAAAAGATTAGTAAGAAAAGAAGGAAGTTATATAATTTTAGTTTCTTACCAGCTTAATATTTGAAAAATGTTTCGAATAAAATAAGGCAGCGTTCAACCATGTACCCCATCTGGTGATCACCGGCCGTGAGGCTAGTCGCACAAGAATTGGGGTTGTATAAAAATAATAATCCAAAAACTAATCAAAATCAAAATTTTTCAAAGAAAACTTACCCCGATTCTATAACTAACCCTCAATGTCACACTCAGTATTACTCTTAACCACCATTTAGACCTCCCAATAACTATAACAACCAAGAAAGAATTCAATCTCACCAAAACCA
This sequence comes from Lordiphosa fenestrarum, assembly GCA_035044985.1. NCBI lineage: Eukaryota > Metazoa > Arthropoda > Insecta > Diptera > Drosophilidae > Lordiphosa > Lordiphosa fenestrarum. Next base: position 40,112 of record JAWNNO010005123.1, on the reverse strand, counting down.
ACATGAAGTAGTGAATAACCAAAATCAGAATCAAGTTCAAGAATCTAGCCAACAATCTCGTCGTCAAGATTATATGCAAAATCAAAATAGGCAGCACAGAAATCAGAGATTTGATAATAATAGATTCCAGTCAAACTATGATAATCACCCTAGTAGCTCCCAACAGCAACAACAAAATAGCTTGACAAATTATATACCTGATGCGGATGGGCCAGCGAAAAGACCACGTGAATCAGATTCGGGACAACAAAGACGTGGCGAGGCGATGGACACTTCCGAAAATTTTCCAATACGAGCCTCGGAAAACCAACAGTAACAAACTCCACGATTCAATTAAAAATTGTTAGCCAAGATTATTGTTGCCTTATAGATACTGGTTCGAGCATTAGTTTGATAAAACCAAATATTTTGGAAAATCGTCCCATACAAGAATCTAGTCCTAGAACGATTAAGACAATGTTAGGAGAAACCACCTTAAGCCATGTGAGATTGATAGAAGCGAACTCCATAACAGGTAAATAAGGGGAAATTCCATTATTAATGTATGACTTTTCTAACAATAACGATATTTTTTTAGGAAGAGATTTGCTCAATCTTGCCAAAGCTTTCATAAATTTCGTTGAGGAATATGTTCAGTTTAATGGCCAAAAACATTTTTTCACTTCCAATTTTATAGCATGCAAGGAAGAAAGAGATAAACAGGAAGAATAAGTAAGGTATAATAAAGTGTTATCCACTAAAGATGTTGAAAACCTAAAAAAAAAATCGGACGATATAGAATTTAACTGAAGAAATGAATTTTGCCAATAGCATCAGAGATGACCATTTAAACGAGGAGAAGAAAAAGGCACTGAGAAACGTGATAAATAAAATTAAAGATATACAGTTTCAGAAGGGTGATAAATTGACTTTCACGCATACTATCAAACACAAAATTATAACTAAAGATGAAGATCCGGTATATCAAAAGCCGTACAGATACTTTTCAGTGTTGCATGGAGGAAATTCTTAAAGACTTGATAGGCTGTCATTGTTTAGTATATCTTGACGATATAGTCACATTTTCTACGTCTCTTCAGGAGCATATACTATCACTTACAAAAGTTTTTGAGAAACTAAGACAAGCCAATTTAAAATTGCAAATGAACAAATGCGAATATTTGAAAAGGGAAACGGAATTTTTGGGTCACACTATCTCACCCAATGGTATCAAGCCTAACCCATGTAAAATAAAAACAATTACAGAGTTCCCAATTCCAAAAACAGAAAATCAAATTAAGTTTAATTTTTGTGACTACGCGGATTTTATAGAAAGTACATAAAAGACTTTGCTAAAATTGCCAAGCCCATGACGAATTATTTAAAAAAGGGACAAACTATTGATATTGACAACAACGAATATAAAAATTGTTAATAGCAAGCGACCCCATACTCATTTTTCCTGATTATAGCAAAACATTTACCTTGACTGCAGATGCAAGCAACTTTGCATTGGGCGCTGTGTTATCTCAGGATAAAAATCCAATTTGCTTTGCCAGTCGGACGCTTAATGACCACGAGTGTAAATATTCTGCTATAGAGAAGGAGTTATTGGCAATAGTGTGATCAGATCATAGACCTTTGGCTTGGCTTCACAATTTAAAAGAACCGAACATGAAGTTGCAACGGTGGAAAATCAGACTCAATGAGTAAGATTTTGATGTTCATTACATCAAGGGAAAAGAAAATTACGTTGCAGACGCACTTTCTAGGGTTAAAATAAAAGACGATTGCGATCATGAACACCTTAAAAGCGAGGAAATTAAACACACTAATTACATGAACGATGATGATACAGACTCAGTAGTTTCGATCATTAGTGTAGTAGAAAATCAGAGTTCATTGGTACCAACAATTCATAGTGCTCAAGAGGATAACTTAGCAGCAATACCAATAACAGAACGACCACTCCAGAGACAATTAATTTTCATTAAAGGCCAAGAAGAAAAAATTGAAACAGAAAAATTATTTAGTCGTACCGTAATAAAAATATTCTATACTGTTATGACAAACGAGAATGGTAAAAAAATTATTCTGGAATTGATCTGTGGACGAACTAGCACCATACTATTTGATCAAACAGAAGACTTCTTGCTTTTCCAAAAAGAATATATGAATCTTATACGTCCTAATACTGGAACTCGAGTTTGTAGGGCAACGAAAAATCTTATAAATATAAAAAGCTATTTAGATTTCAAGGAATTGATTATTAAATTACACGAAGAAAAAATTCATCAAAGAATTCAAAAAGTTATAATTGATTTCAGGCAGAAATATTTTTATTCAGATTATATAAAGTTAACACAAAATATTGTGAACGATTGTGGAACCTGCAATTTAAGTAAGCAGGAAAATAGAACAACAGATTTATCATATTATCCAAATACCAAGAGATAAATACGTTATTGACTATTTCTTTAGAAATAATAGAACATTTCTAACATGTATTGATATGAAATCGAAATTCTTATCGGCTATTGACAACTGACTGGATTGAAACGAAAAAGGCTCTGTTGAAAGTGTTTAATTATAAAGGTAAACCGAAAGTTTTGAAAATGGATCAAGATCCAGGAATGACAAGTAGAGTCCTATGTTTAATGAGAAAATGAGAATAATAATAACAGAAAATAAATATATGAATATATAAATATAAATATGGAAGAAATACTTTACAATTATAACCACAAAACAATTCACATCACCACAGGTAAAACCCCAGCTTCAATATTTCTGATTAATGAGGAACCTCGGGAAGACACACAAAAGAGTAAAGAAGATAAAATTAAACAGTTAAACAAAGAAAGAAATGAACATGAGATTGATACAGCTTTTGCTAAAGTAGATATGAAATAGAAAAGAAAACTAAAGATTGATAATTTAGAGAGACTGGGCAGTTGACTAAATTTGACGACATTCATTACAAAGAATTTATTAATCATAGAAATATAAGGAGACATAGGTCTAAATTTAAACGGACGAAATTAGTTTGGAAATCCAGATATTCAAATGATCACCCTATAAAAAATAATGATAGTAATAGTAATGCCCAGCAGCAAACAATAGAAGATAAATTTTAGAATCAAAACAAAAAAAATAAAAAACAAAAATTGAAATTGAATTTGAAAAATACTTGGTTTTTATATATGTTGATGTAAAACTATATGTAACGAAATTTGTTATTATATTGTAAAAACATCAAGCTCACAATATCGCGTAATAAATTGTATAAAAGCCGTAAAAACAAACGTCGGACCATTTTTGTTAACGAGGACGTTAGCATTCTTGATGAAGGGAGGAGTTATGTATTCGAAGTTCCACTGTACTCCTCAGCGCAGCCGCAGCAGCCTGCACAAGTCGAAAACAAATATGAAGATCAAAACAAACCAAACGCAACTAAACGGTTTGTTTGCACACGACACCAAACCTGTATTAATAAGTTCAGTTAATTTTGCACACGGCCCCAAGAATTGATTTTGCGTTTTGCTTAAAACTGAGCTTTTGCTAGAGATAAGACAAGACATTGTAAGGGAGTTCATAATCGACACTCATGGGAGAAAATACATAATTAAACTTAAACCCAAAAAACTTAATTAGCTATCGGTTAAGATTTGTATACATAGAATTAAATAATATACAAACGAGAAAGCTAAGCTAACTTGCCGAAGTTTTTATACCCTTGCAAGTGCTCGCTTAAATATTTTCAAAAAATACTCTTTTTCCCATTTTCCGACCGATCGTTCGTATGGGAGCTATATGATATAGTCATCCGATTTGGACAAAAACTTGTAGAATTATGTAAAAGCACGAGAAACAAACAAATACAAAATTGCAGGATGCTACCATTAAAAACAAAAAAGATTCTCCAACTAAGACTGTTTTTCAGACCTATCTTTTGAATGGCAGCTATACCATATAGTTGTCCGATTTTAATAAAAATTGGTAGGATTATAAAAAAACATATAAAACCTACGATTACAAAGTTTGGAGACGTTTCCATTGAAAAAGAAAAAAGTTTTTCATACTGAAACTAGTTTTCCGACCGATTGTTCCTATGGGAGCTATGAGATATAGTCATCCGATCCGGTCGGTTCCGACATATTAGTAGTGTGCAGCACTACTCTGTGCAAAATTTCAGCTCGATAGCTTTAAAACTGAGAGACTAGTTCGCGTAGAAACAGACAGACAGACAGACAGACAGACAGACAGACAGACAGACAGACGGACAGACGTACAGACGTACAGACGTACAGACGTACAGACGGACGGACAAAGCTCAATCGACTCAGCTCGTCACCCTGATCAAGAATATATATAGTTTATGGGGTCGGAAATGAATATTTGTATGCGTTGCAAACTTCTGGGCAAAATTATAATACCCTTTGCAAGGGTATAAAAAAGTGTTTCCAATTTTCATGTTAGCTCTTTCTGTGATTTGAACCTGGGCATTTCATATTCGAAGTCAAACAACTTACATCTACACCACAATACCAATAAGTTCAGTTAAGAAAAATAACATTTTTAAGAAACCAAAAAAAGAATATATTCTTATTCTTTTTATTCTAATTTGAATAAGTATATGCCAAATATGCTAAAGCATATAAGTCCGGGCTATATATATTAGGTAATATAAAACCAAAAATTATTGTGAAAATCGGGAATTTTTTTAAATAATTGTTTTACACAATAAATATCCAATATCACAATCTAATGCGATCTATCTACTTACTTATTAAAAACACTAATCTATCTTAAGTGCAGCCTTGTATGTTTAGAGTTGTTGAAGTAACCAACTTATAAATTACGGTAAATACGCACAGCTTATATTAGTTCCACTTACACAATTTCTGCTGCTTTTCTTATTGAGATAGTGTTTTTTTTTAACCTAACCAACCAAATATCTGCTTGCGTTCTTTTTTTGTTATCCTCGTCGCCAATGTAGTATTCCGTACGATATATACTGATAGACTGAATATTTATTGTTCTTGTTGTACTATTATATGTAGCCTCCCCAAGCGGCAACAGCTAATCGAACGTTTTTTCTGCTAAAAAAATTAAAATCCTTCCTTAATGTGTTAGAGCAGAGGTGAGCACGAAATTTGATTTTGGAAGCTGTCCAACAACAACAACAAAAAATAATAGAGGAAAGTTAACTTCGGCTCGGCCGAAGTTTATATACCCCTGCAGCACGTTTTTCTAACGAGGTTAGGCTAGATAGTTTCGAGCTGACCCCAGATGGGGTCACACATAGACCTTAGGGTCCTTAAAGAGGCCGGGTGGTTATCTGGGTACGATTGGCTTAGAAATCCAGGAGGATTTTTGACGTTTTGGCGAATGCCAATAATTGTTTTGAGGGCCTCTTGGCCGTTTCTTCCAAAGAAGTGAACCGTGGGGTGTGCAGAAGCTTTAACCTTATCGTGGCAATTACTGAGCAGCTGCAAATGAGGTGTTTTGGAGCTTCTGAGACTCCAGGTTCCATTAATTTCCAGCAGGTGTCCTCTCTACCAACTATGCTGTGTCCATAGCTTTGTAGCACCATGGTGCCTGCCGCACAATGACGTTAAGCAGTCTTTTGTGCCAGAAGGCGTGATTGGATGTCCACCTAAGGTTGACACCTATGATGTGTTCTAATGCTTTGGTTGGAGTGGACCTCAGTGCCCCCGTAATGGGTGATAGGCCCCAAGTGCTACTAAGCATCTTCTGGGATGCATAGAGTGCATTGGTTGCCTTCTTCACTCATTTTCCACATTCGGCTTCCATGACAGTTTACTGTCGATTAATACTCCAAGGTAATAAACTTTATTCTTTGGCGTTTGTGTTATTTCATTTATCTTTGGTGGTGTCCATTGCGGTACCTTGTATCTCTTGGTAAAGAGAATGAGGTCCGTCTTCTCCGCATTGATACTAAGTTCGGCGTCTGTGACTCATTTTTGTATCTCTTTAAGTGTAGAGTCCATGATTGAGCTGAGAGTTGATGGACATTTTCCCACGATAATTATGCTTATGTTGTCGGCATATGCGGTCATCTTTGGTGCTTTCCTGCGAAATTTCGTTAGTAGTTCGTAAACCACAAGGTTCCATAGAAGGCGTACCGCCATGTGCCTCCTTGGCCATGGTTGTGGTACCCCACTCGGCTTGTACTCTTCTGCACCTCAGCAGGTTGTATATCCAAGAGTCCAAAGCCTTATGTATTGATACAGCTCTTAGGCTGGGCATTATCGCCTCCGTGGAGACGTTGAGTGCACCAGAGATATCGAGGAATGCTCCCAAGGGATCGTCTTGATGGTACAGTGCTTTCTCGATGGTAGCTATTAGAGAGTGTAGCACTGTTTCCGGCGATTTCCCTTTCGTGTATGCGTGTCGGTTGTTCTCCAGGGTCAGGTTCATCCCTTCTCTTAAGTGGAGGTCCAGTAGTTTTTTAATTGTTTTAAGCAGGAATGAAGTAAGGGTAAAGCGTCTGTAGTCTCTTGGCTGCACGTTACTACATTTCCCCGCTTTGGGTAGAAACATAGCACATGCTGTCCTCCAGGCCTCAGGTACATAACTCCACCACAGGCAAGCTTCCAAAATGGACTGTAGCCATGGTACGATTACACCTTTGGCGGGAATTATGCCAACCATGCCGGGGGACTTGTAGCTCGTGAACGAGTCCTGGAGTGACTTAGTTGGTTTGGATGTTGGTTTGTTGAGTGCTCAGGTCCTGAAACGTGTCTGGCTCGGTGACTATAGTGCAGCCCGGAAAGTGCGCATTTAGGAGAGCGCAAGTAGCTTGCTTGGTGCTTTCTGTCCAGTGACGCTCTACTGTTTGTAGTTGACTTTGCATAGGAGGCTGCTTTGAAAGCAGCTTCCTGAGTCTGGCTGCTTCCGAGACGTTCTCTATGCTGGAGCAGAAGGTTCTCCACGAATGTTGCTTTGCCTTCCTTACTTTTTTTTTGAAGAAGCGAAGTCTTTTCTTGTACTCCTCCCAGATGATCGCTTCATCCGCTTGTTTGGCGAGTTCAAAGCATTCTTGAACGTCCTTCCTCTGCTCTTTCATTTTTGGGGTCCAGGGGGATCTGGTTCTCCTTTTTGTAACTGTGACCTTACATGAGGTTTTGTTGGCTTCGATGAGATTGACAGTGAGCTTCTTTACGGTCTTCTTTATATCTCACACCGAGCAAATGGGCGTTGGCATCGGCAATTTTAATTCTACTGTCTTAAGGTTCTTCACCCAGTCAGTGCTCCGAGGGTTCCTATAGACGTTTCTAGTTTGGCAGTAGTCGAATTTGATCTTAAACTGGATGTATTTGTTGTCGGAGAAGGAGTATTTATCGAGAACTCTCCATTCTGACGCCTGATAACTTTTCCCTAAGGTCATGGTTAAGTCTAGGACGTTGGCCGAAGTTGGTTTTACATATGTGCGTACGTCTCCAACGTTTTCTACACTTAGACTGGTTTGTATGACAAAATGTTAGACAGACTCACCACTGTCGTTGATGTCCAGGCGTTTTGATGACGGGTTGCTTCTTGTTGCTTGCCACCGCCGTCAGTCTTCCGAGTTCAGCCGGTGGTGCCTCTCGCTCATGCGCCAAAAGTATTGGCTCGTCCCTACCACCCTCCATGTCCACAATAGTGAGGTAATCCGTGCTGTAATTTGTCATTAGATACGCATGGTTGCCTTTTCTTACCAGAATGACCGTCCTTGCTACTTACTGCGGTGGGGTAGAAAGTGTTGTAGTTTTTTGACTTTAGCCCGAAAATCTTGTTGCCCGCCGCTATTCAAGGTTCCTGAACTAAAGCCACATCGGCGGGCCCTTCCTCCAAAGTTAAAAGGAGCTCCGCCGAAACAATCTTTTTCTTATGCAAGTTGACCTGGATTGCCTTCAACTGCATGACAGGTGTCAGCATCCTCCGGTCCCGATGGATCAGCCTGCAAGGTTGTGTCGCCATCCTCGTCTTCTTTTGCAGACTGTGCTGCCACCGTAATGTCGAGGCTGCTGGTTTTTTCGACCATCGTGTTGATACCAAGGCTGCAAACCTTTAAAATTATAAATGAGGTTCGGTCTGGGGGTTCGAACCCATTGTAAAATCCAAAGTTCGGTTCGCGGACCGGTTCTTGGAACCCCTGAACCCAAGGTTCTGGTTCGAACCTTAGTTAGCTTGCACATTAAAGAATATTTTGACATATGATTTATTAATACGTTGAAAATAAAACAAATATACCTTCTATCCATAAGCTTAATCATAATGAACTTAAGTTATTTCAATTATCAAATCCATTAGATGACAATAACAGCTTTAAGAAACTGCTAGTATAAGTTAATAAGCATTGGAATTAAAAAAAAGTTCGGAAAAATGTATATGCATTAATATAATATTTATATATATAAAAAAAGTTGGGTTTATATGTGAAGTTTCACAGATATGCTCGGTTTCTAGATCAGATTTCTTCAGTTAAGCATGTTAATATCTTTAGTTCAAACTAGTTATCATACTATATCTTGGCACTTTTCTTTAAAAATCCTCCACACCTAGTTAAAAATGCAATCGCTCATACAGAAATCTCCTGAGATTTTCTATATTTCCTTGGATGTATCGTTGAAAAAATTACCTAATTTGATGAACCAAACCTCATTTTTCGAAAAAGTGTTCCGGTTCGGGTTCAGGTTCGAGGAGTCAAAAATGTAAGGCTCCTGGTTCATGTTCCGGTTCCCGAACCGAACCGGCTTTTAGGGACTCGGTTCCGGACCGGTTTGCCTTGGTTGATACCGAGGTCTTTCTCCACCTCTCCAGCCTCCAATGTGTGCTCATTTGTGTCCTCGGGGTGGCGTTTCTTGAAACGTAGGTGCACGCCATCGTCCCGAATCTAGGGTAAAGCAAATCCTCGGCCTCCTTGTTGATCTGGAGAACCACGTGCTGCCAGTTTTTGTCGGGCCTAGCAACATGAAGTACCTGCCAGTCTCCAGTTGGCACATCTGGATTTTGCCATTGTAGGAGTTTCAGCGCCTGCTTCTTTGGTATGACCCGTGGGAAGAGTACTTTCGCTTTCCGAACGGACGGAATACAGATTCTGTCCACAACCTCGTCTGGCCACTCTCCCAAAGGCTTCCCATGTCTGCAACAACGCTTGTGACCTACATAAGGGTGAGGTCGTCCCTACATTTTGGGATTTTGACTCCATACATCCAGCCTGCTCCGCTACAGGTTGCTCTGCTGGGTCCTCCATCCTTTTAAAAATTTCCTCGAACAGCTTCTCCACTTTCTTCCACTGTTCGGGCGTCATCTTACCGTTAGGGTAGTTCCTGCGGTCTTTGGCGGGGCTTTTTACTGGCCGCTACTGCCGCTTGTTGGCCAAACTCTCCTCCATTTTGTTGGCGTATTTTGCGGAGGTGGCTTCCATCGCCGGTTTCTCCGCCAGGTGTTTTCGGCCCTCATTAATTTTTTGCTCGGCCCACGCAAGCTTGTTCCACTCCTCTAGGGTGAGAGCCGCATTATATTGGGCTTCCATTCGCATGCCCTCCTTGTTTCGTTTGGATTTTTCCTTATAATTGGTAATAGACCCCGCCCGAATAGCAGATAACAGCAGCTTTTCCTCAACCTCCGTATTGATAGAACCTCCGGGCGATTCACAGTCCGAGTCTGTATCGACTGCGGCACACGTGGGTCTTTGTCTTATGACCTGGCCTGCTCCAACCACGACAGAGGTGTTACCGCTGGTGACACGAAGTGGGGATCTCCCCTCACAGTGCCCGCCGGTGGTAGGAGTCACGCCTTCCACCAACGTTTGGGTTGATATCCTAGCCCGAATTAGGTTCTTTGAGTTGTCCATTATAAATGTACCCACAGTGGTTGATTTTATTCTTGGGAACCGCCCCATAGCATTTTATTCCTGCTGCCAGGCACCTCTAACCATGGCTTTGGCTCAACTCTACCCAACATTAAGCTGGATCTTGTTGGCCATCACCATAGCTGGACACTGCATCTCCTGAGTGTAAGATGAGAAAGAGACACTAGGTATTACCCGCTTTAAGCCGAGGTACATATAGTGTCCATTGCCCAGCCGACACCCTCGTGGAGGGTTCAGATAGAGGGTTTTTGCCAGCCGTTTTTCTAACCAAGTTGAACGACATTTTTACTGAAAACAAACAAGTTTTTCTCACTAAGACAACTTTTCTGACTTCGGCACTATTTCATACCCTTGCAGATGGTATATTGAAAATGTTCAGATGTTTTTAAAGCATAAAAGAAAGCATCTCCAACCACATAAAGTATAAATATTCTTGATTAGCATTATGAGCTGGGTCGACATAGCCATAAGAAAGATCGGTCAAAAACACTTTTGCTTTCAATGAAAACGCCTCCAAACTTTGTATTTCTTATTTCTCCATGCACTTCCTTGATTTAACTAAGTTTGGTCGAAGTCGGATATCTATATAGAAAAGTAGAGTCTGATATTTCGAAATGTACATATTTTTTTTCTGGGCCTTTCCATATGATATGTACATTAAGGTGGCCCTCATGTATATTGAAAAAAATTTTCTGACGCAAATTCTAGCTCTCTTAGCCAAAAATCATTTGATTTGATGTAAAACTAAAAAATATAAAGATTCACGCAGATTGATGAATGTTTAGAGGTCGCTCAACAGCCCTAAAGTTGGAAAAAAAGCATTTTTCTTCCATTTTCTCCATAAAACTAGTTGAAACAACTCTAAAAATCTAAAACAGCTACATTTCTTTAAAATTATCGTATTCTATGCAATCTTATCTTTCCAAAATGAGGTTTATAAAAACAGCCACAGCGGCATGAGAATAAAATCTTAAGTTTTGACTACTTTCATCAAAAAATTTTAAAAAAAAAGCCATTCCATGTCCGATTTTTGTGTTTGTGGGCTTTTCTTAAAGTTAATTAAATACTTTAACTTTGAGTTTTAAAAAAACTTAAATATTTGTTATCCATGTGCATTTAGAAGCATTTGAATTCCGAAAAATTGTTAAATTTAGCAAAAATTTGATTTTTTTTCGTACATTTGAGCCCATAGCAATAAAAGCACTCACGCTATCACATTTTTGTCTGAAAACCAAACTTTTGGCCAACTGTTTTCTTTTAAAAATTTTTGAGCACTCTTCAATCGGTGCAAATAACAACAAAGTTATGTGAGTTTAAGTGGACGCATCTTGTGAAAAACGAAAACGAAAAACGGGTTTTCGATAATATCTCGATAACTATTCGACAGATTTTTTTCATGTCGATTTTCGAGCTCAGCAGACCAAAATACTTTAGAAAAAGTTGGTTGGGGGAAGATCGACTTCCATTTTGTCGATCAGTGTCTGAGGTTAATGCCTTTTATTAGTTATAAAACGATTAATATTAGTCGTACAAAAATGTAAAACTTCGTTTTGGAAAGGTAAGATTGCATAGAATACGATAATTTGAAAGAAATGTAGCTGTTTTAGATTTTTAGAGTTGTTTTAACTAGTTTTATGGAGAAAATGGAAGAAAAATGTTTTTTTTTCCAACTTTAGGGCTGTTGAGCGACCTCTAAAGATTCATCAATCTGCGTGAAACTTTATATTTTTTAGTTTTACATCAAATCGAATGATTTTGGGCTATGAGAGCTAGAAAAAAAAACACTTTTCTAAAAGAGGGCCACCCTAATGTACATACTACTGTGGGCAAAAAGTAAGGTGATTGTTTGTAGAATGAAAAATCTTTATTTATTCTTCTAAATCAATTTCATCCCCTTTAAAGTAATCCCCTCCCGATAAAATAACCTTATGCCAACGTTTTTTCCAATCCTCGAAACATGCCAAATAGTCCCTTTTCGGTATAGCCATCAGCGCTTTCTTCGGATTTGCTTTTATCTCCTCAATCGACTCGAAACGCGTTCCCCGAAGTGGTCTCTTGAGTTTTGGGAATAGCCAGAAGTCACACGGAGCTAAATCAGGCGAATACGGTGGTTGCGGAACGATATGCGTCGAATTTTTGATGACTTTTTTTGCAAAAAATGGAGAACTTTCGGTACCAAAACGAGATTTGACTTTTCGTAGGCCCAAATGGTCTTTCAAAATGGTTTTCACAGATCCTTCTGATATTCCGATCATATCAGTAAGGTCTCTAACAGTCAACCGACGATTTTTGCGCACTAATTCCTCCACTTCATTGACGTGTTGGTCATCTGTTGACGTCGATGGTCGTCCGGAGCGCTCCAAGTCATCCGCAAACAAAATTTTATGGCACTTCTCTGCTCAGACATTGTAAAAATCGAAAAATGCACTCTTGGTCGTTTGAAAACACAAGCGTAAATATATTTTTGATAATGACATTCACATGAAATTTGGCACAGATGTCATCAACAGTCCTGCCAACTCAAGAAAAAAAAAACCTGCCCGAATTGTTAGGCCCGCGAAGTTTAAATTGACCCTTACACCTTACTTTTTGCTCACAGTAGTATATTACGGTTTCGTGAAAATGTAAATGGCAAGTTGACTATTTGACAGTTGCTTTGTTTTGTGTGCTGTAAGTGAGAAGTAAAATGTGCGATAAAATCAATAAAAATAAAAAGCCAGCACTTCTGGGCATGATGAGACACCATTGCAATGAAACCCTTCGTGCATTTGTCGAGTGGGAGAATGACTTCAATTCACACAAATTTTCAAACAGCGTTAAATTTTTGTGACAGCTTACATTTGGGTTGCTTTGTTGTGACTTCATTAACATAAAATCTATTATTTTGCTTAACAGCATTAAAATCACAAGGAGCGAATGGACAAATTTTTTTTATATATTCATTTATTTTCCTGTGGAAAATATGTTACATAGTTTTCGATATGTGATAATATGTGAAAATCTGTACATATCTGCTTTAGTGGAAATATCCTATTAGTGGGAAAAACTTGCTAGATTTCAATCGAAATGTTCTTTAAATTAGTTAAAAACACGTGCTTCATTTCCCTCGACAAATTAGTTCTGTGCAAGTAATTTAAACTTTAAGAGCTCACTAAGGTAAGCGTTTTTTTTTTTAAGTATTATATTAGGTCTATGAAATAAACCAGAGTCCGGATTTTATTTGAATACATCCGTATCCAATGCCTTTGACACTTTGCCATCAACAGTGTCAGTCCTGAACCGCGCTGAGCCGTTCTTAATTAAGTAAATAATAGACGTATGCATTATTCCAACCTATAACGCTCCTTGTGTTCTTAATAGTGATGGGTTCTCTGTAGCAACCACTCAGCCTGCCCCCATAACAAAGATCCCCAACATCACATTTTAATTGTTTTAATAATCTTGCAAAGGGTGTTTTAATTTTGCGCAGAAGTTTGCAACGCATAAAAATATTCATTTCCGACCCCATAGACTATATATATTCTTGATCAGGGTGACGAGCTGTGTCGATTGAGCTTTGTCCGTCCGTCCGTCTGTCTGTCTGTTTCTACGCGAACTAGTCTCTCAGTTTTAAAGACCATATCCTATTGCTCCCATACGAGCGATCGGTCGGCAAATGGGAAAAAGAGTATTTTTTGAAAATATTTAAGCGAGCACTTGCAAGGGTATAAAAACATCTGTGCCGAAGTTAGCTTAGCGAAGTTAGCTTAGCTTTCTCGTTTTTCATTTATAAAAATGTCTGTTGTAATTGTTGTAACAGTTAATAATTAAGTATTTTTCTGTGTTCTCCATTGAAAAACGGAAGCTTTTTTTTTTAGAAAAAATTTGATTGTTCACCGAAAAGCTTCGTTCTACATCACATGAAGTCAACGGTGCATTATTGTTTTCGTCTCCGATCTCTAAACCTCTTACCTCAATTCAATCTTTGCCAGGAGAGTTTTTTCTCAAACAATATGATTAATAGGGTGATTGAGATGCATGCGTTGCATGGGACGTATTCTTTTCTAGCCGACATTCTCCGATTTTGAAGGGCCTTCCTCTATTAACTTATAAATGAATCCTGCTAATCCGAAATCATAAATTTTGGATTCAATTTCCAAAGCGTTCGAAAAGTCACATTACGACAGAAATCATAATGTTTCATAATGTGCCTTTACGAACCAGTGAACCGAAACGAAACCGCGGTTCAGTTAGCTCCAAAAAACATGTAATGAACCGAACCGGCGGTTTAGAAACTGTGTGAACCACTGAACCGAGCCAAGACTTATATTCGAGTGGTTTTGAGTACCACGTCGCTACTCAAAAGACCCGTATGCAGATGCATTCAAATTAAATACACTTTTTTCAAATTTTCAACATCTAAAACCACTAAATCTTGACCTTCGTGCCAAAATTTGTTGCTCTATCTCTTATAGTCCCTCAGATTATAAAAATGTTTGTCTCTTTTTTTTCCAGAAGTCGTTATGCCTTCATCCTTGTGTGAGGCCCACATTAACCCTGCGTAAGTTTCATTAAATTTAAATTTAGTAGTGAAAATTTGATCATCAGTCCAACACATTCTGGGGATGTTCCTTTTGCATTTCTTTTTAAATAGTGTTTTTACGATAGTTTTTGGTCCACCACCTTAAATTTGTCATTCACTGCAAAGCAAAAACATAAAACATGAAGACATCGACAAGACCATGTAGACACTAAATAAACAGCACACTAGAATACAATTCACCGTAGAAAAAGAACAATACAGGGTGCGCCATATATAGTGTCGGTATGGCAACACTGAATTAATATAAAAACAAACAACCGATTGCTATATGCTGATCTTGTTCCTTTAATTTGGTCCTGTACAATTTATTTCGACTACCTTTTTAACACAACAACAATCAAGTGGCCGCCTTTATTGGCCACAACAAAATGTGCCCTTTTTGCGGTTTTGATGGTTTTGGCGCAAACGCCGGCCCAAACAGTCACTTTTTGGTCGTGTAAAGGTATTTCATGGATGCGGTGTGGATTTTCCGTGCCCCATATGCGACAATTTTGCTTATTAACACCACCAGAAAGCGTGAAATGGGCCTCATCGGTCATCGACGATATGCACGCTGAGTTAGCACAATTGAACGATTATTTTCGATGAACAGCGTCACTATTTCGGCACGTTGTTTTGGTGTGAAGCGTTCCATGGTCAAAATTGTACTAGATTGATGTTTCCAAAACATGTCTAACAAAAGCAATCGGTTGGTAAATGTCAAAGTTATTCAGTGTTGCCATACCGACACTTTATATGGCGCACCCTGTATAGTAAAATAGCGTTTCTGGACTTAAAGCTCCTCAGAGAAAATGAAACGCTCATCTTCAATTGGCACACCAAGAAAATAGCCTCAGGTAAAATTATGAACTACCACTCAAACCAGCCAATAAACCAAAAACTCAACACTGCAAAAAACCTAATAAGAACAGCATACACCTTGAGCGATGAACGATTTAAACTAGCAATATATATCAAACTAAAGTCCGTCCTAATAAAAAATAGCTACCCAGAACACCTGATTGACAAATTAATATCAGATGCGACAACCCAAAAACAAAATAATAAACATAAACAAATCAAACACAGATGCACTGAGTCAATACATCAGCATCCCATATGTGGACAATTTAACAAACAAGCAAACGATCATGAAAATAATGCCAAAAACAACAACAACATAACATATGCTTACAAAGCCCACACAAGTACAAGAAGTTTGTTTACAAAAACAACAGAACGTCATATACGAAATAAAATGCACTGGAAGAGAGGGAGAGAACTGCACTGGTGTCTACGTGGGAACAACAAAGAGAGCACTCTCCCGAAAAACAAAAGACTACCACAGCTTTAGCACAACACTTAACAGAGACCGGGCACACAGATGACTTCGACGAAGTGAGAATACTTTACAAGGAGATAAGAGAGCGAACACGGATGACACTGGAAAGCCTAAGAATACAGCAAAGGGGAAAAAACTCGATTAACCATAAGGAAGACGTGGAACAAACGAATTTTATATACGCGTCAGTTTTAACAAATAACAAGTGGAATAAACAATATATGAAGAGGAAATGTTCAACAAATTCACAAACAGACGACGCACAGTGGTCCAGAATCGTTTTGCCTTAGAAAAAATTCTGTAACTCTTGAACCGCTCAATAATTTGAATTCATTTTTTTTTGGTTGATTAGGAATTGTTCAAGATTTCAAATAAATAAAAGTTTAGTTAAATTGAGTGAGCAGTACCGGAGATATAGAGCGCCAAACTCAACATTTCGTAAAATAAGTTCCTTTTGAAGCTCCTGCAAGTTGATTAGTTGGTTTCATAATTTTGCCAAGTTTCAAGCTAATCGGATATCCAAAGCTCCAATGAAAATTCAATAAATTTTCAAACATTTTATAGAAAAATTCGCTTTTGACTGATTGGCCGCTGTGCCCTCTCCCTGATGACGAATGCCGACGGCACATCGAAATATTTCGGAGAATCCAAACATACTGTGTTTTTATTTATTTAAAGCACATAAAAGACATACGACCTTGAGCCGGTTAACAAACATATCATACATTTCATATAATTAATGAGCTTCTAAAATATCTGAAAGATACAAGTCAGGCATTTCCTTAACCAATAGATTCTCTGCTTCCTTATCCATGTCAATTGAATCTGATTTCCACATATACCGTTTACTTGAAATAAATGGATCAGATGAAGATCAAATCATATGAAAAAGATCTTCAGTCGTGGCACTTCTCGAAATTTTTCTGGTGTTATGTACCGTATAATATCTATAATCTTTGTTTCTTTTTTCCTGTGCTTCTTCAGACAGCTCCCCTAGTGGAAATACATTATATTCAATAATATCCTTGCCATGATACAAAATCGAGCGGTGTTACCATCATTGGTATTGCATTCACCTATTTTCGGCTGATCTTTTATTAGCCCGATTTTTTTATAAGAGTCTTGGACATGCTTTTTCTTTAAGATTCTTTTTTGTTTGTTCTCTTCATTGCGGATTGTGCTAGAATCTCCAAAGCCTAGGTCATAACTGATTTTGAGTATGTTTTCCACCTCTGCAGACTCCTTTTCGAACAAGAATTTAACTGGTGGCTGGTTCCTTCTGGACATATTTAGTTATCAGGATAACTTATCGATCCACCAAAGGAATGAACGGTTTTCGAGTTATGATCAAAAGACTGTTCGCTGCTACTGCAACATCAACATTTATGCGACCATTTGAGCGTATAATTTTCTTGGTACAGAGCATGTTATAGTCGGGCTTGACCGACTTTCTTTCTTGTTTTTTAATCGCAGTGGCACAAGAGAAATCAGAAACATTGCCGAATCGGAAATATTTTCACCCAATGTCTGTTTTTAGTTTTTTTGGCCCGATGAACCATCGCAACACCATTTGCAATATAAAGTTACTTTAAAATCGCCATAACTAGATATGGTTCGTTCGTCCAAGGATAGAATAAGTCTGTCTGCTGTCTGATCTAGCAGAGACTGAAGTTCAACCTCAGCTGAACTTGGTGAATCTATTATAAATATCTTTGGGGGATAGCATGATTTCTTGACTGCCAACAGTTCAATATAAGGTGGGTACAATTTGGAACCTTTCTCTAAAGCTTTTAGGCGAAGTTGCACATACTGACATTTCGATCCAACTTGGCATAATTATGTGGAAAGCCAGCACGAAAAATTTGTGTGGAAAAAAATCTTTGTACAAACATACATGCGAACGCCTTAGACACGCGTGCTCAGTAAAACCTTGACTTTTTTCACAAAAATCACTTTTTCTCGAGTTATGTGTCATTCTGTGTCTGCTAATGATATGTTCCTAAAAAGGGACACTTCAGACTGTAAAATGAAGCAATCAAATCTTTGAAGACTTTTGAAGACAACTTTTCGTAGCCTCCGAAAGTCTTAAAACAAGTGTAAAATAGATACCTGCCCCAAAAGCAATTGTTCACGAACCACATATTGGATTTTCAAGCGTTATATATTTCTGAAAAGAGAAATAATAGACCTATTTAGGAAAATTCCTAAAATGTTCACTGCATCTGAAGATATGATAAGTCAAAGTACACTAATAATCCAAAACAGTTGCATTTTTCGGTCTGTGAAAAATTGATCAAGTTTACGCGGCTGTAACATTTTTGTCCGTCAATATATCTAAGCCATTTTTTGGCTACCTTACTTTGTGTGTCGATTAAGCCAAAAAAAGTTGAACTTTTCAACAAAATGTAAATTAGGGTTTTGTCCAAGGCGGGGCAAATCTGGACCACTGTGCGACGGATAACACAAGAAGGATGGAAAGCGGCAAAATTAGGATTAAAATTAAACAGACAACAGAATAGCAACAACAAATAACAAATGTATGTATGAGTGGTGTGAAAATAATTTTGTTATTGGTATAAGTATATCAGCCATGCTCCCGTTTTCGCTTTCGCAAAAACTTTGCGATTTGATCATCAAATCGTAAAAGTTGGTGCTCCGACACTCGGAAATCGCAAAGTTTTGGCGTTTTTAAACCGGCGACATCTGAGTCCGTGAAATGAAAAGTAAATGCAAAATATAGGTTGATGCACAAACAGACAGCCCACGGAACTATTTTTATTCAGTTCCTTGACCTTTTCAGATTTGTCTTACGGACTCTCCCACTCCATTCGCACTAAGGCAATATTTTAAACAATTATTTAATAGAGATACACAAAATTGAGCGAGATGGAAAACTGCTCACAACAACAACAATTTGCGATTTGGCCATGGTATATATCGATATATAACTAACGCCGGCCCAAACAGTCACTTTTTGGTCGTGTAAAGGTATTTCATGGATGCGGTGTGGATTTTCCGTGCCCCATATGCGACAATTTTGCTTATTAACACCACCAGAAAGCGTGAAATGGGCCTCATCGGTCATCGACGATATGCACGCTGAGTTAGCACAATTGAACGATTATT
Organism: Lordiphosa fenestrarum; assembly: GCA_035044985.1. Classification (NCBI taxonomy): domain Eukaryota; kingdom Metazoa; phylum Arthropoda; class Insecta; order Diptera; family Drosophilidae; genus Lordiphosa; species Lordiphosa fenestrarum. The sequence goes on along the minus strand of JAWNNO010005123.1, from coordinate 21,221 downwards.
TTCGATGAACAGCGTCACTATTTCGGCACGTTGTTTTGGTGTGAAGCGTTCCATGGTCAAAATTGTACTAGATTGATGTTTCCAAAACATGTCTAACAAAAGCAATCGGTTGGTAAATGTCAAAGTTATTCAGTGTTGCCATACCGACACTTTATATGGCGCACCCTGTATAGTAAAATAGCGTTTCTGGACTTAAAGCTCCTCAGAGAAAATGAAACGCTCATCTTCAATTGGCACACCAAGAAAATAGCCTCAGGTAAAATTATGAACTACCACTCAAACCAGCCAATAAACCAAAAACTCAACACTGCAAAAAACCTAATAAGAACAGCATACACCTTGAGCGATGAACAATTTAAACTAGCAATATATATCAAACTAAAGTCCGTCCTAATAAAAAATAGCTACCCAGAACACCTGATTGACAAATTAATATCAGATGCGACAACCCAAAAACAAAATAATAAACATAAACAAATCAAACACAGATGCACTGAGTCAATACATCAGCATCCCATATGTGGACAATTTAACAAACAAGCAAACGATCATGAAAATAATGCCAAAAACAACAACAACATAACATATGCTTACAAAGCCCACACAAGTACAAGAAGTTTGTTTACAAAAACAACAGAACGTCATATACGAAATAAAATGCACTGGAAGAGAGGGAGAGAACTGCACTGGTGTCTACGTGGGAACAACAAAGAGAGCACTCTCCCGAAAAACAAAAGACTACCACAGCTTTAGCACAACACTTAACAGAGACCGGGCACACAGATGACTTCGACGAAGTGAGAATACTTTACAAGGAGATAAGAGAGCGAACACGGATGACACTGGAAAGCCTAAGAATACAGCAAAGGGGAAAAAACTCGATTAACCATAAGGAAGACGTGGAACAAACGAATTTTATATACGCGTCAGTTTTAACAAATAACAAGTGGAATAAACAATATATGAAGAGGAAATGTTCAACAAATTCACAAACAGACGACGCACAGTGGTCCAGAATCGTTTTGCCTTAGAAAAAATTCTGTAACTCTTGAACCGCTCAATAATTTGAATTCATTTTTTTTTGGTTGATTAGGAATTGTTCAAGATTTCAAATAAATAAAAGTTTATTAAAATTGAGTGAGCAGTACCGGAGATATAGAGCGCCAAACTCAACATTTCGTAAAATAAGTTCCTTTTGAAGCTCCTGCAAGTTGATTAGTTGGTTTCATAATTTTGCCAAGTTTCAAGCTAATCGGATATCCAAAGCTCCAATGAAAATTCAATAAATTTTCAAACATTTTATAGAAAAATTCGCTTTTGACTGATTGGCCGCTGTGCCCTCTCCCTGATGACGAATGCCGACGGCACATCGAAATATTTCGGAGAATCCAAACATACTGTGTTTTTATTTATTTAAAGCACATAAAAGACATACGACCTTGAGCCGGTTAACAAACATATCATACATTTCATATAATTAATGAGCTTCTAAAATATCTGAAAGATACAAGTCAGGCATTTCCTTAACCAATAGATTCTCTGCTTCCTTATCCATGTCAATTGAATCTGATTTCCACATATACCGTTTACTTGAAATAAATGGATCAGATGAAGATCAAATCATATGAAAAAGATCTTCAGTCGTGGCACTTCTCGAAATTTTTCTGGTGTTATGTACCGTATAATATCTATAATCTTTGTTTCTTTTTTCCTGTGCTTCTTCAGACAGCTCCCCTAGTGGAAATACATTATATTCAATAATATCCTTGCCATGATACAAAATCGAGCGGTGTTACCATCATTGGTATTGCATTCACCTATTTTCGGCTGATCTTTTATTAGCCCGATTTTTTTATAAGAGTCTTGGACATGCTTTTTCTTTAAGATTCTTTTTTGTTTGTTCTCTTCATTGCGGATTGTGCTAGAATCTCCAAAGCCTAGGTCATAACTGATTTTGAGTATGTTATCCACCTCTGCAGACTCCTTTTCGAACAAGAATTTAACTGGTCTACAGTATTTTGTGGACGAAGGAGTATTATTTTTAAGAACATCTATTACAGATTTAGTACTTGTTGATGGCTCGTCATCATTCCAGTTTTTATACTCTGTACCGTAGGTACACACAGTATTATAAGTTTGTGCAAAAGTATGTAACATCGAGAATGAATCATCTCCGACCCTATAAAGTATATATATTCTTGATCAGCATCAACAGCCGAGTCATGTCCGTCATGTCCGTCCGTCCGTCTGTCTGTCCGTATGAACGCACAGATCTCAGAGATGGTAAGAGATAGAGGTTTGACATGTATGGGACATATGCAAGGGCGTAGCCAGCTTTCGGCGAAGGGGGGCCAAAACAATTTTTCCAGCCCTTAAAACTCCAAAAACTTCCAAAAAGTAACCGTAAATTTTTACAAGCCAATTGAAATTATTTAAGGGGGGGGCAACGGCCCCCCCCTGGCTACGCCCTTGGACATATGCTTCTTATGTCTGCAGGCAGATCAAGTTTATTTTTAATTTTGGTCACTCCCCCTCCCGCCCCCGCAATTTAGAAAAAACGTCATATCTCCCACAGTTTTGAAGATAGATGGCTGGTTCCTTCTGGACATATTTAGTTATCAGGATAACTTATCGATCCACCAAAGGAATGAACGGTTTTCGAGTTATGATCAAAAGACTGTTCGCTGCTACTGCAACATCAACATTTATGCGACCATTTGAGCGTATAATTTTCTTGGTACAGAGCATGTTATAGTCGGGCTTGACCGACTTTCTTTCTTGTTTTTTAATCGCAGTGGCACAAGAGAAATCAGAAACATTGCCGAATCGGAAATATTTTCACCCAATGTCTGTTTTTAGTTTTTTTGGCCCGATGAACCATCGCAACACCATTTGCAATATAAAGTAACTTTAAAATCGCCATAACTAGATATGGTTCGTTCGTCCAAGGATAGAATAAGTCTGTCTGCTGTCTGATCTAGCAGAGACTGAAGTTCAACCTCAGCTGAACTTGGTGAATCTATTATAAATATCTTTGGGGGATAGCATGATTTCTTGACTGCCAACAGTTCAATATAAGGTGGGTACAATTTGGAACCTTTCTCTAAAGCTTTTAGGCGAAGTTGCACATACTGACATTTCGATCCAACTTGGCAATATTATGTGGAAAGCCAGCACGAAAAATTTGTGTGGAAAAAAATCTTTGTACAAACATACATGCGAACGCCTTAGACACGCGTGCTCAGTAAAACCTTGACTTTTTTCACAAAAATCACTTTTTCTCGAGTTATGTGTCATTCTGTGTCTGCTAATGATATGTTCCTAAAAAGGGACACTTCAGACTGTAAAATGAAGCAATCAAATCTTTGAAGACTTTTGAAGACAACTTTTCGTAGCCTCCGAAAGTCTTAAAACAAGTGTAAAATAGATACCTGCCCCAAAAGCAATTGTTCACGAACCACATATTGGATTTTCAAGCGTTATATATTTCTGAAAAGAGAAATAATAGACCTATTTAGGAAAATTCCTAAAATGTTCACTGCATCTGAAGATATGATAAGTCAAAGTACACTAATAATCCAAAACAGTTGCATTTTTCGGTCTGTGAAAAATTGATCAAGTTTACGCGGCTGTAACATTTTTGTCCGTCAATATATCTAAGCCATTTTTTGGCTACCTTACTTTGTGTGTCGATTAAGCCAAAAAAAGTTGAACTTTTCAACAAAATGTAAATTAGGGTTTTGTCCAAGGCGGGGCAAATCTGGACCACTGTGCGACGGATAACACAAGAAGGATGGAAAGCGGCAAAATTAGGATTAAAATTAAACAGACAACAGAATAGCAACAACAAATAACAAATGTATGTATGAGTGGTGTGAAAATAATTTTGTTATTGGTATAAGTATATCAGCCATGCTCCCATTTTCGCTTTCGCAAAAACTTTGCGATTTGATCATCAAATCGTAAAAGTTGGTGCTCCGACACTCGGAAATCGCAAAGTTTTGGCGTTTTTAAACCGGCGACATCTGAGTCCGTGAAATGAAAAGTAAATGCAAAATATAGGTTGATGCACAAACAGACAGCCCACGGAACTATTTTTATTCAGTTCCTTGACCTTTTCAGATTTGTCTTACGGACTCTCCCACTCCATTCGCACTAAGGCAATATTTTAAACAATTATTTAATAGAGATACACAAAATTGAGCGAGATGGAAAACTGCTCACAACAACAACAATTTGCGATTTGGCCATGGTATATATCGATATATAACTATCGATAGCATGAGTAGTGGCGCTCATCAGCTGTTTTTGTTATGTGAAATGACGCAAAACAAGTTGGGAATGGAAAATTATCGATAACGAAAACTTGCGAATTTCGGAGCGCTTTAAACTGAAATCGTGCGAATTTGCTGAAATCGCAATTCGTAAAAATAAGTGAAAGCCGGAGCATGGCTGTATGTAAACATGTTATTCTTTTCTTTTTGTTTGTTAAAATAAAATGCAGTCTCCCTGAAGAGGACGTTAAATACGTCAAATCGGAATAAAATAAAAGAATAAGAGATTTTTTTTCGCATGAACCACAATGGCCAAAACAACCAGCACATAAATACCATGTACATTGTCCCAATAAAAAAAAAACAACACAAAACAAAGTTGATGGAAGAGAATAGCAAATTCCAGTTAAAGCTAGGTACGGAGACGCTAATTTTCTCGCAGCGAGAATTGATTCATGATTCTCAGAGCGACATCTGAGACTGTAGTAACTGAATATGAAACGGTCACTCTGTACTGTGTAACTGTCATAACCTCCGCGGTGAGCGGACAGCATTACTGGGAGCTTACTCTGACTACATGTGCCATCATTGCTCAGGGAAAATGGGGGGATCTTTTGCACCCTAGTAAACTGTATGGTTACACAAACAAAAAGAGAATAGACAGAGTTATGGGAGAGGAAAGGAAGGGGTATAAAGGATTCAATCCGTACGGGCTCACAACAGTAATCACACAACCTTGAAGAAAGAGGGAGAACAAGATGTTAAGTTCTTCTTCTATTACCCACCCAACCTAGTATAGGACCATTGATGTTCGCCCCTTTACCCATTTGCAATGCAAACCAGTTATATTAGGAGCCCATATAAAGTATTTAACTCATTTCAATCAAACATCATTAAGGTTAAGGAAACAATTCCAATATATGCGGACTGGATTCAATAGGTCGCGCATATTTTAAGCAATTCATAAGGAAACTCATCTTATTTGATATTGATAATACGAAGGCAGGCTAGATGCTGCTGACAAAAAAATGAGATTATACTCAAAAGAAATATTAGGAACTAACTGACAATGCAGCGCTTAGATATGATGGCAATTGTAACATACAACGAAGACGTTGATATGTCAATTGGGACGAGCTGATGGTAATGTAGGTATAGCGGAGCCCGCGCTGGTTCCGGCTCAAAGTTAGTCGGCAAAGGGGTGGTTTCGAACTATTTCTTCCACGGTGCTACTCGCTCGCCTATCTACAAATAATAGTATTAAAAATTCGCGTGCTGATTCTGGCTTAGAGGTTCAATATGAAAGTCGACAGGATGAGGCAAAGAGGGCCAAAATAAAGGGAAAATTACAAGATGCTGTGCGGTTGTGCCTGTGCTGTATAGATGTCCTGGCGATAGCGTTTGCCCTCCCCACCATGATCACCATGGCCGCATAATCTTTAGCAGGTTAGTGATCCCTAAACACAACACACACATTTAAACACACTTACTTCGACGCCGCATGACTCCCTCCTCTAAACAAACTAACACATATTTATTTTCAAATCACTTAAAAAAATTTATTAACAATAGTAGACTTCAAGAGGAACATTGGGATATGGCGATAAAATAGAACAAATTTAAAATTTAAAGCAAAAATATAAAAATGGTTTTAAACCAAAATGGATAAAAATAAATAAGAAAAAATAAAAGTAGCTTAAAAGGTTTAAAATATTATGATGGGAATAGTTTTAAAGAAATTAATTTAAATAAAAAAAGGAAGGATTTGATATTAGAAAAAAATTAATTTTATTGGCCCTGTTCCCAATTCCGAGTCGGTTTTCGTGTAAACGTTAGTTTTTGTACTTAAAATCCCACAGTTTTTTATGAAAAGTAAGGAAAATGTCTGTGCCTACTAATCAGGTCGTCTATTTCAGTCGAATTGAATCCACTTGGCATTGAGCTGTCGGTTTCAACTGCTGAAGCAATTCCGATTTTTCTCAAACCTGATCAAGTACCCTTTGAAATGCTTGTCGCCTTCCTTATAACATTTCTATGTTTAAACTATACAATGCAACGCTTTCACGTAAACCGATTCGGAATTCGGAACAGGAAAGAAATTCACTTAAATAAAAAAAATGAAGGATTGGATATTAGAAAAAAAATTAGTTTTATATCATAATTAAAAACAGTTTTAATTTAAATCAAATAAGTTTAAGTTAAAAATGGAAATGGGACCAAGGAAAAGCTGAAACGCAAATCAAATACAAATTCGGTCATGGCCGATCACAAAGTGGTCACCATAGAGTATTAGACTATAATAATGATAACACATAGAACGAAGTCTCTCTTCTGCTTTAGTTGCCGTGCTCTCTCTTCGCTTACTCGAATTTAGCAAGAGAATGTAAAATAATAAGAGCTTTCACTTACATGCAGTTATCCCATCGTAGAAGCGCTTCGAGATGTTGATGCTGTAATAAAGTTCGCACACAAAAACAAACAAAATATTCACCCAAGAACAGAGACCTTTTTCCCTTATATTTTATCTCTCTCTCTTCCTTTTCTTCCTTCTTTCACTTTTTTTTTGTTCACACCATAATTTCATGCCTAACCAAAATTTTAAGATTTTCTCTCTGTCGCATAATACGGCGTTCAGAATGAGGAGAAGATAGAGAGAGCGATTGAAAATTGGAGAATTTCAGGGAGAAGAAAAACCAAAGAAATATGTGGTCTTCATTTAAATTCCTTTTAAATTGCGCCCTGCGTTTTATCCGATTTTCGTTTTTACTTTACAAAACTACCTTTTACTCTATATTTAATTTTGCGTCTCCATTGGCGGCAACCGACTCAAAAAAAAAAGAATTGGGTACAAAAGGGGCTGTTCGATCCTCTGCTTGGGCTTTTGGCGCACACTAAAAATAGTTCACCATTTCAATTTTTGGACGCCGATCCCGGAATTTGGTCGATGTGGGCTTAGATCGCGACTGGTTTTTTCGGATTCCGACCCGATTAAAGGGACAGCGGCTCAATTGATTCTGAGGGGAGCTTCCAGCGCGGTTAGCCCCAAATATCTCCTCGTGAGGAGCTTTCGCTCTTTTACGTTTGCTCGTAGGCCAGAGGGGAATTGAAGGTTCTGGTATAGAGCGATCGGAACTTTTTCGTGTGAGGCCCGGCTGAACTTTGGACATGCAGTTTAACAATTTAATCGTGCTTAAAATACTGCACTAAGCGCCACACCTGCAAAACAGGCGAAAGAAAGGTAGAAAATTTACCTTGAACGGACAACTAAAGTTTGGCGACCTTTGCAGACCAAAACCATTTAAGGCTAACTTACCACTGGGTGGGTGGCACTTTAGTTGAAAAGAGCTTATTTCAAATCTGCTGCGACTGCTGCAGCTGCTTAGGCTTTTTTTTTGGTTCTTCACTTTTTATACCCGTGCAGAGTGTATATTAAAATTGTCCACATGTTTGTAACGCATAGAAGGGAGCATTTCCGACCACTTAAAGTGTTCATATTCTTGATCAGCATGACGAGCTGAGTCGATATAGCCATGTCCGTCTGTTCGTCCGTCTGTTTCTATGCTATATCCTCCGTCAGTTCTCAGCCGAGCCGAAGTTATCTTTCCTCCATTTTTATACTCTGTACCGTAGGTACATAGAGTATATTAAGTTTGTGCAAAAGTATGTAACAACCAGAAGGACGCATCTCCGACCCCATGAAGTATATATATTCTTGACCAGCATCAACAGCCGAGCCGATATAGCCATGTACGTCTGTCAGTCTGTCCGTTTGTCTGTCCGTATGAACGCACAGATCTCAAAAATGGTAAGATATAGAGGTTTCACATGTATGGGACATATGCTTCTTATGTCTGCAGGCAGATCAAGTTTATTTTGGAATATGGAAAAAACGTCATGTCTCCCACAGTTTTAATGATAGATTGTTCGTTCCTTTTGGACATATTTAGTAATCGGGATAACTTATCGATCCGCTTTGGTGAATGGTGAAGATCGGATGTACGGTTGTCGAGTTATGATCAAAAGACTGTTCGCTGCTGCAGAGCAATCGCAGAGCTGCTTTCAGCTGCTACTGCAGCATCAAAATTTATGCTGAGTGTATAATTTCGTTGGTACAGAGTATGTTATAGTCGGGCTTGACCGACTTTCTTTCTTGTTTTCCTTGACTTGTTCACTCTACTGACTTCACTGCACATGTAAATATACTTTTGTTTCACGCAGGAGGGAATGACCGTCTTTGGCAAGCACTTGATTTGAAAAGACCTTGTGTTCTGCTGCCGCTGCAAAAGAAAGTTGTTTACAGCCTATGTTAGAAAGTCGCCATTTTCAGATGTAAATTTCTCTCACTTATTTGAGTGTAAGATACTCGCTTTCTCATGAATTTCTCATCCACAATCGAACCATAGAGGGATCTTTTGGCTAAGGGATATTTTGCCTACTCCTAGGCTTGACTGTCGGACCGAGTGTATTACAATTTCCCCCCCACTTTGGGGAGGAACGACTTAACAGTGTGATACCAACTTGGGACCAAAAAAAGACATAGGTAGGTAGTTCCGGCTGACCCCAGATGGGGTCACACATAGACCTTAGGGTCCTTAATGAGGCCGGGTGATTATTTGGGTACGTTTGACTTAGAAGTCCAGGAGGATTCTTGACGTTTTGGCAAATGCCAATAATTGTTTTGGGGGCCTCTTTGCAGCTTCCTCTAAAGAAGAGAACCGTGGGGTGTGCAAAATTTTTAATCTTGTCGTGGCAATTGCTGGGCAGCTGCAAATTAGATGTTCTAGAGTTTCTGCGACTCCAGGTTCCATACATTTCCTGCAGGTGTCCTCTGTTGTTATGCCTAGCTTTATCGCATGAGCGGCTGCAAGGCAGTGTCCCGTTAGTATGCCAATGAGCAGTCTACAGTCTCTTCCCTGGAGCTGTAGCAGATAGTGCGTAAGTTTTTTGTCTCTTGTCTTGCACATAATTTTAGAGATTCTGCATCCGCTGGTGTTTTCCCACCTTACCTCTGCTTCTTTCTCTAATATCTCCTCCATCCTGTTAAGCGTCTGTATGGAGATAGGTATGTTTAGTGTTTCTTCTTGGTCGAGTACGACTCCGGCTTTTGCAAGACTGTCTGCCATCTCGTTTCCGTCGATGCCCCGGTGGCTGGGAATCCAGTAGACTTGCACCTGCTGGGGGAATCTAGTGCTTCCCTGCCCGCCAGGACATTTCTGGAGTTGATGGAGTGTCCTTGCATTGCCTTGATTGCCGCTTGGCTGTCCACGTAGATATTTATTTGGTTGTATGGAGCGTGAATTTCCGCCAACTCCGCTACTTTCCTTAATGCGCCTGGAATATGGTGCAGTGGTTTGGCAGTTTGTATGAGAGCTTTATTTCTGGCTCTGCACAGTATACGGCGGCTCCGACTCCTGGGTCCATCTTTGAGCCGTCTGTAAAGAAGTGCGTTGCTTCTAGGGCCAGTCCTGTACGCCAGTCTTCTGGTCCCAATAGTGCTGATGTGCATATTGAGTTGATCTTTATGATAATGTAGTCCGTGCTACTATTGATCTCTCTACCAACTATGCTGTGTACATAGCCTTGTAGCGCCATGGTGCCTGTCGCACATAGACGTTGGGCGGTCTTTTGTGCCAGAAGGCGTGCTTCGATGTCCAGAGGGTTGACACCTAAGATGTGTTATAATGCTTTGTTTGAAGTGGACCTCAGCGCCCCCGTAATACACACCAGTGCCTGTCGCTGGGTCTTCTCCATCAGCTTTAGGTATGTGGTTTTCTCCGTGGCCTGCCACCATACCAGTATGCCGTGTAGCAGTATCGGTCGTATTACTGAAATGAAAAGCCAGTGCATCAGACTTGGTGATAGGCCCCAAGTGCTACTCATCATCTTCTGGGATGCATATAGTGCGTTGGTCGCCTTCTTCACTCTTTCTTCCACATTCGCCTTCCATGACAGTTTACTATCGATTACTGCTCCAAGGTATTTGACGTTATTCTTTGGTGTTAGTGTTATTCCATTTATCTTTGGTGGAATCCATGGCGGTACCTTGTATCTCTTGGTAAAGAGAATGAGGTCCGTCTTCTCCGCATTAATACTAAGTCCGGCTTCTGTGGCCCATTTTAGTATCTCTTTGAGTGTAGAGTCCATGATTGAGCTGAGAGTCGATGGACATTTTCCGATGATAATTATGCATATGTCGTCGGCATATGCAGTTATCTTGGGTACTTTCCTGCGAAATTTTGTAAGCAGTTCGTTAACCACAAGGTTCCATAGAAGGGGGGACAGTACTCCGCCTTGAGGCGTGCCGCCGTGTGCCTCCTTCGTTATGGTTGTGGTACCCCACTCGGCTTGTACTCTTCTGCAGCTCAGCAGGTTGTATATCCACGAGTTCAAAGCCTTATGTATTGATACAGCTCTTAGGCTGCGCATTATCGCCTCCGTGGAGACGTTGTTGAATGCACCAGATATGTCAAGGAATGCTCCCAAGGCATACTCTTTATGGTACATTGCTTTCTCGATGGTGGCTACTAGGGAGTGTAGCGCTGTTTCCACCGATTTCCCTTTCGTGTATGCGTGTTGGTTGTACTCCAAGGTCAGGTTCATGCCTTCTCTTATGTGGAGATCAAGTAATTTTTCCATTGTTTTAAGCAGGAATGAAGTGAGGCTAATGGGCCTATAGTCTTTTGGCTGCACGTGACTGCATTTCCCCGCTATGGGTAGGAACACAACACGTGCTGTCCTCCAGGCCACAGGTACATATCCCCACCCCAGGCAGGCTTCAAAAATGGACTGTAGCCATGGTACGACTAAACCTTTAGTCGTTTTTAGCATGGCGGGAATTATGCCATCCAGACCGGGGGACTTGTAGCTCGCGAACGAGTCGATCGCCCATCGGATTTTTCCTGGAGTGACTAAGTTGGTTGGGATGTTAGTTTGTTGAGTGTTTAAGTCCTGAAGCGTATCTGGCTCGGTGACTATAGTGCAGCCCGGGAAGTGCGCATCGAGAAGAGCGTATGTAGCTTCCTTGCTGCTTTCTGTCCAGTGACCTTCGTCCGTTTTTAGTTGACTCTGCATAGGTGGCTGCTTTGAAAGCAGCTTCCTGAGTCTGGCTGCTTCCGAGACCTTCTCTATGCTGGAGCAGAAGGTTCTCCATGAGTATTGCTTTGCCTTCCTTACTTCTTTTTTGAATAAGCGAAGTCTTATCTTATACTCCTCCCAGATGATCACTTTACCAGCTTGTTTGGCGAGTTTGAAGCATTCCTGGACGTCCTTCCTCTGCTCTTTTAGTTCCGGGGTCCACCAGGGGGGTCTGGTTCTCCTTCTTATAACTGTGAGCCTACACGAGGTTTTGTATGCTTCGATGAGATTGACAGTGAGCGTCTTCACGGACTTCTCAATATCTTCCACCGAGCAGATGGTCGTTGACGTTGGCAGTTTTGATTCCACTGTCTTAAGGTACTTCACCCAGTCGGTATTCCGGGGGTTCCTATAGACGTTTCTAGATTGACAATAGTCGAATTGGATCTTGAACTGGATGTACTTGTGGTCGGAGAAGGAGGGTTTATCAAGAACTCTCCATTCTGACGCCTGAGTACTGTTCCCTAAGGTCATGGTTAAGTCTAGGACGTTGGCTGAGGTTGGTCCCACATATGTGGGTACGTCTCCAACGTTTTCTACACTTAGACTGGTTTGTATAATAAAATGTAAGAGAGACTCACCTCTGTCGTTGATGTCCAGCTGGTGGTGCCTCTCGCTCATGCGCTCATGTCACCCTCCAAGTCCGTGCTGTAATTAGTCATTAAATAGGCATAGATGCCTTTTCTTACCAGAATGGCAGTACTTGCTCTACTTACTGGGGTGGGGTAAAAGATGTTGTAGTTTTGTGACTTTAGCCAGGAGACCTTGTTTCCCGCCGCTATACAAGATTCCTGAACTAAAGCCACATCTGCGGGCCCTTCCACCAAGGTAAGAAGGAGCTCCGCCGAGGCGATCTTGCTCTTATGCAAGTTGTCCTGGAGGACCTTCAACTGCATGACTGGTGTCCTCCGGTCCCGATGGGTCAGCCTGCAAAGTTGTGTCGCCATCCTCGTCTTCTTCAGCAGACTGTACTGCCCCCGTAATATCGAGGCTGCTGTCTTTTTCGACCATCATGTCGATGCCGAGGTCGTTCTCCACTTCTCCAGCCTCCAGTGTGTGCTCATTAGTGTCCTCGGGGTGGCGTTGCTTGAGACGTAGGTGCACGCTACCTACTCCCCATGCCATCACCCCGAATCTTGGGTAGAGCAGATCCTCGGCCTCCTTGTTGATCTGGAGGACCACGTGCTGCCCGTTTTTGTAGGGCTTTGCAACATGCAGTACCTTCCAGTATCCAGCTGGCACTTCAGGATTCTGCCACTGTAGGAGTTTCAGCGCCTGCTCCTTTGGTGTGACCCGTGGAAAGAGCACTTTCGCCTTCGGAACAGGCGGAATGCAAGTTCTGTCCACAATCTCCAGCTGGGCACTCTCCCACAGGCTTCACATGTCTGCAACGACGCTTGAGACCCACTTAAGGGTGGGGTCGTCCTTGCATTTTAGGATTTTGACTCCATACAGCCAGCCTGCTCCGTAAAACGCAACAGGTTGCGCTGCTGGGTCCTCCATCCTTTTAAAAATTTCCTCGAACAGCTTATCCTCTACTTGCTTCCACTGTTCGGTCGTCGTTTTGCCGTTAGGGTCGCTTTTGTCGACGATAGCTACGGTGAGATGCCGTTTTGCTACGTCGCACAGTGGCCGGATTCGCGAATTTGGCGTTGTAAAAAACTTAACTTTTTAACGGAAAAAGATATTTGAAAAATTTCAAAGGGACGAGGATAGAGAATTCCTGTAGCTTTAAAATGAGCATACGTTCATCTTTGTAGGTTAATAGGGGGACACAGGATCGGCTGCCAAAGTTCATAATTTAATACTCTGAAAAAATTTTATGAAATAGTCTACGTATTTTAATTTTTATACCCGTTACTCGTAGAGTAAAAAGGGTATACTAAAGTCGTGCAAATGTATGTAACAGGCAGAAGGAAGCATCTCCGATATCATAAAGTATATATATTCTTCATCAGCATCAACAGCCGAGTCGATATAGCCATGTCCGTCTGTCCGTCCGTCCGTCCGTCCGTCCGTCCGTCCGTCCGTCCGTCTGTATGAACACCTAGATCTCAGAGACTAGAAGAGCTAGACCAACCAAATTTTATACGTAAGCTAGTATTGTCTGTAGACAGATCAAGTTTGTTTCAAATTTTGGCCACGCCCCCTCCCGCCCCCGCAATAAAAAATATTGAATAACTCCCACAATGTTTAAGATATCGAGCTCAGATTTTGCAGTGTAGTCTATGTGGCCAATATCTACAATCTCACAATTTTCAAAAGGATCGGATAATAAATGGCCGAGTTAAAAAAATGTTGCATACTTATCCGAGCTGAGCTGAGTAACGGGTATTTCGAAGTCGGGCAGGGCCGACTTTAACTTACGCTCTCGTTTTAAATTGATTTATTGAAAATTAAGTTTTAATAATATTAAAAATTAAAAAAAAATTTATAACAAGTTAATTTGTACTTGCTAAAAAATATTATTTTCATACAAAATTAGTTCTAACTTTTGAATGGTTAATTTTCTTGTAAAATGTTGTCAGTATAGGTATTCATATCATTAGTGCTTAATAGTCTTAATATTTCTGGGGAATATTCGTTGGTTAATTCCGCGAGTGTCCTGATGTGTCTGAGATATGAGATACGAGGATCAGAGGAGGCCGACAACATGTTGAAAAGGTCTGTATTTTCTTGATGTCGAGATATTTTGCACGTGTTCGCATATCTATACCTTTTGTAGTCCTTGTTTTTGGATTCTTGGGCTTCCTCTGACAACTCTCCCATCGATAAAAGTTGTTGTTTTATAAGCTGCTCACCATGATCCAATATTTTATGAACAGTAGGAGTAAGTTTTTTCTCTGGGTACTTTGCACGTAAAATTGAGAATGATCTTAAACCGTTTGATGACATCCAGATGAATTCCTGTTATCTGAGCAGTTGCATAATCGTCGTTGAAGAATCTCCTGGATGTATTTCCATCATTCGTGTTTCCATAGCCCTGCTTTCCTTCTATTTTCCATTGTTTTGGAGTTGGTAATGTCATCAGAGTCCTTAATGCGCTTAAGACGAACAGGACTAGCAATTGCAACAGCTTTTGTTATAGTAGATCTGTTTCTCTCCAGGTCTTTTGAGTACTTGACGTATAATGCCTCCGATAGATGCTCCGTGCTAATTTCCATTGTGGCACCTTGAAGCTTTCTTTTCCTGGTAAACGTAGAACACTCATCGATAGATTTAGTTGGTCTGCCTCTTGGCTGCCCTGAAGAAGTACTGGGTATTTCGTCATTACCTTCGAAACAAGAAAATTCATCAAGCCAAATCGAGTTTTTTTGTATAAATCTTTTCTCAGTCCGATTTGCTGATTTCCATTTAGATTGTAGTCTGTAGAATATGTTTGTGTATTTTCGTCGTAATGATTTCCCCATCCTTCAAATCATTTGTATAATTAAGTTCGGGTTTTACTAGCGACTCGAAAGCTTTTTGTGACTCCGCGGTTTTGAAGAACTCAAATAATTTGCTGTTGTCCATTTGCGATAAAACAAATATCACTATGTGTGCGTACTTTGTCGCTCGACTGTTCAAGTCTGACTAATCTGCCTTTACTGGAGTAAGCCCTTTATAAGTATGTACACAAGGAACACAGGTAGCAACAGGTAAAAAAATGACTACATGGTCTGAAAAAAACTAAATTCTTTTGAAAGGGTTACGCAATATTAGGTAACAATTCACAACACCATCAAAAGACAATGAGCAACTTCAAACATAGCTAGTACCTGTTCAAAGGGTCACTCGAGAGTAGGTAAGAAATCAACCCACTTGCTAGTTGTAAAGCCAAAATCAGAAAAGGCCAATTGTAACTACCTATATTATGTGTTACCTATTTCAGTAAATCATAAAATACGCTTTAAAATTTTGCCTGCAACGTTCTTCTTCTTCTTCGTTTGTACTTGTTCTTCCCAAATATTATTTACCTGTAGATTAAATCGCAAATATCAATGTAACGTCTAAGGGGGAAGGTTGTGGCAGCTGCAACTTTTACAATACATTAATAAATAGACTAATATATAATACCTATGCTCCGAAACAACTGAAATCGGGTAAAATTGATATTTTCGAGTCTATCAAAGTTAAAAAACTCAACCAAAAATAGTGTCCACCTAAAACTTGAATGTGGAACATTCAACTTTGAAATATTACAGTTTGTTAATGTATTCACGTTAAGAATTAATGCATCTTTTCAAAAAAATCAAGCAAATTCAAATCGGTATTACCGTTTGGTTTTTATACGTTCACAAAATTGACATTTGTAACCAAAAAAATTAAAAATTCAGCAGTTTGAAAAATTCTTCAACTTTGAACCACTGTAACAACCAAACTAATTGACCAAATTAAAAAAACCAAAGTTTTTTGGGCTACCTGGGGTTCCCTATATTGAATTAAAAAAATCTGCTCAAAAAAATCGAACATCAAAAATTGA
The DNA here is from genome assembly GCA_035044985.1 of Lordiphosa fenestrarum. Classification (NCBI taxonomy): domain Eukaryota; kingdom Metazoa; phylum Arthropoda; class Insecta; order Diptera; family Drosophilidae; genus Lordiphosa; species Lordiphosa fenestrarum. The sequence goes on along the minus strand of JAWNNO010005123.1, from coordinate 5,351 downwards.
TTTTTGCAACGCCAAATTCGCGAATCCGGCCCCTGTGCGTCGCTAGCTGATTCCTTGGGCTGACTGGTCTTTTTGGGGAGGGGTTTTGCCTGTTCCTGCGGTCTTTGGCGGGGCTTTTTACTGGCAGAGGCCTCCGCCTTCGCTTGCTCAGTTGAGAGCTGCCGCTTGTTCGCCAAACTCTCCTCCATTTTGTTGGCGTATTTTGCGGAGGTGGCTTGCATCGCCGGTTTCTCCGCAGTGTTTTCGGGCCTACTTAATCTTTTGAAGGCCCACGCAAGCTTGTTTCTCTCCTTTAGGGTGAGCTCACCGTTTACGTTCAGTAAGCCGCATTATATTGGGCTTTCGCTCGCATGCCCTCCTTTGTTCGTGTGGGTTTTTCCTTATTTTTGGTACTAGACCCCGCCCGAACTGGAGATAGCAGCAGATTTTCTTCCGCCTCCGTGTTAGTTGAACCTCCATGCGATTCACAGTCCGAGTCTGTATTAGGGTTGTCGATATATCTCAAAATATCAATATCGATAATATCAAAAATCTAAATTTTCAATATCGATATTTGATATATCGAGACTAAAAATATCGATATATCGATAATATCGATGTTTTCTAAAGCTTACACAAACCAGGAAAAGATATTACAGAACGTCTACGTCTATAAGACCACTAATGACCAGTGAAAGTTTTCGTTCCATCTGATCTTTCCAATAGCATAACTTAAGTGTAGGATTGAATTATTTTTATTAGGTCAGGCTATATTTTCAAAGTAACTTAGTAGTGAAGTTTTTTTTTCCATAACACATTTCATTTTTTTCTAGTACTTTTGACACAACAATTCACAAAATTTGAATCACTTTCAATTATTAAAGCAAAAGCTAAATTTTGTAATTTATGTATTTAATACTGTGACCATTGGTCACTGACCAAATACTTTTTTGATTTTCAGAGTACAGAGCTTAAAGGCTAATAGATTTTGCTTATTGGATAATCTCAACAGAAAGATTTGCACTTTGCACTTTTCTTTATTCAACAATATAGATTTTGTATTGGAGCGCTTATATAGCAGGGACTGGCAATCGCCGGCCCGATTGTCCCGACTGGCTTGGCCCCTTACTCTGCCTAGAAGGCAATGGGCATTGCAACGGTCTTGAAAAATGCTAAAATATAAAATCTAACACAGATGTACCGAACGACCGATTTTAAGTTTAATGGTAGTTTTTTTTAGATATATCGTTTTTAAAAATATCGATATATCGATATATCGGCTCAAAAAATATCATATCGGAATAACCCTTATCGTCAAACAAAAATATTGATATATCGATAAAATATCGACAACCCTAGTCTGTATCGACTGCAGTACCGAGGCCACACTTTGGCCCTTGTCGTATCGGCAGTAGCTGTACAACTGTCCTGGCCTGCTTTAACCACGACAGAGATGTGACCGCTGGCGACACGAAGTGGGGATCTCTCCCCACCGTGCCCGCCGGTGGTAGCAGTCACACCTTCCACCGACGTTTGGGCTGATATCCCAGCCCGAGGTGGGTTCTTTGTGTTTTCCATTGTTAATGTACCCTTAGTAGTTAATTTTTATTCGTGGGAACCACCCCATAGCATTTTATGCCTGCTGCCAGGCACCTCTAACCATGACTTTGGCTCAGCCCCACCCAACATTGTGCCGTTGTGGTAGTGTTGGCCGTTACTTTAGCTGGACACTGCATTTCCTAAGTGTAAGACGAGCAAGAGACACTATGTATTACCGGCTTTAAGCCGAGGTACATACAGCCGAGGTACATACCTCATAGTAGGTATTTCCCAGTGTGCGCTTGACTCTACCTTTTTTAAAAGTAGGAGCCAGCTTAGCACTAAAGCCTTTTGCAAAATTGCTTTGCTGAAAGTTCCTGACTTATACTTCTTGGCCTATCTGAAAGTTCACTATTTTGCTGCGTAAGTTGTAAATTTGTTCATTTCGATCGTGTTGGGTCTGCATGGATTCGTTAGCCTTTTATCTAATTACGTCAAACGAGTCTTCTTTGTCGAATGTAACGCTGCGATCTTCCAACAACTCCAACGAACGCAGAAGGCGATTACATGAGCCATCAGTCATCATATGTTGACCAAATGCCAGGCGATAAGGGGTCGTGTTAATCGCTGCGTGAACGCTGGATCGCAAGGCACAGCAGATGCTGCTCAACTGTACATCCCAATTCTTTGGGTCAGGGTCAATGTATGATTTTTTCGCTGCAATGACCGACCTGTTTACCCTTTTAGAGGCATTGGCTTGGAACGCATAAAAGGCGGTATAGGTATGACTGATGCTGTACTTTTTTAACAGAGAATTAAAGAAATGAGACTTAAATTGAACTCCATTGTCTGAGACAATAGTTTTAGGGACACCAAAACATTGAAATATATCCGGTTCTAAATATGGTCGAATGGCCTCTGCGGTAAACTTTTTTACGGGCTTCAGAAACGGGAATTTGGATAAATGGTCCAAGACAACAAAAATTCCAATAAAACCACTACTGCTGCGAGGAAATCCACATACAGTTTTTGAAAAATCCTCTCGGACAACCCTGTATTTCCCAAGGGAGGTCTCAATGTCCGATTCGGGTATTTGGAGCATTTGCGTACCGCGTAGCTATTGATAAACGCTTGAACGTCGACCACTAAATTGGGCGAAATTATTTATGCCGCAATGAGACGAAATTGGGTATACATGAGCACTTTTTAACGCTTCAGGTATCATGGCTTTTGGAAGCCAGAGTCTCCAACACGCATCATCGGCTACTTTTTCTGTTGCTGCATGTTCTGCACGACGATAAATATAATAGCCGACGATTTTTAAATCTGGCATTTGGGAAATGCTTGCCAATATTTTTTTTTTCATGGCCAGGTAATCTGGCGATTATAATGAGTCCGACTGCAAGTTAACGAGGCTAACGACTGAGAATACTCACAAATCTTCTGTGTGAGTGCGAGACAAAGCATCAGGTACTATATTCTGTCTACCCTTCCTATGGAGAATCTTAAATTGAAAACATTGTAGCTTTAAGGACAATTTTCCATCGCTCTGGGACATGAGCCATTTAAGCGAAGCATGGTCCGATATTATCGAGAAGCCTTGCCCTTCGATATAGGCCCTATACTTCCAATACACCTGCCAAGCATTCTTTCTCTGTCACGGTAAACTTTCTTTGGCATTGATTCAACTTATTCGACATAAAGTATATTGGTACTTCGTCACCCTCGACATTTTTCTGGGTTAAAACAGCGCCTACTCCTGTGTCGCTCGCGTCGCAATGGATGGCGAAGGGTATTTCAAAGTTCGGACTGTGCAGTACCGGAGCAGCACTCATTTTGGCCTTCAGTTCTTTAAACGCTTGTTGAGCTTCTTCACTCCAATCAAAATTTCGTCCTTGTCTTAACGTATCAGTAATAGGGGAAGCGAGAGCAGCATAATTACAGATGAACTTATGGTACAATCCTGTTAATCCTAAAAAGCGACGAACTTGTTTTACAGAGCGCGGAACTGGGAAATCAACAATGGATGCGATTTTGTTTGGGTCGGTACTAATAGTACCATTCCCAATAATATTGCCCAGATACCTAACTTCTTCGAGACAGAATTAGCTCTTTTCAACATTGATAGTATACTTTGCCTGCTTAAGATGGATTGCCACAACTTCTAGGACCTTTAGGTGTCGTTCAAAAGTGTCAGACACAATCAAAAGGTCATCTCGCGAGTTAGGATCTAGTGGGATCTGCCAGAATGCATCCTTCAGATCTAAACTGGTTATTTATTCCGCTTTTGCTCTGTTCGACTCCTCTATAACTCCGAGTCCCAACATTCGATGTAGCTCGGCATTCATTAATTTCTCCGTAGCTGGCGAAACAGCATAGTGTCGTTGTTTAATTGGCTTTGCGTCTGCAACATCAATCGAGTGCGAAATGAGAGTTGTACGGCCTATCCTTATCCTTTTTTTTGCAAAGGATGGGAATAGGTTAATAGTTTCCCTTAAAGATTGCCGTTGTGGACCGGTTAAGGATCGCGTCAGTGTATCTTTGATGGCAGAGACACTATCTTCTTGGGGTAACAGATTTAAAGGTAATAGACCAAATTGAGACCAGAAATCAATTCCCAAGTATAAATCTCCAGATAGCGAAGGGACTACAGGGTTGCCCATATTCGACGGACCCATGTTTTTTTTTAAAAAAATCAAAGAAAAAAATAAAAATTTGGCGGTTGGCAATCTTAATCATTTAATTTGTTCCAAGTAGATTTGTTTACATCAATTTTTGAATATGATATCTCTCAAATGGCCGCCTCTGGCGTTGATGGCGTATTGTGCCCTTTTTGCAGCATTTTCCATCGTTTTCGCCAACATTTCGGCCGGAATAGCGGCTATTTCTTCACGAATGTTGTCCTTGAGCTCTTCTACGGTCCTTGGCTTGTTAACGTAAACCTTTGACTTCAAATATCCCCACAAGAAGAAGTCAGGCGGCGTCAAATCGGGCGAACGCGGTGGCCAGTCCAAATCACCACTTTTCGACATCAAACGGCCCGGAAACAATTTCTTCAGAAAATCGATTGTTATGCGACTTGTGTGCGGTGGAGCGCCGTCTTGTTGAAACCAGAACTGCCTCATACGCTTTCGACGAATAATTGGCATCACAAAATTGGTCATCATGTCGCGATAACGCTCCTGGTTGATGGTAACAGCATGGCCATTTTCATTTTGGAAGAAAAACGGCCCAATGACCGTTTTCGCACTAACGCCGCACCAAACTGTGACTTTTTCGTCATGAAGAGGCATTTCTTGAATCTCCTGAGGATTTTCAGTGGCGTAAATACGGCAATTTTGCTTATTTACGGTCCCATTCAATGTGAAATTTTAATTTTTTAAAAGCACGTTGAGTTTTCACAATTGACTTGTTCTGTTGAATGTAAATTTCAACTATTTCAGAGCGCTCGCGTGGCGTGTATTGTTCCATGGTAAAAATCTGCTTGGACTGACGCTTCAAACGCGGTATGTCATTAAGCGATCTGACATCTCTGTCAAAAGTTATGGCGTTGCCAGATGGGTCCGTCGAATATGGACAACCCTGTATATACAAGGTAATTGGTATCGTCTCTCCCCCGTAGCAAACGTCTGTCTTTAAGCGACCAATTATTTTCAATTATTGTATATTTGATTTGATTGACAAAGTTCAGAAGCCAACTTTCCACCAATGCAGCTAACTGAAGCGCCTGTATCTAGCAAACCCAAGACTGTTTTTGCTAATAATGTTACTTGTGGATATGGTCTGTAGTCGCCAAATTTACCAACTTTTGCCGACAGAAGAGATTTCCTTTC
>JAWNNO010005122.1:0-37077 GCA_035044985.1 Lordiphosa fenestrarum | reverse complement strand
AATTGATTAACATCAGCTATGGGAATGCCAGGCCAGCATACACGTCATCCTTCTACAGTTGGAGGCCTGCTGGCGGAGCCAGAGTGTGCCCCAGAACATGCGGCCAGATCGCATGCAAGTGTGTGTGTGTGTATGAGTGGTGGCCCAGCAGCCGGAGAAATGTGTCCCAGGCCAGGGATCAGCAGTGAGAGTGCATGGCCAACACACGTATCAGTCATCCATCAGTGGCGGCCACCAGGCGAACCCAATTAAGGGCCCGGGACTGGCAGCCAGAGCGCCCGCATGTGTGCGTGCATACGTGTGTGTTGTGGCCAGCAGCCAGATAAGTGTGTGGAAATAACAGGTGAGTCAATTGTTGTTATATGCCAGCAGTGATTAATTTCCAATATTAGCAGGAAGTGTTGTAAGCTCGCCCGATGCCAAGAACATCAATGAAGAGCCCCAGCTGCATATATACCGCCATCACGAGTGACTCAGGAGTTGAGGCAGCAGGTTCCTCTGAAACGCCAGGATTATTGTGCCCAGAATGGGGGGCCCAGGAGTTTGTGAAAACAGTAGGCCATCCCTCAGACAGGCCGCCAGTGAGTTGTGAGTTGTCCAGCATTAATAAATCAGATCCTAATTTCAAATTATATATTGAAGGTGTAGCGTTGGGTCCATAGAAATGTTAGCGTTGCAGACGCAATCTCTGACCGAGGTGCCATTAACATTTGAGGAAATTTTTTTATTTCGACTCGAAGTGAGCAAAAATTTGGATTTGAGACTGGCAATAAATTAGATCCATAGGAGTTGTTCTCGTAAAGCTTTGAGTTTGTTGGCAGTACTTTTGGTTATTGTAGTCCGTGAGCAGTACAAAACCGATTGCTTCCAGCTGGGAAGCTCCCTGATAATCATCGTTATCACGAATCTCCATAGATAGGATGTTGATTTGGAGTATAGATTTCTCTTTACGAGATGCTGCTTAGCTGTGATTTTCATAGCTTTATAAATTCTTTGAGAAATTATCTGCCTCGCAAATACAGATTCTCAGCTAGTGAAATTCCTAATTCCAGTATTAGGAGCGATGAGAGCAGTTGTGGAATAGTTAGGAATAATGCTGGACAAGTAGCGTATAATTGGTTTTGGTAGTGGCGGCCGTGTTAGGGGATATATTAATTCAACTGGCATCCGGAGTTTAGTCAGAAGGGCTGGCATTAGCATTGGATGGCAAAGGAGGACGTGCTAGGGACGCACTTCCCCCCAGCAAGGCGTGCAGAATGGAAAGTAGGGCATCCACTTTTTTCCCCATCTCTGTGGAGATCCTGGTGTGTGCCTCTAAAGCACGCATAAGGGGTCCCTCGACTTTTGAAGTTTTAGCTTGCTGTTGTTGGGGATGGGGACTTGCCTTGGAATGCTGTTGCCGCTGCTGCCGCAAATTAGCTTGGGGTGTCTTCGGCGTCTGCTGCTGCTGTTGAGACTCCACCGAGGACACGTTTTGGACACCACCTTTGGAACTGCCGCCGTTTCTCTTGGGGGAAGAGAAGGGGCCACTGCTTTTGTGCTGACGCTGCTGCTGCTGCCGTCTGCCATGGTCCGCGCGCAATTTGTTTATGAGCAAATTCTCACGGGCCTGTTTAAACATTGGACATCCCTTATAGTTTGCAATATGGGCGCCCTGACAGTTTGCGCATTTGGGATTTTTAACTCTGATGTTCGCGCAATCTGTAGAGGGGTGGGCGCCAGCACATTTATGGCAGATGAAGGGCCTGTGGCAGTAATTTTTTGTGTGCCCATATGCCTGGCACCGGTAGCACTGAACGGGGTCGTGCCTCCTCAATTGGCGTTCAATGACCACCTGTTGATTGCCAAGAAGAGTGATTCCCAGAATTTTGTCATTCTCCTTGTCAGGCCTTGGCTGCAGTTCAAGAGCAAACATATTCATAGGTGTGAGTCGCCGCCTATGCTTCATAACATTGACGCTGCGTACCTCATAGCCGAGGGTGCGCAGCTGGTTCCGTATCCAGTCACAGGGCGTGGAGAAATGGAGGTGGCGTACAATCACCTTGTAGGTACTCTCACTGTTTGGCTGGTGTGTGTGAGTTTTTTCAACTTTTAAAGCACATATTAGCGTGTTGTATGTTGCCATGTCCTCACACTGTATTTTCACGCTGCCAAAGTTTGAGCATTTTGAGGTGAATTCGCCCACGCCCGGGATGCTGTTCAGTCTGTCTAACATTGGCTGGATTTCCTTCACTTCGTGGAGGAAAATGGCAGGTATTTTCCCTTCCTTGTTTGCTTGCTGAATTTGTTGCTGCTGCTGTTGCTGTTGATTTGGCCAGGAGGTAGCTGGGGCCACCTTGCATGCGTCGTTCCCATTCTTCTCCTTATCAGCCAGTTGTCGATCCATTTCGACTTGCATAGCTGTTTTTTTAGCGTTTAATTCTGGCTTTGTCATAGTTACCCTAGTCAGCTTGACTGCTAGGCGCATCTTCTTTGAATGGGGGTGCCTTAAAAGCGCAGCACTGGCGCATGCAGGGAGGCGAGTAAATTTAGAGGGCTTTCCCAAGGGTTTAAGTTGGCTTTTTAGATTTGATTTGGAGATAGACTTGGTAAGTGATATAAAGCTTGACCTTGAGCGTTCTGGCCGCCGCTTTTCTTGAGTGGTAACATTGGCATCACTATCAAAGTCGGACTCCAAAGTAGCTGTGTTTAGTAAGTCTTCATTTTCCTTGCTTGTATTGGTGCGCTCTTGATCGCCATCTTCCTCCCAGATAGAGGGAGAGACAGTAATACTTGTATGTGTTAGAGTTTGTGCCAGTGGCCATTTTTGTGGATGCTATTCAAACAACTGTTTACACGTATATGAGTGTACGCTCTCACATACACTAACAAGTACAACAGTTAAAAGTACATATGCGTATACGCTCACAGATAGAGTTTTACGCGGGTAAAACCACACAGAACACACACAGACGTACGAACAGCAAAAACGTTTTTAAAAAAAATAGCAATTAATTTAGCAACAAATTGCTATAAGTCTTTAACGCAACCGAATTTAAACTTTTTAGCGATGGTAATCGGGTTGTTGCAACTTTACGCGGCACCCTTGTTAAATTGTTTATAATTTTAAGTACTATTGTTTTCCTTTTTCTATTCCATTAAGTGGCGTTTTTTCTATTAAGTGTTTCTATTAAGTGTTTTTTTTTTCTTTTCTATTAAGTGTTTCTATTAAGTGTTTTTTTTCTATTAAGTGGCGTCTTTCTATTAAGTGTTTTCTATTAAGTGGCGTTTCTATTAAGTGTTTTCTATTAAGTGGTTTTTTTTTTCTATTAAGTGTTTTTCTATTGTTTTTTTTCTATTAAGTGGCGACGGTGCGCGCACGTTAAGGACTTGGCGACGACTGACGTCAATTCCAAGCCTTGCAATTTATTTGTGTATATTAATCAGCTTATAATATTTTACAAATATTTTTAAATACAATATTTGCCACTTAGGGCAATATTTGGTGTAGTTTGCACCATTGTGCAATTAAATTGTAAAGATTAAAATTAACTCAGTACAAAATACAATAAACAAATATAAAAAAAAACAATAATTAATACATTAGCAATGTTTGAAATAGGTTGCACCACTGTGCATAGTCAAAAGCGCAAAAACAGCTGCTTGCCAATTATGATCTGGCAATGCCGTTGAGGTATAGCATGTGTTTACATAAATTAAATTTTCGCATTGCAGAAGGCAACTGAAATAGCAAATTATTATGTATAAAGCGATTTAAAATTAATTCTGGAATCATCATTGGGAGTGCGAGGCCAGCACACTCAACAGCAGCCCACATTTTTTGGCCAGCAAACGGACCCATTGAGAGCCCGCCATTGGCAGCCAGATCGCTTGCAGATGTGAGCGTGTGTGTGTGTGTGTGGTGTGATGGGCCCAGCAGCCGGAAAAGTGTGCAAACAATTGTGCAGCTATGTGCCCCAGGCCAGGGATCCTCAGAGCATGTACACACCAGCATCCATTCATCAGTGACAGCCACCAGGCGAACCCAGTTTGGGCCCGAGACTGGCAGCCAGTGCACGTGCATGTGTGCATGTGTATGTGTGAGGCCAAAGCAGCACAAGTTGTGTGTACATGTGCGTCAGCTGTAAGTATGCCAGCATGGTAGCGCCAGCCGCAAATAATTTTCCAAAATTAGCAGGAATTGATGTGAGCGGCCAGCAGCCGCCTTGTAAAGCCAGGATTTATTGGCCAGTTGGATGGGCAAAGGTGTGGGCGTCATCCACGATAAAGAGAAGCTTAACAGTGGCCCGGGCAAGGAATCAGCTGTGGCAATTGTGGGCCAGCATACACTTATCGTCCGGGAAACAGGAATGGCCGCCAGGCAAGCCCAGATAGGGCCCAAGGCTGGCAATCAGGTAGACGGCTTGTGTATGTGCGTGTGTGTTGGGTCCAGCAGCCAGATAAATATGTTGATAAACAGGTGAGCCGATTGTAGATAGCCCAACTACTGTATATCAGCATAATTGATTTCCAATATTAGCAGGAAATGTTGTGGGCTCCCCGTCCGCCATGACTAATAGAAGGAGGCCGGCAGCATGGATGCATCCAGCGCAAGTGTATCAGGAATGGGCAGCAATTTTGTCCCAGAAGCAGTATTATGTGGTCCAGTAATATGCCAATCCTCTAGAAAGGCCGCCAGAAATTGTTGAGTAGTCCAACGTCAGTGAATATCGGCCAATAATTTATAGTTTTATTTTCGTATTAAATAATGCGTATGCGTTGGTTTAGTGGGCATTTAGCCTGTATATTTTAATCTGGATAAGATTGATACTTCTATCTCGGTCAGAAGTGCTACAAGCGTTATTTTGTTATAGGATTTTAATTAGCTCGACGTTAGTAATGTTGATTAGTGCTGCATTTAGGAGCTTGGCGGCTCGTTTGGTCCGAAGCAATAATTGTTTGATCATCATTATCGCAAATCACCTCCGACAGGATGTGATAAAGATTATCAGTCCTCATAACTTTTGTTGGATATCTCGGTCAATGACAGCAAATTTAGACTTGAAATTTAGAGTTTTTGGTTTTCGAAGACTCATTTAGCAGTGTATTTTCCTGATTTCTTATTTTCTCTGCAGATAATCCGGTGAGAGACGTTGGGCTGGTTGAGATCTTTATTTCCAATAGTAGCAGTGAATTGATATTGGCAAAATAGTTGGACATATAAGACTTGCTGGATAGTTGGACAATGGCGACCTTGCTAGGGTATAATTTTCTCAGATTGGCATTGAGAGACTTAGGCATTAATGTTGTCATTAGCGTTGTTTAGCGGGGGGCAGTTTACTAAGGCAGAGTTTCCCCTCAGCAGTATATGTAGTATAGCAAGGAGGGCGTCCACCTTTTTACCCATTTCCGTGGAAATCTGAGTATGGGCCTCTAGGGCACGCATGAGGGGATCCTCATCTTTCAACGTTTTATGCTGCTGTTGTTGTGGAAGGGGACTTGCCTTAGGTGACTGCTTTCGCTCCTGTTGTTTCCACTGCTGCGAAAAATTAACCTGAGGTGTCTTCTGCTTCTGCTGCTGCTGGCGAGTTGTCACCGAGGACACGTTTTGGACATGACCGTTGGAGCTGCCGCCCTTTTTCTTGGGAGAAGAAATAGGGTCATGTTTTGTATGCTGCCGCTGCTGATGCTGACTATGCTGCTGCTGCTGCTTCCGTCTGCCAACTTCAGATCGCACTTTATTTATGGCCAGGTTTGCACGGGCCTGTTTAAATTTGGGACACCCCTTATAGTTAGCAATGTGGGCACCCTGACAGTTTGCACACTTAGGGGGACTAACTCTGATGTTTGCACAGGCTGTTGAGGGGTGTCCACCAGCACATTTGTGGCAAATAAAAGGCCTGCGGCAGTAATTTTTTGTGTGACCGAATGCCTGGCACCGATGACACTGGACAGGATCATGCCTCCTCAGTTGGCGTTCAATAGTCACCATTATTAACAGCGGGGAGAGTATCTCTCACACTAATAAAGGCAAGACCAGGGGGACACACCCACACAAAGGCGACTCTCTGTTTCTACGCTGCCTCTCGATGTTTTTGAGCGCATTCTGCTTTGGGATTCCCAAACGGTTATGCCACCGCAGGCATGGAGAGACTTTAGAGAAACGTTCAGTTGGTAGGCATTGATCGCTGATGATAGAGGGGGGTTCTTCGTGAAACAACTGTACGATCTACCAGCCTCCTTTGTGGTGTTGTGTCTCCGTTTAAAGTTGTGCGAAAGCATAAGCATGATCTCGAGCCGGCTTAAAACTGCAGGTTGTTAAGAGCTACCTTTAATTCTGTTTTTAAGATCCTCGACTCAAAAAGCTTATTAAATGATTTTCAAAATAAGAGCTTAACTTTACTTTGGTAATATTTTTTATTTGTAGACTATAAAATGGAAGTTTACTTAACAGTTAATTATAATTTGAACTGTCCCATGTGATGTGTTCTACAAATCTCTTTTGAACCAAAATCGACACATTTCCCATAAAGTTTGTGTCATTTTTAGATCGATTACTATAAATCTCTCTATATATACTATATAAGAGTGTGTCCTCACTGACTGACTGACTGACTGACTGACTGATTGGCAATCATCGCACAGCCTAAACGGTAAGAGATAGAAGGCTGAAATTAGGACAGAAGTTTCCTTATGTGGTGAAAGTGCGTACTAAGGTGGGGTTTTGGAAAATTCCACCCGGAAAAGCGTCGGAAAAGTTTGTATGGGGAAAAGTTAATTTGACATCCGATTGACTTGAAACTCGGTTTGGAAGCAAAGTATTTCGAAAAATCCGCCCACAAGAAAAATTCCGGTAGGCTCGGAAAACTCTAGGAAAATTATGCATCCGAAAAACTGTTTTTCAACCGATTGACTTGAAACTCAGTTTGTAAGGACCGTTAAAAAATTAATTTGTAATGTGATCTTCCGTTTTTTGGAAATTTGGCCCTAGGGTCGGAAAACTTCCGGAAACTCCGAATGCAATAACCGATCATCCGATTGACATGAAACTAAGTTTGTAAGGATAATATAAGAAATAGCGATAACGATAACGATAAAGAAAATTATAACGATATCGGTAACAGTAACGGTAACGAGAACAATGACGATATTGAAAATTGAACAACGACTGTTGTTTCGACAAATTCAGCACCATGGGTAGAAAATTGGTGGTCAAGACTGTATAAAAGTTTAGTTTCCAGCGATAAGCTCCAAACGAATTTTATGAGCTACATTAAATAAAAAGTACGGAATACGTGACTTTTAATATTTTTAAGCTCAACCCACAAAGTTAAAAAATATGCGGAAAGTTGTTGTATGCAACTCGTTTGATCTTCATTTGATCAGCTCCGTAAGCATATTGAAACCATCACATTAAAAACAAGAAAGAAAGTCGGTCAAGCCCGACTATAACATACTCTGTACCAAGAAAATTTGTCTTTTGATCATAACTCGAAAACCGTTCATCTGATCTTCTTCATTCCTTTGGCGGATCGATAAGTTATACTAATAACTAAATATGTCCAGAAGGAACAAGCCATCTATCTTCAAAATTGTGTTAGATATGACGTTTTTTCTAAATTGCGGGGGCGGGAGGGGGCGTGGCCAAAATTGAAAATAAACTTGACCTGCCTGCAGACATAAGAAGCATATGTCCCATACATGTCAAAACTCTATCTCTTACCATCTCTGAGATCTGTGCGTTCATACGGACAGACAGAAGGACAGACTGACTGACTGACAGACTGACAGACTGACAGACTGACAGACTGACAGACTGACAGACTGACAGACGGACAGACGGACATGGCTATATCGACTCGGCTGTTGATGCTGATCAAGAATATGTCGGGGAAATATTAGCTTCCCCAGTCAGGACGACATCATCTTGCATGATATCAGCCATCGTTTTGTATAAATTTGGCTTGATGTTTTTATTATTCCTGGATTAGCGCAGCGAGTCTCCGCAGCCGTGTTGCTAGCTTCCTGTTCGGTAACCAAAGAGAACGTCTGTCCACACGTCAACTGTCATTAGACCGTTCGTTCGTTTTCCAACACTAGCAATGCATACGGAGCCACACTCGACTCTAGTTCATACACCTAGAGTCTCACTAAACCAGGGCTGACACAAAGAACAGCCAATCTCACAATCACACAGTTCGCGGACATGTCAAACCTAGTACCGCATATTACATTCTCCGACAAATATATATACTTTATGGGGTCGGAGATGCTTCCTTCTGGATGTTACATACTTTTGCACAAACTTATAATACTCTAACAAATTGATGAAAAGCGAGCGAAGCCGCTGGTAAATAAAGCTAGTACTTGTATATAAAATGGGCTGAACCAAGGTTCGAACCAAAACCTTTGCCTAATAACTTTGATCCTCAAATTTCCGAACCTTAACCATTTGTAAATTTTGGTTCGAGCCCGTGAACCTGTGCTCCGAAAATTTTATTGGGTTTGCAGCCCTGATTCTGTGTAGTGAATATATGCGTAACACTAATAGATTTTCTAATTAAACTTTCCAGCCGAATTTAAGACTCAGTCGCCCAACACCTATCAGAAGATGTCGCTAGGCAATGGTATAATTGTTCAGTGTCTTTTATATTTGCTGAACCGAACCGAAAGTTTAGGTTCAGAAGAGGTTCAGGCTCAGCTTTTATTTCTAAAGAAGTTCTCTTAAGGGTTTGGTCCATAGTCAAAATAAGAGTCGAAATTCCGATTCGGTTCAAAACCGAATCGCAGGCTTGATATTAATGCGAACAACTGCAGGAGATGTACTGGATCACATGTTTTAAAATGGTTGACAAGTCATCTTTAAAAGCTAGACCAATCCGGCATCGCTAATGATCAACTCGGTCCCGGAATGGTCTTTCTTGTAGAGGGTTCTTTAGTGAAACTTAATTTGTACGAAATTTTGATAGAACTTATCCTAGGAAATCTATTCAAATTTATAAATGTACAAGTATCATTGGCCTTGTTCACCAGCACAAATCGATGACAGGAAATCGATGGATCTAGTTCGATTAGTGTAATGAACTATTGAAATGTGCAAGCTGATTGCTAATTTTTGAGATTATAATGGATAAAAAGTACACAACAACTCAAACTGTCATTCAAAATCAACACGATAACCTCCCCGCATACTATTTTTTACTAAGAATTCCTTGGGATTTATTTTTGAGGTATGATTTTTGATGTTTGCTGGTAAACAAGGCCATTGTCTAAGGGTAAGCGCTTTACTTTTTCAAACTCGTCAGTGCACTGAGCCGAACCGAACTTTACTTCTTATTAACTGGAAAAGTTTTAGTTTCTATTTTATATATTTTTTTAGAAATAGTTGAAAAGCTTTTCGAAGTTCTACGGCGTTCTAATAGGTAATACATCACATAAACTTATATCACCAAAATGATTTTATTATCGATGTTTCCTTTTATTTTTTCAAATTCAATTCTGACATTGCCCAGCACCAAAAATATGGAACCGGAGCAGAAGCTGCGTCATGCACTGCAGTTGTGCAAAAAAAAACATTTTAGAGACCAGGCAGCCATCAAGAAGACGACTTTTGCTGATGCAGCACAAAAAACTGTTGAAAAAAATTTCATTGAGGAAACATTAATTAAAATTCTGGAATAGTTCTAAGTTTATGTTCTGAATAGTTTAAGTTCTGAGTTTAGTAGTTTAAGTTCTGAGTTTAATCGTTTAGGTTCTTTTGTTATCATTTAAGAAATTTTTTGTTGCAAATGGCTGCTGCAGGGGACAATTGGACACCGCCTATGCCAACTGGCATTAAACTGGTTGGAAATGGCTGCAGGAGGGGACAATTGGAAGTAAACTGGTTGCAAATGGCTGCTGCTGGGGACAATTGTCTTTTGCCTATGACATGCCTGTGTAAAATGGACGACTTCAATACATTGATTTGGATACGAAGTGCAACCAGTTGCGAGTTATTAGAGACTGGTGTACTTCTGGTATTATACTAGACACTTTCTCTGCAGGATCCTCTGCGCTTAGGAGAGCGCTGCACACCGTTCGTTGGAGTACACTGCAAAAAAAAGTGCATAGTATATTCAACTATAAACATGTTCAATTCGCAAATGCAAGTTTTCATATTTGATCTGAACATGAATGACTTTATTTAACTAAAAACATATTAGAATTACTTTGTTAATATGAAAATTATCAAAATCAATGTCAAAAATGTCTTATTTAATTGCAAGTTGCTCATATTTATTTATAATATGCACACACTTAAAAAACAACATGTAAAATTAAACATGTTTCGTAATAAATTTGAATATATTTTTCAACTTAAAATCAAAGTTTTTCATAGTAGATCCAAATGTACTATGCAATCATTTAAATAAAATATTTTTCATACTTAACATTTTCTTCATAATTAAAGTAAATGGTATACATATTAGAATCAAACAGTAAACCATAACTTGATAATAAAAAGCTGGTCAATATGAAATATATTAAATGTTACAACGAAACATATTTGATTTGATGTTGACCATAGCTAACAATTCGCTGAGTTCCTTACTCCGATTTGCTGCACTGACACACGCGTGCCCGATAGCGGTATTGGCTGAGACGCCGACGTTTGTGTATAAGTGCCCCGGGGTCCTGAGCTTCAAACCCCAGTCAAGGAGTAAGTTAAAAAAAAATTGTGTGTTTCGTTTTTCAGAATAAAGAAAAAACTGAGTGTCATGGTACTCAACAAACTCCTCCTTCCCCTCCCCACCCGTCCCCCCTCTCCACCCCTTCCCCACGCTCCTCTTCTTGCTCTCCCTCCGCTGTCCTCCCTGCCCACATCTTTCCTCGTCCTCCTCATGGTCTTACCTCCCATACCTTTCACCATCCCTTCTATTTCTGCATTCGTCCCTCCCTCTTCAAACCACCATACCATTCCAAACTTTTTTTAAATTTATTTGTTTTAATATGAATCATAGTTGAAATTAATAAGATTACACATTGATTTTAATATGCCGTCCCATCAAATATATCAGCAGAACACTTGAAATCAAACATGGGCATATTAAATAGAAGATTTAAGTGTACACACTTCATATTTAGTATGACACACTGTGGTGCATTTTTAATGGTAAAAATAGTTAAATCTAAGTGTAAATAGTAGGATTTACGTTGTTTTTTTTTCTGTGTAGGTTCTTGGCAGTTTTGACACCTGCCTCCCATAGTCCCCCGAAATGAGGCGCTCGTGGCGGTATAAATGCAAACGTACATCCGCTCCTTGACGCGAATGCCCGAATTGCGCTCCCTTCCGGCTATATCTTCTTTCGCAGGTCCTGGAAATGGCGACTTGCTCCGCCGAAGTCGGTCTGCTGGCAAATTTCCCATAATTTGAGACAGTAGTTGAATTTTGCACTTGAAGTAACGGATACATGATCGCACTGTCTGCCGCCAAACCTCTTCAGCATTAACTAGCCACAGTCGCTCTCTGAGTTGGCTTACAAGTGTTCTAGGGCCCGAGTGGAAGTTGGTCTGGTGAAGATGACGGACGTAGCTCTGCACAAAATGCGCTTGATCGGAGCCTTGATCCAAGACTTGACTCGATGACAAAGTTCTGCCAAAAGGTGAGCGGCACATAACTCAAGCCTTGGGAGAGTCTTAGACTTGAGGGGCGCTACTTTAGATTTAGAAGTCTTTAAAACCTTTAAAACCTTCTGCAGTCGAACATCGAACGTAAATGCAATCACCATATGCTCTCATAGAAGCATCGGCGAAGGCATGAATTTGAATTGGTGATGGTGGCTCTATATGTATATACAAATCGAGGAACAGCCACCTTTTGTATATCCGACAAAGTTTGCTTAAGAGCTTCCCACTCAGTTTCCAATTTCAGTGGAATCGATTTATCCCTGTCCAGTTTCAATAACCAAGCCTCTTGCAATAAGATCTTTCCTTTTATTATAAGGGGACTAAGCAAGCCGAGAGGGTCGAAAAGTTTTGACGTCACCGCTTTTGGCTTTCAGCTGTCAAAGTCGCCGGTCGTGTTTACTCTGTGCTCCTGAAACTTTTTATTTTTTTGGTGCCTTCATATAAACTTTAATCATTGTGTTTATCATAACCGACGAGATTTGGGGATTTGATCCTAGACATTTGTCTTTTAATCATAATTGTGCAATTTGACTCTGCATAATAACTAAAAGAAATTTAATTGCAATTATAACAAAAAAAACAGTTCTTAATTTTCGCTCTCCGTGGCTTAAATTGGGATCCTTCAACCCATCTTCCTCCTTGCGAGGACAGATTACGCCTTATCAACTTGCCTTCTCTTCATAACCGCCGAATTTGTCATAGTGTCCTTTTTATTCACAAACTCTTATCTGGGGAAATTGACTCTATCGCTTTGTAATCTAGTATAAATATTGCTGTTCCACAACGCGCTTCTAGATTTACCTTCAGCCTTGCCTGACCAACTACGCTCATCACGAACCCTTCCGAAACCTTTGTTTAAACTATAATAAGTACTATCATATTATTTCCTCTCATTCCTTGTTTGTTATAAAAAATAATATATTGTTATTCCTAAGTAGTCCCCTTTAAAGTTAGACAGAACATTGTTAAGATATAAAATAAAATAATAGATAAATAAATAATAAAATATGTTCCGTTTTGTCGCTCGTACACTCATGGAAGAGTCGTCCAGCTTAAATTTGAAGACGTCTTTATGAGGAAGCCAAAGAATTCCTAACGTCATTGTTGAGTCCGAGTCTGAGATCGTTATTGGTTTAACTGTGCTCTCGGATGCGGTAATCTCAGGACAGTTCGAGAACCATTTGGCTAGTTCAAACCCTGCCACTTGCAACACCTGAGATACTTTAGACTTGATCGTCTTTAGTCCAGTCAACATATCGTCGACATAAAAGTCGCTCCGAATAACGTTTGCTACCTTAGGGTGAGAGACTTGAGCAGTCTCACTCAAACTTTTTAAGCACCTGATAGCAAGAAAAGGGGCTGGCGCAGTGCCATAAGTCACGTGTTTAGTGCAAATATCCTCAAAGGCTCAGACGGATCTCTCATCCAAACTATGAGCTGAAACTGTCTATCCGCTTCATTTACCATTACTTGGCGATACATTTTTTTTTATATCCGCAGTTAGCGCGTATTTATTTAATCTGAATCGGAGTAAAGTAGAGTATAGCTCCTCCTGGATCGTAGGACCGACCATCAGAATGTCATTCAAAGCAAGTCTTGCATAACGCTTCAAAAACCACGCGCAGCTGTGTGGACGTACTTTGTGGTCTCAAGACCCACTGATACGGAATGAAATAGTGAGGAGCGCTAGGAATTTTATTTTCAATTTCTGCCTTAAGTCCCAGTAAAAGGTACTCTTCCATGAAATCCAGGTACATTCCCTTTACTTGATCATCTCGGGACAATCTCCGTTCGAGCGACAAAAACCGCCGTTTTGCAACTTCAAATGAACTGCCCAAGTTCTTAGGATCAGATTTAAATGGTAGCCTCACTTGGAAGCGTCCTGATGACAGGACTTCCATATTGATTGCAAAATGTTTCTCACACAACTCTTGTTCTGAAGACATAACCTTGGTTGGAGATGGGAGGCTTTCCAGAGTCCAAAATTTTTGAAGTGTGCTATCTATCAAAGCTATCGATTCCTCCTGACAACTTAGGTTAATCACTTTCTCTTGGCCGCTCGACGAGTTCAACTTATATCGTCCAGACATAATCCAGCCAAGAAGGGTTTTTCGCAAGATCGGAAAGTCTGGACATTGTTTAATCTGACCGATGGATAACGGCTAAAAAAATGTTTCCGCTCCTATTAACATGTCTGTTTTTTGTGGCTTATGAATGTAGGGATCCGCCAACTGCAGGTTTTCAGGAATATTCAAGCCGCTTCAGCTCACGGTATGGTCAGGCTGATAGCTCGAAATCGATTTTAATATCAAACGAGAAAGCTAAGCTAACTTCGTCTGTGTCGAAGTTTTGATACCCTTGCAAGTGCTCGCTTAAATATTTTCAAAAAATACTCTTTTCCCCATTTTCCGACCGATCGTTCGTATGGGAGCTATATGATATAGTCATCCAAAAACTTGTAAAATTATGTAAAAGCATGAGAAACAAAGAAATACAAAATTTGCTGGATGCCATTAAAAACAAAAAAGTTTTTCTAACAAAGACTGTTTTTCAGACCTACAAAAATCTAAAATAAAAATTTGTAAATACATATTACGACATATTAAACTGAAAACGGCGCATTGCCTTATGTCTTCGAATGTGGAAGAAAGAGTGAAGAAGGCGACCAACGCACTATATGCATCCCAGAAGATGCTGAGTAGCACTTGGGGCCTATCACCAAGTCTGATGCACTGGCTTTTCATTTCAGTAATACGACCGATACTGCTACTCGGCATACTGGTATGGTGGCAGGCCACGGAGAAAACCACATACCTAAAGCTGATGGAGAAGACCCAGCGACAGGCACTGGTCTGTATTATGGGGGCGCTGAGGTCCACTCCAACCAAAGCATTAGAACACATCTTAGGTGTCAACCCTCTGGACATCCAAGCACGCCTTCTGGCACAAAAGACCGCCCAACGTCTATGTGTCTACGTGGACAGCCAAGCGGCAATCAAGGCAATGCAAGGACACTCCATCAACTCCAGAAATGTCCTGGCGAGCAGGGAAGCGCTAGAAGCGCACACTAAACATACCTATCTCCATACAGACGCTTCATAGCAAGATGGAAGAGATAGCAGAGAAAGAAGCGGAGGTAAGGTGGGAAAACACCAGCGGATGCAGAATCTCTAAAATTATGTGCAAGACAAGAGACAAAAAACTTACGCACTATCTGCTACAGCTCCAGAGAAGAGACAGTAGACTGCTCATTGGCATACTAACGGGACACTGCCTAGCAGCCGCTCATGCGATAAAGCTAGGCATAACAACAGAGGACACCTGCAGGAAATGTATGGAGCCTGGAGTCGCAGAAACTCTAGAACACCTAATTTGCAGCTGCCCAGCAATTGCCACGACAAGATTACAAATTCTGCACACCCCACGGTTCTCTTCTTTGGAGGAAGCGGCCAAGAGACCCCCAAAACAGTTATTGGCATTTGCCAAAACGACAAGAATCCTCCTGGACTTCTAAGACAAACGTACCAAAATAATCACCCGGCCTCATTAAGGACCCTAAAGTCTATGTGTGACCCCATCTGGGGTCAGCCGGAACTACCTACCTACCTACCTATGTCTTCGCTATATAGGGCTGACGAAAAAAAAAACATTTGTGCTAAAAATGTACATTCTTTTTAGAAAAAAAAGTGTTTTAGAAGATTTCCAGTACAAATTTAAAAAGACGAAATTTTCAATAATAAGAGCTTATATGAAACATACTTAAAATAAAAACGCTTATTTTCATTCATTAATGTGTAAATGTAATTCATTAATGTGTAATATGTAAAATTTTCAAAATAAAAAACTAATTTTTTAATGTTAAAAGGAAACATATTTAAAATAAGACTAAACAGTTTTATTTAGTTAAGCAATATGAATTTTTTATTTTTAGAGCGCAGATTTTTTAAGAGAATAACGATACATATTTTATATAGAAACGAATCATTTTTATTTAACAAAGCAATATGAACATAATTTCAAGCAAAAACTACATTTTTAAATTGTAAAGCGAAACATATTGAATATAAAAATGAACATTTTCAATCCAAAGTAAAGAACAAATTTTAAAAGTTTTTGCGAATAAATTATTTAGTACAACGAAATTGGAAAACAATTTTTTTGACCGACTGAATGCTTATTCGATGAACATTTTGCTTCCTTTGAGGCAAAACAAAATGCAGAAGCTACAGTCCTTATGTATAATATTGACACTTTTAACTCAAAACATGTATTATATAAACAATGGAAAAATGTACCTAAGATTTAAACCAATATAATTTGTAAAAATTGTAATTAAATAACAATAAATTATGATACTAAACTTTATTTTGTATTATTTTTATTAATAAATAAATATTTGAAAATGCTTATTTTTATATATTTAACGAGCTTTTTAGAATAGCTTTTGTTAGAATTTAAAACAAACGTTTTAAAACTAATACTGAATATGTATATTTCAAAATATCAAACGAATGTTTTAGAGCACGATTCGAAAATCTTTGATTAAGAATAAAAAACGAGTGTTTTAGAAGCCTTATCTAAAGAAAAACTAGCATGAATGTTTTAAAAACATATTTGAAAATGTGAGTACTTAAAAGTGAAACTAATATTGTAGAAGCCTACATAAAAATATTCGTCTTACATTTGAAAAAGAACATTTAAGGTGCAAAAGCTGGGTCGAATCGTTTTAAAAAGTAAAAGATAAGTTTGAAAACGTGCGAACTTCAAAGTAAAATAAAAATTTAAGTAACCCATATTAAAATATTCGTTTTAAAAAGTAAAAACAACATGTTAGGTGCAAAATCTGGGTTGAATCGTTTTTAAAAGTAAAACGTCTCCATACAAATGTTAAAATGTTATTTTCTCAGTGTATCTTTTGTATGCCAGCTATACCATATAGTTGTCCGATTTTAATAAAGCTTGGTAGAATTATAACAAAAAACATAGAAAACCTACGATTACAAAGTTTGGAGACGTTTCCATTAAAAAGAAAAATGTTTTTCTCACTAAACTAGTTTTTCGACCGGTTGTTCCTATGGGAGCTAAGAGATATAGTCATCCGATCCGGTCGGTTCCGACATATTAGTAGTGTGTGTTTAAAACTGAGAGACTAGTTCGCGTAGAAACAGACAGACAGACGGACAGACGGACGGACAAAGCTCAATCGACTCAGCTCGTCACCCTGATCAAGAATATATATTGTTTATGGGGTCGGAAATGAATATTTCTATGCGTTGCAAACTTCTGGGCAAAATTATAATACCCTTTGCAAGGGTATGAAAATCGGCTGAAAACTCACTGCAATTAACTCGCGACTTCACCACCGTATGTATCTTTTTCTTGACTAGAGTGTTGTGGCCGTTTGATTAAGCGGGCATATTTGTATCGATAACATCGAGTAGCAAACATGTGCAGAAAAAAAAAATGTGTTGAAAAGCGACGAGTGCCAGGGATGGGAGAAAATTCTCTGTTGGGGGCGGACGTTTCACGGTCAACAGTGCAATGACCCGGAACATTTAAAATTGGGAACATGACTTTGAAGAAATAGGCACAGGGCGAGATAGTCAGTCGGTTATGCAAGTTGCTTGCGCGCAGTCGCAGAAGTGCACAAACATTTCTTTTTTTTGTATAAAACTAAAAAAAAAAAAATAGATAAAAATAAAGAAAATATATAAAAAGTGTGTGTCAGAAGATGGGCAAGGAGACCACATAAAGTGAGCACAGCCAGGATTTATTTGGCATACCTGATTGGCCATAAGGGACGGGTGAGTTTGTTCCGCAATAGGCGTAGGACGAAATTTTGAGGAAATTTTTTTATTATAGCCGACCGTGTCCAACACAGTCACAGGCTCTAGACCAGGCCACATTCGCGGGCCTGGTCAGTTTTTTTTTGTGGATTTGGCTTCTTCAGGACAGCCCTGCGGCCATACCACTTCCCAGTATAAATTAAATTTTGAGCGCTGGATGTGCCTGGGCAGCCGAATCATTCCAATTTTAAATTATCGTTTTTGCTGAGATTTGCTGCTCAGCCAAACCCCTACCAAGCGGCGGATGATTACCCCTACGCCCAAGGCCGACTGATACGTATTTTTTTTCGCTGCGGAAAGAGCAGTGCAACTGCAAAACAAGACAATTTTTGGTCTGAGGCCGACACGTCTACCAAGAGGCGACAACTTTAGATTTTTTTTTTATATAAATTTTAGTTAAATTCCTGTTTTTGTCCATTTTTTTTATATTTATTTATCTATATTTTTTTATTTATTTATTTATTTATTTCTTGCTTAAAATTCATTTCTTCTTATTTATTTATTTAAATAATTTATTCATTTTTATTTGATTATTTATGCGATTTATTTATTTATGTATTTATGTCCATTGATATTATTTTGTTCTTGATTTTTTTTTGGGGCATTTTGTTGTTCCCTGCAGGAAGGTTTGATTTTAGTAATTGTTTATGGTCATTTATTTATTTATTTTTTTCTCAAGAAAATTTGTCCTTCAGTTGAAGGAGACCATCCCCCTTAAAGAGCTCTTTCAGGTAGGGCGTTGCTTTACATATCGCACAAGTGCCTAAAAATAATTGGACAATTGGAATCCTAGCCAGATTGCAAATTGGCAACAACAACTTCTCAAAGTTATCAAGAAGCAAACTTAAACAAATCTAAATTCCATAAAAGTATAAAAAAAAAAAATATGTTAATTTGTAGCCAAGGAAATTTGTTAATAAATTAAGTTAATGAAACGAAAAGATAAGATGTGTTAGAAAGCGTTTATATGGGAGGAAAGGAGTGACCTGATCATGGTGTAAAAATGGTTTGCTCGTCGGCATATTTGGGGCAGCACAAGCAAGCATTGGTATGTACTGCTGCAAGGATGGGAGGGGTGCGCGAAAGAAGGCTCAATCCAGCTAGAGTCTGCCAACCGATGTCTTGTCCAGTTTTTTTTTGCTTATCTAGTTTCAGTTTCTACGTCAGTCAGTTAAATTTTTCTTGTTTGTGTTAGTTAGGATTCTCGTATGTGCTTGGGTTTTTTTTTTAATTCAAATTGGAATTCAAATTTAAATTCACCTCGTTTGTTTTCGTGATTTCAAATTGTGCAGTAGTTAGTGTTGTGTAATGTCTAACAGCTGCGGTTTAATGTTCGTTAGATATTTATTGTTACGTGTGGTGGGCAGGGTTATGTGGACCTATTCCCTGAGGGCTGGAGCTAGCCGGCACACCCACTTGAACAACACACGCAGGGCCCAGCTTTGGGTCATAACAATAATGGCGCCCAAACAAAAATAAATGGCAGCATTAACGGCTCCACAATGGTGGCCAAGGAAAAAAATTCTGACTATGAGGATCCCAATGGCTGAAACCTGCCGCTCGAGAGGTAGAGGTCAGTTCATGGGATTCTAAAAGATCAAAATTTTAAAATAAAAATAAGCATTTCAAAGAACCATATCCTTCTTGGGGTGAGCAACAGCCTGACGGCATTATCAGGTGAGAACCACCAAGGTGATAAGCGATCAGGATATTAAAAGAGGCTTAAACCAAATGTGATATGATTCTGTGATATAGCTTAAGTAGTATATAGGTTTAAATTTAGATTTTTTGGGAGGGACTAGATACGGCGACAACGGCCAACCAAAGGGTAAAGGCGTTTAGCGACCGCTTTAGAATGGTTCGACGGCACCAGATTCGAAAGGAGATGGTTAGCGATCAAGCAAATAGACTGCAGATTAGAATATTATAGATTAAAAAGGTAATTGCAGCTTGTGATAGTAAAGACTGATAGCATTAGGAAGATTAGATATAAGATAGAAGTTAGGTACAAAACTTGGGGTAAATATTTGTTAGTGAATAGTATTTTTTTTTTGTATTACTAATTCTTCGTTTTCTGGATCCTGTTGAGTGAGCGTTGAACGTCCGAAATCCCACAGTAGGGGCTTCGTAGTGAGTTGATGCAAGTGACGATGGCCAGCACTAGCTGAGATGCGAGTAGCTGTAGCATCCGAGCGAAACAAAGAAGGTACCTGAAGAAAATTAAGTTATTAGTGTTATGTTACGTGTGTTGACTTCTTGACTGACGGTCATCTAATATTCAAGATGACCTGAACAGTCAACAATGTCGATATATGTATGTGTGTACTTATCGTTAATTTATATCATTTTAGTTTATAAAAAAGCAGCACAGGACAATTGGTTGGTCTAAGCGCAGAAAGCAGATGAATGTCTGCTACACGACGAGCAAACTAAGCCATGAGACGGGATCTCCTTTTCTCCTGCTATATTTATGAAAATTTACTTCAGATTGGTATCCGTCCAAATAATAATTACGTATCCGTTTAAGGAGTAAATTCAAATATTTAGGCCCTAATCAATTAATTAGCGGTGGTTGTACATGGGAGGGCAAAATCCATCAAGAATGTTCGGAGAATTACAAGACGGGGAAAAAGAGGGAGCAGCAGGTGTCGACAGAACTAGGCTCAGCGCACAACAGAGAGGAGCTGTCGGCAGACAACTGAACCTTAACAACGAATCCACTCCATATGGCACGTACTCAAACATCATCTTAGACCCTATACAGGAGCAGTACAGCCAAGAAAATGCAGAAGCATTCCAGTCCGTTTATAGAAGAGAAATGAGCGAAATGATACAGGCTTCCCAGGAACAGTTGAAAGTCAACCTGCAGCAACTGGTGGATAATAGAATTGACCAGTGCATGCAACAAGGATTTGCAGACCTTATGAAGAAGTTGGACCTGAAAGATGGGACATCCACGTCCTCAGGAACTTCAGCTAAGACGGTTCACTCAGTAGCTACACGAAATAGTGAACATAGTGACAGAGCAAGGCAAGTCATCCCCAGCAACGAAGCGCTACAGGGAGTCGGTCAGGATCGTCCACCAGTGAATAGAGAACCCTCTATTGACCGATTGCCAAATATATCCACGAATGGTCATTCTCAAAATCTAATGGGTACCCAGTACGTTCGTCCACCGAGCAGATGGAATCAGAACCGGGACAATACTGGACAGAGAACTGGTATGAGTCAGTATTTTCCAAGAGGCACAACACCCGCGAATGGAGCAAGCTGGCGCAGGGAGAATCGCAGTCAGCACTTTGTGCCCTTAGAAAAATAG
Source organism: Lordiphosa fenestrarum (assembly GCA_035044985.1). NCBI lineage: Eukaryota > Metazoa > Arthropoda > Insecta > Diptera > Drosophilidae > Lordiphosa > Lordiphosa fenestrarum. The sequence continues at coordinate 16,266 of JAWNNO010005122.1, read as the reverse complement.
GGTTTCCAATTCGCAGGAAACACCGGAGGATTGAGCGCTGACGACTTCATCTTTAGGGTGGAGCACTTGCAAAGGCATTACAACTTTCACTGGAGTGACCTACTAAGAGACTTTCATCGTTTGCTGACAGATGGGGCATCGGAGTGATATTGGCTTTTGATCCGCTCCAAACAAATTAATAATTGGGAGGAACTCAAAGAGGCCTTGGAACAACGCTACAGCGACACTCGAAGTGATTATGATAGAATCCAAGATATCGCTGAGAGGAAGCAGCAGCCGGGAGAATCACTAGATGACTTTTTTACGGCAATGCGACGGTTGATAGCGTCGGTGGGAATGCCGGTCGAAACCAACTGGGTACTAAAAACCATAAAAAGAAACCTATGTGAGCCGATGAGACATTGGATATACCCTATCAAAGTATACACTTTGGAGCATCTACGCGATGAATGTAGAGAAGCCGAGAGGACATTTACGGCAGAAAGGGGCAGAAATTGTAATGTTCATTTAACTCATAGAGCTCGACAAGATGCTAGACCCAGCAGAGTAGAGGAAGTATATCAGGCTGAGCCGGCAGAATGGGAAACCAAACCTATGGAAGCACCCAGATATATAGAGGCCCAGTTGGAAGCAATCTCTAGTGGGACGGCAAGAAATATATTAATATGCTGGAACTGCCAGAAAGAAGGGCATGTTTACATGGATTGCGGATCCCCACAGCGTAGCATCTTTTGTTATAAATGTGGACGTCAAAATGATGTGACACCAAAATGCCCACGCTGCTGTGCGGGAAACGGATCCAGGAGCGAGGCGAGACCGGGCGAGTCGCGCTCCAGCAAGGACCCGATACCACAATCGAAAGATTATCCACCTCACCAAAACTAATCGACACCAGTACACTGAGAATTACAAACGAGCAGAACATGATTCAAACCCGCACCATGCCAGAACACACGGAGAAAGAGAAGGGACTTAACCCACATATCCCATTGGAAGAGCGTTGGATTCGATATAGAACAGTGAGAAATAGAATCTTTGGCTCTAATAAATTGGAAGAGTTGACTATGCTAACAAATCGGGTGAAGAAAGCCAGGGAACGTTTTAGGCGCCGAAAATTGGAAAGACAAGCTGTACGAAAAACAGTTACAGCGATTCAAATAGGCCAACAATCCAATATGGATCTCAGGCCGTACGCATTCTTTTCAATTGAGGGTCATAAGCTGCGTGGTTTGCTAGACTCCGGAGCATCTATAAGCGTTCTTGGGTCTGGATGTCGGGAGTTGGTAGACAAACTTGGGCTGGCATGGAAACCAGTTTACTCAAAGGCCAAGTAGCCAATGGAGGTGGGCTAATCATAATCGGGAAAGTCATAGTTAAGGTTTCCTACAAAGAACAGACGTCAGACATTTGCTTCTACTTATGCCCTACCTTGCAGCAGGAAGTTTATCTGGGGATAGATTTTTGGCAATCCTTCTCGCTAGCTCCGAATCTTTTTTGTGAATCCGTCTCAGAGCTAAATCAGCAAGAAGATCAAAACACCCAGATATCAAAACCGGAACCTCATGAGCTCACAGAGGAACAGCAGCTCAGATTGCAGGCGGTGCAGAATTCGTTCATGACTTTCGAGGAAAAAGGCCTAGGGCGTACCCCTTTAATGAAACACAGTATACAGCTAACAGAAGGAGCAGTACCCGTAAAAGAAAGATGCTATCCCATGTCGCCGGCTAAACAGAAAGCAGTATACGAGGAAATAGACAACATGCTTAGCTTGGGGGTCATAGAAGAGAGTGACAGCGCTTGGAATAATAACGTCACATTGGTCATGAAACCAGGCAAGAACCGGCTCTGCCTTGATGCCCGGAAGATAAACAAGGTCACAGTGAAGGACGCATATCCTCTGCAAAATATAGATGGGATATTAAGCAGAATAGACTCTACGGTATACATAAGTAGCGTAGATCTCAAATATGCGTTTTGGCAGGTCGAGTTGGAGGAGGAAAGCCGAAAAATTACGGCATTTACTGTCCCTGGACGACCCTTATACCAATTTGTGGTCATGCCGTTTGGGCTTTGCAATTCGGCACAACGACTTTGCAGACTAATGGACAAGGTAGTGCCAGCGAAGCTAAGAGAACAAGTGTTTTTGTACTTGGACGATCTCTTAGTGGTTTCTCCAGATTTTGATACACACCTGGAGGTACTACAACAAGTGGCAGACTGCCTAAGGAATGCAGGTCTTACTATTGGCCTTAAGAAGTCTCATTTCGTCTTCAAAGAACTGAAATACCTAGGATTTCTCATAGGTGGAGGTGCACTTAAAACTGATCCCTGCAAGGTGCAAGCCATCCGGAACTTATCTATGCCAAAAAGCCCTCGGGAAGTAAGAAGCTTCCTGGGTACAGCCGGATGGTACAGGCGATTCATCAAGAACTTTGCGGAAATAGCAGCCCCGTTAACAGACACACTTAAAAAAGGATCAAAATTTTGTCTGACCGAGGAAGCGAAAAGAGCAGTTGATAATCTGAAGGAATCCTTGACCAAAGCACCGGTTTTAAGGCACCCAGACTTCTCCAAGCGCTTTTTCATACAATGCGATGCATCCGACACGGGAATAGGAGCGGTCCTGTTCCAATTAGAGGATGACGAAAGTGAGCGGCCAATAGCCTTTTTCTCGCAGAAGCTAAATAAATGCCAGAAGAACTACAGCGTAACTGAGAAAGAGTGTTGGGCAGCTGTGTCCGCCATCAAAAGATTCCGACCATATGTGGAAATGATGCCATTTACAGTCATCACCGATCACTCCAGCCTGAAATGGCTGATGTCCTTGCGGGATCTGGATGGAAGACTGGCCAGGTGGTCATTAAAGCTACAAGCATTTAACTTCAACATTGAGCATCGAAAAGGATCTGAAAACGTAGTGGCTGATACTCTTTCTCGGATGGTTGAAGAGATCGATGTGGATACATTGATTGGGTTCCAGACTACAGAGTTTGAGTCTAAGGAGTACGTGGAGCTGAGATCAGAGGTCGAGGCGAACAAGGAGAAGTTGCCTGATCTTAAGATAATGGACGGTTATGTCTTTAAACGTTCACACATCCAGGATCTGTGTCCCGAACTCGGAGAGACTAGTTGGAAGCTATGTGTCCCCTTATCTCTCTCTACAGCACTCATACAACAAGCGCACTCACCGGCAACCCGATCCCATGGAGGAATAGCAAAGACCCTACATCATCTACGGCAACGCTATCACTGGCCTGGTATGGCAAGCCAAGTCCGAGATTTTGTCAGAAATTGCCCCGTTTGCAAAGAAACAAAGTCGACGAATTGTGGTCCAAAACCCAGTATAGCGGGTGAGACAATCACATATCGCCCATTTCAAAAAGTTTATATTGACTTTTTGGGAAGTACCCGCGATCCAAATCTGGGAATGCCTATGTATTTGTTGTTGTCGATCATTTCTCTAAATTCGTGTTCTTGAAGGCAATGCGAGAAGCCACGGCAGCAGCAGTTATTAAGTTTATGACGTTGGAGGTTTTCCACACGTTTGGAGTGCCAGAGATGCTGCACTCCGACAACGGCAAACAGTTCGTGGGAAAGAGTTTCCAGGCCATGGTAGAAAAGTATGGCATAAGGCACATCAAAACTGCAGCATACTCTCCTCAATCCAACGCGGCAGAGAGAGTCAGCCAATCAGTTCTGAATGCGATCAGAGCCTACCTGGAAGAAGATCATAGAGATTGGGATTTGTATCTGACGGAAATTGAGGGAGCCCTTCGGAACGCGGTTCATCAAGCAACAGGAGTTACCCCACACTTCGCGCTGTTCGGTCAATATATGTATACTAGCGGGGCAGACTACCAGCTAGCAAGAAAGCTCCAAGCATTGGAAGACAATGAGCTGAGGTTGCTACCAGCACAAGACAGGATGAGTATACTGCGACAGAAAATCCGGACTAATCTGCACAATGCGCACGAGACGAGTGTTCGCTATTTCAACCGTAAGACTAGGGATGTCCGATTCATGCCGGGGCAAGAAGTCTACCGGAGAAACTTTGTCTTAAGTGACTTTGGAAAAAACTTCAATGCAAAGTTTGCCCGAAAGTTTGTGAAGTGTAGGATAAAGAGGCCAATAGGAAACAACATGTACGAGGTGGAAAATCTTGAGGGAAGACCGACCGGTGTTGTTCATGCAAAAGATTTGAAGCAATGACGCTAATAAACAAGCCGTATGGTGAATCCTATCATATGAGGAATAGCACACTACTGATAAGGATCTGCAAGAAAACGAAAATATAAATCTGAAAATCAGGAAAAAAATAAAGCATGTACTTACTCAGAGCCGCTGCCGAATGTAATTTTTGTTGTGTGATTCATGGTTCATGTTGTTTGTGGGTGGTCCCCTCGTATGGCGCTGGTTCTTAGCATCTGGGCCCTGCTACGTCCATCTGATTGGGTCTTATTATTTGATCGTGACATTAATGTAAAAAAAAAAAGCTGGCGGCTCACTTTTCATTGCCACTCATGGTGTGAGAACGCTAGAGATGTCAATGCGTTGTTGTGGCCGTTTGATTAAGCGGGCATATTTGTATCGATAACATCGAATAGCAAACATGTGCAGAAAAAAAAGGGTGTTGAAAAGCGACGAGTGCCAGGGATGGGAGAAAATTCTCTGTTGGGGGCGGACGTTTCACGGTCAACAGTGCAATGACCCGGAACATTTAAAATTGGGAACACGACTTTGAATAAATAGGCACAGGGCGAGATAGTCAGTCGGTTATGCAAGTTAGCTTGCGCGCAGTCGCAGAAGTGCACAAACATTTCTTTTTTTTTGTATAAAACTAAAAAAAAAAATAGATAAAAATAAAGAAAATATATAAAAAGTGTGTGTCAGAAGATGGGCAAGGAAACCACATAAAGTGAGCACAGCCAGGATTTATTTGGCATACCTGATTGGCCATAAGGGACGGGTGAGTTTGTTCCGCAATAGGCGTAGGACGAAATTTTGAGGAAATTTTTTTATTATAGCCGACCGTGTCCAACAAAGTCACAGGCTCTAGACCAGGCCACATTCGCGGGCCTGGTCAGTTTTTTTTGTGGATTTGGCTTCTTCAGGACAGCCCTGCGGCCATACCACTTCCCAGTATAAATTAAATTTTGAGCGCTGGATGTGCCTGGGCAGCCGAATCATTCCAATTTTAAATTATCATTTTTGCTGAGATTTGCTGCTCAGCCAAACCCCTACCAAGCGGCGGATGATTACCCCTACGCCCAAGGCCGACTGATACGTATTTTTTTTCGCTGCGGAAAGAGCAGTGCAACTGCAAAACAAGACAATTTTTGGTCTGAGGCGGACACGTCTACCAAGAGGCGACAACTTTAGATTTTTTTTTTATATAAATTTTAGTTAAATTCCTGTTTTTGTCCATTTTTTTTAAATATTTTTTTATTTATTTATTTATTTATTTCTTGCTTAAAATTCATTTCTTTTTATTTATTTATTTAAATAATTTATTCATTTTTATTTGATTATTTATGCGATTTATTTATTTATGTATTTATGTCCATTGATATTATTTTGTTCTTGATTTTTTTTGGGGCATTTTGTTGTTCCCGGCAGGAAGGTTTGATTTTAGTAATTGTTTATGGTTATTTATTTATTTATTTTTTTCTCAAGAAAATTTGTCCTTCAGTTGAAGGAGACCATCCCCCTTAAAGAGCTCTTTCAGGTAGGGCGTTGCTTTACATATCGCACAAGTGCCTAAAAATAAATAATTAGTGTCTATACAATTGGAATCCTAGCCAGATTGCAAATTGGCAACAACAACTTCTCAAAGTTATCAAGAAGCAAACTTAAACAAATCTAAATTCCATAAAAGTATAAAAAAGTAAAAAAAAAATATGTTAATTTGTAGCCAAGGAAATTTGTTAATAAATTAAGTTAATGAAACGAAAAGATAAGATGTGTTAGAAAGCGTTTATATGGGAGGAAAGGAGTGACCTGATCATGGTGTAAAAATGGTTTGCTCGTCGGCATATTTGGGGCAGCACAAGGAAGCATTGGTATGTACTGCTGCAAGGATGGGAGGGGTGCGCGAAAGAAGGCTCAATCCAGCTAGAGTCTGCCAACCGATGTCTTGTTCAGTTTTTTTTTTGCCTATATAGTTTCAGTTTCTACCTCAGTCAGTTAAATTTTTCTTGTTTGTGTTATTTAGGATTCTCGTATGTGTTTGGGTTTTTTTTTTAATTCAAATTTGAATTCAAATTTAAATTCACCTCGTTTGTTTTCGTGATTTCAAATTGTGCAGTAGTTAGTGTTGTGTAATGTCTAACAGCTGCGGTTTAATGTTCGTTAGATATTTATTGTTACGTGTGGTGGGCAGGGTTATGTGGACCTATTCCCTGAGGGCTGGAGCTAGCCGGCACACCCACTTGAACAACACACGCAGGGCCCAGCTTTGGGTCATAACAAGAGAATTGGCTTCGCCAATCCCTAGCAAGCTGATACATGAATCTTCCCTACGTATCTGCCATCGTTGTACAAGCTCATCTGTTACAAGGTTCGTTTGGGAACCAGAGTCGAGCAGCGCTCGGGCTAATATCAGGGCTCCGCTTTTAGCTCGAACACTAAAGATTGAGGTAGCCAAAATCACATTCTCCAATGACGTCGCATGCATTGCATGTGATGTGGAAGAATGATCTGAATTGGAAGTTTGATCATTTGGTTGTGATAACGCTAAACTGTTGCCAACAGCTGTATACCTGTGGAGGAGCGTGTGATGTGAACAGCTACAAACTCGACACTTTGCTGATTTGCACTTTGCAACAGTATGACCCCTTCGGAGACAGTTTATACATAAGGGAGCTGACTTAGCGAACTCAAACCTTTGTGCGACTGATAAAAACGAGAATGAAGAGCAATTCCCAATTGAGTGCCCATCTGAACTACAGTACACATAGTTTTGACTCCTTGATGGGGCTCGAGCCGCCGAACACGAAAATGAGGTACGATTGTGCTTACTTTGACTTAGCTTTACATCAGATGTTGGTTTGGTTTGTCATATGCTGGTATCTCCTATTTAAAACTTTTTCGCAATCTGTCCAAAGCGGAAGCCTATCAAACTCGAGTTAATCTTCCGATTTTCGTTTGGTCACTGGGTCGACTTTGTTCATAACTAAATGAATAAGCATAGAGGGTATTCACTGGTCCTCGTAAAATGGTAAAGCGTAAATCCAAAAGTTTACGACGCAACAACAAAACACATGAGAAAAAAATTACGACGTTTTCGATGCTCTGGTGTATGTTTAAAAAACCTGTTGTAAAAACGTAAAATGTAACGAGTTAAAGTGTTGTTAAATTATTCAAAGAATCGGTTAAAAAGACTTGGAATCGAGCCATTTCGGGATTTTTGTCTTAAAAATTTGCGGTCATACCAAACAAAATAGCAACCGAAAAGAGTAAGTAAATCGCCAATTAAAACCAATTTAATTATTTTAATCAAATGCTTCTTAGTGTCGGAACAGCAAACTTTAAAGAGAAAACGGGAGGGTGATTCAAAGCGCTGGAGGGAGGATGAAATATCGAGGATGTTAGCTTACATTCAAATGCACAGGAACCTTGAAGTACGTGTGCCCCCGACTGCCACACATAAAACATGCTAAGAAAACACATACTTCCAGAAACCAACAGCTCAGTTGTATTACAAAAAACTATTGAGCGAAACCAAAATAGACGCCAAGTGGAATTTGGTAAGGGGCAAAATGCGGAACTTGAAGACGCAGCTAAGCAAAGCTAATAAATGGCTTGGATCGACTGGTGCTGGAGTTGACGATGGAGATGGCGTGCGGACTGTGCAGGCTAAGTTTGCTGGTAGCAGGCATATACTTTTAAGAATCAATGGAAATTAAGAAGGTTAGAAAAATTGAACAAAATGTGTCCGCATTATGACCAACTGGCGGATATATTTAACCAGGTAAAAGAAGATGAAGTGGTACTTCACGACATTATGGAAGACTTCGATGATTCGATGGTTTCCTCTAGCATAATTGACGGCAGTGGTTACCAGGGCTGCCAATTTGGCTTTTTTCCCGTCAAAACTGTCTTTTTTTGAAGGCCAACTGAGGGAAAAATTTGTGAATTGCGGGAAGTGGGAATTCTGGCTTTTTTAGAAATTCACTTGGCTTTTTCCCGATTTTTTTTATGTTGTTAGCACTTAAGTACAAAATTTGAAAAAGTGGCAGCTTTACGATAGTTACAAACAAACCAGAAAATGTGGTGCGTATCGATTGTTTTTCTCGATATACGCTATTGTCATCACTTGCTAACTGTTCCATCTTTATATCAAAAGTGCGCGTAAATTGTGAGCAAGTTTTGATATGCCTAAAGAATATAAGCAAAAATGCCGCGATGTGTGGCTTAAAAGTGATGAATTCAAGGCGTGGATTCGCAGAGACGAAACAGACCAGCAGAGGGTTTATTGCAGCTATTGCAAAACCACTATCACTGCCAAATTAAGTGATCTGCGAGCTCATGCTGCAACAAAGAAGCACACAAGTGCAATGAGTGGCTTTACCCAGGCGAACAAGCTCAACTTTGCAAGTGCAACAGACAATTATAATGTGCAAATTAAGGAAGCATCACTGTGCCTTTTTATTGCACAGCATACAGCAATGGCGCAAATTGACCACTTGGGGAGCCTGTGCAAAAAACGGTTCAACGAGGCGAATACAAATCTGCACCGGACAAAATGCACCAACATTTTAAAAAATGTATTAGGACCACACTTTTCTGAAGACTTACGCGAAGATATCGGAGAATCAAAATTCAGCCTCCTCCTCGACGAGTCCACAGACATAAGCGTTACAAAACTTCTAGGTATGTATTATTGACATAATTTTTAATAAGAATTACTTTTATTGAATTAAATATTTTTTAAATTTATTGAAAATTCTTATGATACAGCCGCGTCGGGCTTTGATGATTCGATTGGGGATGACAGCAGCCTAAATAAAAGGCAGCCAACCAAAAAGCCCAGGACATCAGTTGAAAAACTAACCGAATTGGAAATCGATCGGTTGAACTTTCGCAAGCAACAGCTGGTAATGGAGGAAAGTAAACTGGCTTTGGAGCACGAAAAACACAATTGGATGAAAGAAATAGAGCGCAAAAGCTGGATCTGGAGGAGAAGAAGGTGGAAAACGATTTCATATTAAAAAAAACTGGAGCTGGAACAACAGGAGAGAATCAAAAAATTAGAACTAGAACTAAGGTACAATAATAATCAATAAGGTATATGTAACACTTATCTAATAAAAGAAATATATTTGTGAACATTAAAAAATCAAACATTAAGTTATTTATTGCTTGTCGTTTCTGTATAGGTGTTGAGCTTCTCAGAGCATTTAGGGTTGCGTCTGCTTCACCACCGTGCGTTTCATCATCGTCAGGAGCAGCGATTGATACGTCTCGCTTTTCCAGTAGAAGATTGTGAAGAATGCAGCAAACAAGAACCCACTTGGAAAATTTTTCTGTAAGGAGTGATTAAACACTTGGATAAAGGGTAGGCTGAGTCTCCGGTAATCTATTCTTCTCCGCTGAAGTATTTTTCATGCTCCTTGAAAAGTTTTGAGCTCTTATAAATTTTTGCATCATGGTAGCTACCGGGATTACCAACTACGACACTTCGAATTCTCAATTGGTAAGTAGTCGCAGACAACCCAGTGGCGCAAATGCTCATTATTACGTCCATTATTAATGCATTACCTCTCGCCTGTATGCATTCGAAAACCCAATACAACCTGCCTTACTTTCTTAAGAAATGGCCAAATTTTCCGCACGGTACATGAGTTTATTGAATTTTGTAATGCAGAAAGTAATGACGAGCCAAAGTTTATTTCGGGTCCCCATTACACAAGCGTATTCTTTTACCATATTGTAATGCAGAAATTCTCGAGCCATTACAAATGCGCTGAAAAAAAATCTCATAGGTAATGCATTACATTGTGGCTCGTACGTAATGCATTTTTTCGACCGACCACATTCAGCCCAGTGCCACTGGGAACCTGTTCCTTGATGGAGTACACATGTGTGGTAGAGTTGGCGGCAGCAATTAACTTTAACTTCATTCGATCTTCGCTTATAGACTGTCCTTTATTTACGTTCTTTCTCGCTTAGCTTAGGTATTAGTGTGACCTTTCGTCAAATACATGTATGGCATTTCTTAACGCTTATTAATATAACATATGGAGTACTCCTGCTACCACTAGTTATGGGGTACTCCTGCTACAATTAGGTACAACAATTTTCCAGCATATATGGCAACTCTAAGTCCATAGACAAGTAAAATTTATCGCTCCGCAATGAAACTTCTTTTTTTATTCACTACTTCAACTTAAATTCAGTTTGATCGTCCTAAAACCTCACTAAGTTCTGCGGCAACATACAAGGATAGTCAAGTGCCCAAATTAAACAATAACACAACAACTTTTCGTCCAATTGATTGTGGTCACTTGCTTATGTGTAATCTCCAAACCACCTACTGGTGCCTGTGCATTGAGGGAGATTTTCACTCAATCATAATCTCACTCAAATAAAATTACATAAGTCTTAACCACGGTTGCCACACTTGGTGTTTTTGCACCAAAACTGGTGTTTTTTTTCCCTGTTGGTGCAATGGCTCTATTTTTTGGAAATTGGTGTTTTTTTTTCTTGATTTGCCTTAGCCAAAACAGATTGAATACTTTTCAGCCTCTGTCAACACTGACCATTTTTCAACATTTCTTAGCACTGAAATCTATCGAAACCACAGCCTATGGTATACAGCATGATGCAACTATATAAGGTGAGGACACGCCAGTGTGGGCGTACTTTTGCTAAAGCTACGAGAGAGATTGGGAGAGAGAGTGGGAGAGCGAGAGTGAGTGGCGCACATGGACGCACTTTATGTATGCGGGTGTGTCTGTGTGTGTAACAACAAATGCGATCGCTCAATCAATTGTCAGAAGAAAAATACATTTTAGGAAACAATCCAATACTAGTGTAAATATTAATTAAAACCGTTTAAACATTAGTAATGTTAATAAAAAATAATTATTTGTATTTATCAGCTTCGTACTAACATTGGGATATGGGCATTTACGCGATGCAAAATTATGTACAAAAAGATAGACAAGAGAGATTCTATAACATTTGGTTACCTCTATGTTTGGTGCATAAAATTAAAAAAAAAACAATATAACCTTTTTCAATTGTATTGTGTTATTTATTATTTATATACAAATTAAACAAATATTTGTGTGATACACTTTTTGTTGCATCATGATCATGGCCTTGGCCATAACAATACAAAGTGTACACATGTATTCATTTTTTGCTACAGCGCAAAAAAACCACCCCCAAATACATAAACAAAACAAACAAAAAATCGACATCCGCGGACAACCTTACGCTTCAAGAGTACGCCAGCACTGAACGTGGGGGTACTTTGCAGCGAACTCACACTGGCGTGTCCTCACCTTATATAGTTGCATCATGCTGTATACCATAGGCTGTGGTTTCGATAGATTTCAGTGCTAAGAAATGTTGAAAAATGGTCAGTGTTGACAGAGGCTGAAAAGTATTCAATCTGTTTTGGCTAAGGCAAATCAAGAAAAAAAAACACCAATTTCCAAAAAATAGAGCCATTGCACCAACAGGGAAAAAAAACACCAGTTTTGGTGCAAAAACACCAAGTGTGGCAACCGTGGTTAAGACTTATGTAATTTTATTTGAGTGAGATTATGATTGAGTGAAACTCTCCCTCAATGCACAGGCACCAGTAGGTGGTTTGGAGATTACACATAAGCAAGTGACCACAATCAATTGGACGAAAAGTTGTTGTGTTATTGTTTAATTTGGGCACTTGACTATCCTTGTATGTTGCCGCAGAACTTAGTGAGGTTTTAGGACGATCAAACTGAATTTAAGTTGAAGTAGTGAATAAAAAAAGAAGTTTCATTGCGGAGCGATAAATTTTACTTGTCTATGGACTTAGAGTTGCCATATATGCTGGAAAATTGTTGTACCTAATTGTAGCAGGAGTACCCCATAACTAGTGGTAGCAGGAGTACCCCATATGTTATATTAATAAGCGTTAAGAAATGCCATACATGTATTTGACGAAAGGTCACACTAATACCTAAGCTAAGCGAGAAAGAACGTAAATAAAGGACAGTCTATAAGCGAAGATCGAATGAAGTTAAAGTTAATTGCTGCCGCCAACTCTACCACACATGTGTACTCCATCAAGGAACAGGTTCCCAGTGGCACTGGGCTGAATGTGGTCGGTCGAAAAAATGCATTACGTACGAGCCACAATGTAATGCATTACCTATGAGATTTTTTTTCAGCGCATTTGTAATGGCTCGAGAATTTCTGCATTACAATATGGTAAAAGAATACGCTTGTGTAATGGGGACCCGAAATAAACTTTGGCTCGTCATTACTTTCTGCATTACAAAATTCAATAAACTCATGTACCGTGCGGAAAATTTGGCCATTTCTTAAGAAAGTAAGGCAGGTTGTATTGGGTTTTTGAATGCATACAGGCGAGAGGTAATGCATTAATAATGGACGTAATAATGAGCATTTGCGCCACTGGGTTGTCTGCGACTACTTACCAATTGAGAATTCGAAGTGTCGTAGTTGGTAATCCCGGTAGCTACCATGATGCAAAAATTTATAAGAGCTCAAAACTTTTCCAGGAGCATGAAAAATACTTCAGCGGAGAAGAATCGATTACCGGAGACTCAGCCTACCCTTTATCCAAGTGTTTAATCACTCCTTACAGAAAAATTTTCCAAGTGGGTTCTTGTTTGGTGCATTCTTCACAATCTTCTACTGGAAAAGCGAGACGTATCAATCGCTGCTCCTGACGATGATGAAACGCACGGTGGTGAAGCAGACGCAACCCTAAATGCTCTGAGAAGCTCAACACCTATACAGAAACGACAAGCAATAAATAACTTAATGTTTGATTTTTTAATGTTCACAAATATATTTCTTTTATTAGATAAGTGTTACATATACCTTATTGATTATTATTGTACCTTAGTTCTAGTTCTAATTTTTTGATTCTCTCCTGTTGTTCCAGCTCCAGTTTTTTTTAATATAAAATCGTTTTCCACCTTCTTCTCCTCCAGATCCAGCTTTTGCGCTCTATTTCTTTCATCCAATTGTGTTTTTCGTGCTCCAAAGCCAGTTTACTTTCCTCCATTACCAGCTGTTGCTTGCGAAAGTTCAACCGATCGATTTCCAATTCGGTTAGTTTTTCAACTGATGTCCTGGGCTTTTTGGTTGGCTGCCTTTTATTTAGGCTGCTGTCATCCCCAATCGAATCATCAAAGCCCGACGCGGCTGTATCATAAGAATTTTCGTAACCACCAGTGCTGCCAACTTTTGACCAGAAAAAAAGCTGTTTTTGACTGGAAGAATGAGAAAAAAAGCCAAAAAAAATTATCTAAAAATCCAAAAAAAAAGCTGAATAAATTTGATCAAAAATGCGAAAAATCTCAAAAAAAATAACAGTTTACTTTGTTTATTTTCTTTTTTTTTAAAATTTCCATTATATTATCAATATTTTTTTCCTCTTCATTTGCGTATGACATATTTGTGCCTATCATACGCAGATATTTTGTAGGCACTTCATAGTCGACGCAGCATTTTCCGATCCTTCGCAAACCGTATCTGTATATTAAAATAATAATGAATACAGTATTATATCTTTTGTTTAAAATTAACACTTTACCTTATGCATAGAATGCTGTTAGTCGTGCTGAGGTCCATCGAATTCCTTAATTTGGATTTAATTAAGTTAACCTGGCTAAAAGCCCTTTCTATTTCCGCGTTTGACCAGGGCAAACACAACATTTGGATGGCCACAGTTGCCAACTCAAAAAATCTGCGGTTACCACCAGAATCTTTAAAGTTAAGCACCTCAAACCAAAACTTGTTTGTGTCGCTGATGTTGACCCACTTGACTAAATTGATGTTGTTGTATTTTCGTATAATTTCAGAAATATTCTCAACTTCCAGGAACTCCAAAATTTCTGTGATATTTTTCTTCACCGCGCACAATATCTTTGTTACGGAAAAAGCATCAATCTGCTTTAAAATTTTAAAGTTATCCGGTAGCCTAAAAGTAATAACCAAACTAATTAGTCGCTTATAAAAAATAACACAAAATTGCTTACCTCTGTTTTAATTGTTTAATCAATTCAATTGTAAAATCTGTGCAGCGGTCCCGAATTTCATTTTCTTTATTTTGATCAATATTCAGGGACTTTATCTCTTTTTCGAAATCGTAGTCCTTCTGGAGAGTTGTGTCCGCATACTTCTCAATATCGTCAGTTTCAAATAAATCAAATTCAACTCCTGGTGGTATAACTCTATTCTTTAGGGAATTTATGGCAAACTCCAAATCATTTAGCAATTCTGTTGCGTTGGTGTTGTTGCTTTGAAATGACTTGTTCACCTTTTGCAAGTCGCAAAGAATTGGCTTTAAAAAAATCAGGTACAGATAATTAACGTCATCGCTGAATTGCTGGTGCAGCATTTGCGCTTTAAAGCACTTTTCATTAGTCTTTTCATTAGTTGCAGCAAAGCCAAAGTGCAATTTCAGCTCTTCCCACTGATCCAATATTCTCGACACTGCCAATTCAATCGACAACCACCTTGTGTCGCTGACTCTGGGTATTTTCAAAGGAACCTTTTAGAAAAAATTTACATAATTAAAATAGTTACATAAATTTAATTTATACAATAAAAATGTTATTGAAACAATAATTCACGCTGTTAAAAACAAAATTCAGGACAGTTCACACAGGACAAACAGTACATAATTGGCACAATAAAGTTAATAAACGGACTACCCACGAACACTTAAAAAACAATACATAAATGTTAAGACAGAAATTCAAGTGTCTGTAACAATAGTTTGAAATACCTTATCATCGTTTAAATATTTATAAATTTTCTGATATTCTGTTTGACGCCTTGAACTCTTTGAAAACCAGTTAAACGTTTCATAGATTAAAAATTCCAAATTCTCTGGGAGGTGATGTTTACATACTTGACTAATAGCCAACTGCACAGAATGGCACAAGTTTCCTTTTTCAACTCTGTGAAAACACTATGGTTTCGGCCTGTCATGACATTGGCATTGTCTGTCCCAATACCAATCAGATTTTTTATATCTAATTTACAGAATGATAATACATTTTTGACGCTGTCGACAATGGCTTCGGCATTTCCACTTTCTAAAGCTACAATTTTTAAAAACGTAGAGACGAATACACCCCGTCGCAACGAAAAATAATTGATGACCACACCTACATAAATATATATACATTCACAAAATAAATTTAAAAAATATTTAATTCAATAAAAGTAATTCTTATTAAAAATTATGTCAATAATACATACCTAGAAGTTTTGTAACGCTTATGTCTGTGGACTCGTCGAGGAGGAGGCTGAATTTTGATTCTCCGATATCTTCGCGTAAGTCTTCAGAAAAGTGTGGTCCTAATACATTTTTTAAAATGTTGGTGCATTTTGTCCGGTGCAGATTTATATTCGCCCCGTTGAACCGTTTTTTGCACAGGCTCCCCAAGTGGTCAATTTGCGCCATTGCTGTATGCTGTGCAATAAAAAGGCACAGTGATGCTTCCTTAATTTGCACATTATAATTGTCTGTTGCACTTGCAAAGTTGAGCTTGTTCGCCTGGGTAAAGCCACTCATTGCACTTGTGTGCTTCTTTGTTGCAGCATGAGCTCGCAGATCACTTAATTTGGCAGTGATAGTGGTTTTGCAATAGCTGCAATAAACCCTCTGCTGGTCTGTTTCGTCTCTGCGAATCCATGCCTTGAATTCATCACTTTTAAGCCACACATCGCGGCATTTTTGCTTATATTCTTTAGGCATATCAAAACTTGCTCACAATTTACGCGCACTTTTGATATAAAGATGGAACAGTTAGCAAGTGATGACAATAGCGTATATCGAGAAAAACAATCGATACGCACCACATTTTCTGGTTTGTTTGTAACTATCGTAAAGCTGCCACTTTTTCAAATTTTGTACTTAAGTGCTAACAACATAAAAAAAAATCGGGAAAAAGCCAAGTGAATTTCTAAAAAAGCCAGAATTCCCGCTTCCCGCAATTCACAAATTTTTCCCGCAGTTGGCCTTCAAAAAAAGACAGTTTTGACGGGAAAAAAGCCAAATTGGCAGCC
>JAWNNO010005117.1:0-112573 GCA_035044985.1 Lordiphosa fenestrarum | reverse complement strand
TCATGTGCTAGTGAGACCCTCTCTCATCATGATGTATGCGTTTGAATATGCGTTTGTAACTGCAGACAATATACTCACATATATCAGCCATGCTCCCATTTTCGCTTTCTCAAAAATTTTGCGATTTTATCACCAAATCGTAAAAGTTTGTGCTCCGACATTGGGAAATCGCAAAGTTTTGCCGTTTTAAAACCGGCGACATCTGAGTCCGCGAAATGAAAAGTAAATGCAAAATATAGGTTGATGCACAAACAGACAGTCCACGGAAATATTTTTATTCAGTTCTCTAAGCTTTTTAGATTTGTCTTACGGACTCTCCCACTCAATTCGCACTAAGGCAATATTTTAATCAATTATTTTATAGAGACACACAAAATTGAGCGAGATGGAAAACTGCTCACAATAACAACAATTTGCGATTTGGCCATGGTATGTATCGAAATATAACTATCGATAGCATGAGTTGTGGCGCTCAACAGCTGTTTTTGCCAAAAGTTGGGAATGGAACATTATCGATGACAAAAACTGGCGAATTTCGGAGCGCTCTAAACTGAAATCGTACGAATTTGCTGAAATCGCAATTCGCAAAAATAAGTGAAAACCGGAGCATGGCTGTGTGTGTGTGTTTATTGGGTTTATTATGATATATTGTAAATTAGCAGATCATTGTTAGCCAAATAAGTAAAAAAAATATGTCTAAGACTAAAATAATATTTTTAATTTCTACATTCAATTGATGTCGCAATTTGTTGTTAATGGAGATTAAGTGCTTGTGTGTAATATCTTAGCCTTCACAAAATCATTCCACGATAAAAATGGTTGTTTGTAATTGAAGGTGTCATTCTAGCCTTAGCCTAGTGATCGTAGACTTTAACTACATGGAGTTGAGTCTACATAGGTTGAGCTGAGTTGGAATAACCATGGCCGCCTGAGGTCCATCCACCCTTACGAAACTTTGCACGATGGCTTTGCATATAGCTGTCATATCGGACGATAAAACAAGTTTTAGTGAGAAAATTGTAGTCCAAAATTGAAGTTTGGTGGAAATCGGTGGCCAATGTAGCTGCGAAAAATAAAGTTAGGTATGAAAAGAGTCGTAGGGCCGATTTCACATCTCCTACATGGCATTATCTGTGACATAATCTTACAAATAGCAGAGTAAATTGTGAGCTTATCTGACATGTAACATATGACAGCCATTTAGAAACTGTGAAATAGGCCCATAGTCAGACAAATTTATTTTTATAGTTCATAAGTTTGTGCAAAAGTATGTTACAGCCAGTAGGAAGCATCACCGACCCCATAAAGTAAACATATTCTTGATCAGCATCAACAGCCAAGACATGTCCGCCTGTCTGTCCGTATGAACGCACAGATCTCAGAGATGGTAAGAGATAGAGGTTTGACATGTAGGGGACATATGCTTCTTATGTCTGCAGGCAGATCAAGTTTATTTTCAATTTTAGCCAGGCCCCCTAACGCCCCCACAATTTAGAAAAAACCTCATATCTCCCACAGTTTTAAAGATAGATGGTTCGTACCTTCTAGTCATATTTAGTAGTACTTGACTTACTTACTTATCGATCCGCCGTAGGAATGGTGCAGATCGGATGGACGGCTGTCGAGTTATGATCAAAAGACTGTTCGCTGCTGCAGAGCAATAACTGCTACTGCAGCATCAAAATTTATGCTGAGCGCATATTTTTGTTGGTACAGAGTATGTTATAGTCGGGCTTGACCGACTTTCTTTCTTGTTTAATTTTACCATCCTTAAAATATGTATTGTTATATTTGAGTTTATCTCACAAAATTCTAAAAAAAAATTTTAAAAATTAATTGATTATATTATATAGGAAAGGACAGGAAAGAACGGCCGAAAAAGTAGTTCTAGGAAGAAAGAGTTTTGGTTTTCAATTATAGCCTCTTTAATCTTGCCAGATGTTAATATTGTCTGCTTCAGAACTGAATTGCCAATTTTAAAAAGGTCGGACTAAAAAATCGAATAGCTGTTAGCAAAATGATATAGTGAAAATTAAATTATTGTGTAAAATTCGTTTAGAATTAGCCCGAGCTTAAAATGTATATAAACCTCGGATAAGCCGAAACTAGCTTTTGTTTATTTTATTTTATTTAATAATATAACATAATTGATGCCAAACTTTAAATTCATTTGGTTTTAAAGGCCTGTATCCAGCACTGCGGAAAATTCCTGCCAGGAATTTGCTATTTATTTTGAGTGTGTGGAACCCAACTGAAAAAAACTGTCAAGCAGAGCCTTCTCTGTCACTCTCCGTTCAAGCGTTCTTACAGTCATTCGCTAGCAAGCATATATACCATTATTGAATTTAATAACTTTAAACACAATATTCTATATTTATTTGTGCAGCAACACTTTCCCAAGCACTTTTCACAGAAAATTTGTCAAAATGCTTTTTTTCTGTAATAAGCCATAGACATGGTCGTGCCTCCACTGCTTTTATCGTCCCGTTGAAAATTATCAGTCCTTTTTTTGCGCACATTGATTGCCTGCATCTTTTGTCAAATCACTTCCAAAATAATTGTCAGCAATATATTCCTGGCCTGAATATCAGCTCTTTCTCGTTCCACACACGCTTCCGAAACGCCGCTATTGATACGCCGCTATCTATAAAGTGTGGATTTCGGTCGTGTTGCTGGATACACAACAAACGAAAAAGCAAACTTAAAATTCCTGGCACAGTTTTTTTTATATGAAGTTTGGCAGGAATTTTTAGTTTCCGCTGTGCTGGATACCCGGCTTAAGCAATAATTATCGGTCGGACTCAGTCGGTCATTTTTCAAGACACAATTTAAGAACCAGTTTTCTTAATTTGTTTGTCGATTTATAACGTTTGTTATACTTGTAAGAACATGGTCTTATTTTTTGACCGGAAAAATCAAGAACGGACTGGGTATAAAAGTAAGAAAATTGGGCTTATTTTTAGAACGCCAATTTTTTCTGAGTGTACACATAACCTTACTTAAACTCTTTTAATTCTAAAGGACCATTACTTCATTCCTCGAGATGGAAAAGTCAATCCGGGCTGATTATTGTATTCAAAATACAAAACCAGATGCAGCAAAATAAGAAAGTTGGAACGTCCTTTGGAAAATGCAATTGAAGTAGACGAAAATTATGTTACTGCTGCAAATAAACAAATTATAATCGATAAATCAATTGCCGAAGCCTCCAAATCGTCTCTTAACAAAGATTGTGCAGATTGGAATGCAGTTTGTGAGAAATGGAGAAACACGTATCAATTGCGTCGCTGTGAAGGCAGGGACATGGCGCAACTTGTCTTACGCGAGCTCCAGTACGAGGACGACGAAACCTTCAGAATTTTTAATCGAGTGAACAAATCAACTTTCCACAAGTTGCATGAGCTTGTGCGACCTAAAATTTAAAAAGAGGATACATCCTTAAGAGAAGCCATTCCCTCACAAACACGGTAAACAAACCACTGTTTTTCCCATAAATTGCTAAAGTTGTACTCCTTCAGCCTTCTTCTGACCTTACGATTCCTTGCTACCGGAGACTCATTTGCGTCCCTATCTGTTGCATTCAGGATTTCCCAACCGGCAATTTCACAAATCGTACCAGAAGTCATTAATGCAATTGTCGACTTAAAACCAATTTATTTAAGGGTAGTCTATCCTTTTAAAAAGTTTAATGCCGATTGCTTCTTATACTTTATTTCATTTTACATTGCTCAAAAATTCGAGGACATGTGGAACTTTCCATTTTGCCTCGGTGCTCTAGGTTTGTAGAGCAGAAGATCTGCAAACTTCCACTTTTTAATATTTTTTCTTTAGTTGGCAAACATATTGCATTTCGAGCAAGACGAAATGACGGATCTTTTTATTACAACTATAAAAAAATCCACAGCATTGTGCTTCTTGTTTTGGTAGATGCAGAATACAATTTTATTTATGTTGATATTTTGGCTGCATTGGCTGATATTGGCTGACGTGTAGTTGAGAATGCATTTGGCATTTTAGTAAACAGATTTAGAATTTTGGGGACAACAATTGATCTCAGCGTCGACAAGGTGCAGCAAATTACACTGGCGTCTTGCATTCTTCACAATTACATTAAAAGTAAAGAGGGTCAACAATTTACAGCGCTCGTTGACCTCGAGGATGTCAGCGCAGTCTCCTTGACTGAAGGAACTTGGCGTCACTCAGGAGCCAGCTTAAATGGACTAGAAAGCTCTGGAAATCGATCCGCTTCTGAGCCAATTGAAATAACGGCCCACTATACAAATAACTTTACTGGCAATGGTGCAGTTTCCTGGCAAGCAGATACAATCCAAAAGTTTAATTTTTGACTATGATATTTTACTTTAAAATAAAGATATATGAAAATAAATGAATTTTCATATCAATTTGCCAAATGAATTATTTTAAATTGTTCTTGCACTCAAAAGCAAATTGCAAAACTTCCATGAAGTACTCATCTTGCTGCTCCTCAGGGACTTTTGCAGCTTGAGCCTTTAAAAATTCCGACTTTTCCGATTGTGAAGGATTGGTTTTATCACCAATCTGTTACATTAAAAGATATCTCTGTATTCTGTCAAAATTCTTTTATGTACATCAGGGTGGCCCTCTTTTAGAAAAGTTGTTTTTTTCTAGCTCTCATAGCCCAATTTCATTCGATTTGATGTAAAACTAAAAAATATAAAGTTTCACGCAGATTGATGAATGTTTAGAGGTCGCTCAACAGCCCTAAAGTTGGAAAAAAAGCATTTTTCTACCATTTTCTCCATAAAACTAGTTGAAACAACTGTAAAAATCTAAAACAGCTACATTTCTTTAAAATTGTCGTATTCTATGCAATCTTACCTTTCCAAAATGTGGCTTTACATTTTTGTACGACTAATATTAATAGTTTTATAACTAATAAAAGGCATTAACCTCTTTTAATCTCAGTACTAAAGGTACTCAGACACTGATCGACAAAATGGAAGTCGATCTTCCCCCAACCAACTTTTTCTAAAGTATTTTGGTCCGCTGAGCACGAAAATCGAAATGAAAAAAAAATCTGTCGAATAGTTATAGAGATATTATCGATAAACCGTTTTTTCGATTTTTTCACAAGATGCATCCACTTAAGTCACATAACTTTGTTATATTTGCACCGATTGAAGAGTGCTCAAAAATTTTTAAAAGAAAATACTTTTTCCCATATACATGAGGGCCACCTTAATGTACATATATAAACACTTACTGGAAAAGAGGAACACGATGGACGCACTCGAAGGTGGCTTCTA
Organism: Lordiphosa fenestrarum; assembly: GCA_035044985.1. Classification (NCBI taxonomy): domain Eukaryota; kingdom Metazoa; phylum Arthropoda; class Insecta; order Diptera; family Drosophilidae; genus Lordiphosa; species Lordiphosa fenestrarum. The sequence goes on along the minus strand of JAWNNO010005117.1, from coordinate 107,285 downwards.
AAAAGCGGCTCTATTCAAACCAGTATGGATGGTCTACTTCGTCCGCCCCCATATCGCTCTTTGTTGACTTCTTTAAGTGAGCGGTGTATTGGCAGCGTAAATTATTTAATTCAGCTTTAATTTTCTCGATGCTCACGTCTTTTTTGATTGAAGATAACTTCTGCTCAATATTAAGAAACGCCGCTTGGCGAGCGTTCCTGTTTTTGTTCAGGTTGCTCCTGCAATCGTAGAGGAGAGACTCATCCTCATAAAGCTCAAGAAGTGCCATTACCTCACTTTTTGACCATTCGGAAATCTAGAAATATTATGTTAGCCATAATGCAGATTCTTCAACGGTTTTTTACTTACACGTTTGGCTGCCATTTTCACACATATACGAAATGTGGGATAACAGAGTTCTCAGTTTAGGTTAATCGATAAATTAAATCGAGTGTAAAGAAAATTGCCAAATCGTGTTCAAATAAAGGTAATTTTAAAACTTATCAATATCCTGCATCTAAATAACTCGATTCAATTTTGCACAGATTCTCAGGACTATTTGGTTGCGATTTTGTTGAATGTCGTGCTGCCTTCGAATGCACGATTCAAAAATGAGTCAGGGAAGCGTGTTAAGAAAGCAACAATTGCAGACTGCCAAGAAAGTTTCGTGCTGCGGCTGGTTACCCTGAATGACTACCATCTGCAAATTGATAAGGTCATCAACAAATATTATTCATCAGGATTAACAATTCAGCCATTTATTATTGTGGAAGGTATTTCTGATTCTGATATAAAGAGATTTTTCGGTTATTTCAATAATAATTTACTCAGCTTTAAAAGTTTCATCGAGAGCCTCGATACTTGTGTTAAAATATTTCAAAGTATACCATCTCTTATTAATTTTTTGAATAACAATTAAAACTTTTACAAATGTATGTGTGTTTTCAATGCCGCATTTGAAATCTAAACACTTAATTATACAAGATATAAGGTATTTTGGTTTACGATGAAAATGCCATTTAATTTGTCAACAAATAACCAGACCAATTGATAAAATACTTTTAAAAAATATTTATGAATTTGATAGCTCACCTCTTCACATAAGTCCATTCACATACACATACATAAGTCCATTCAATAAAGGAAAATCTCTTAAATCAAGAATTTCCTGGCTTATTGAACTTTTAAGACTGAAAATTCTTGATTTGAGTACGAAAATGCTTGATTTTTCTCTCAGTGTGTCTTCATATGAACATTGACATTCAAATTCAAAGGACATGTCTAACACGGATGACTCTATCGTTGACTTTACTCATGCCTCCTTCAAATATGCTTTGGACCACAAACTGCCGCTGAATATGAACACCATTCTGAAGAAGTTCGATGGCCGTTTAACTTTGAAAATATTCGACTCCAATGACCAAATGCTGGATTCCTATACGAGTGAACACTTTCGTCCGCCCATTACCATTAGCAATCGCAATGAGAAGAGATTGAATCACAATCTCAAGAGATTCAATCACAATCAGAAGATTCAATATCTGGAAGCATACAGTCTCTTGAAGTTCAGCAGTGGGAAGTCCCTGGTCCATTGGCCCATTGGTCATTCATTTTTGTAAACGCCTGACAAAGAACAACATTAATAGGTCCTAGTCTTAGTTGTAACCTATTCTATTCAAAATCGTTTGATTTTTTCTATCCCTATTTCATTTGTAGACTCCATGATGCGGAGAGCAATACCATTATAGCCACCTATGAGATCTCTAGCATTATAGCCATCTGTGAGATCTCTAGCATTGTACTGTATTATCGTGGTCCGGTTGATACGGTGGAGAATGGTGTCTCTGCCTTTACTTGGCTGCATTGAGATGATCTATTCCAGTGAGCGGTAAGCTTGACGCATTGTTCCACATTGCACTTTATCCATTTATTTAACCCTACTCTTCCTCCCCAGCTAGCTTCCAAAAGGCATTCTAGACCTATCCGGCCAGCATGAGTTGTAGCCCTATGTTTATCCAACAGCGTCCAACACCTACCCTTGACTTCAGAAAGCTACGTACAGTATCTATTACCACTGATTGTGGCCCAATAACTGTGGCTGCGTGCTAATGGCCTCCTGGCAGACGGCATGTACTTTTCAATATAAATTTCCAACAATTTTTCGACAACATTGGTTCTGGTTGTCTTATAGGACGCGACTGGAACGCCAAATAACGCCTTTGGGGAAATTATAACTCCAACAGCACTCCATCCGTTCTAGATTTCGCTATCTTCAGCGGAATTCAAGCCCACCAACTCAAAATAAGACGAACCTTTGAACTATCGAGTGACCACATCCCACTCATTTTTTTCTCGTAGGTACCTCTGACAATTATCAAACATGATTTCCAAAGCAAACTTGATCTGCGTACGGCATACATCTATCTGCAAATTTGTGGCTCCATCTCTTATAGTCTCTGAGATCGACGCGTTCATACAGACAGACGAATGGGCGGTCGGACGGACGGACAGACGGACATGGCTATATCGACTCTGCTGTTGATGCTGATGAAGATTATATATACTTTATGATATCGGAGATGCTTCCTTCTGCCTGTTACATACATTTGCACGACTTTAGTATACCCTTTTTATACCCGTTACTCGTAGAGTAAAAAGGGTATACTAAAGTCGTGCAAATGTATGTAACAGGCAGAAGGAAGCATCTCCGATATCATAAAGTATATATATTCTTCATCAGCATCAACAGCCGAGTCGATATAGCCATGTCCGTCTGTCCGTCCGTCCGTCCGTCCGTCCGTCCGTCCGTCCGTCCGTCCGTCCGTCCGTCCGTCCGTCTGTATGAACACCTAGATCTCAGAGACTAGAAGAGCTAGAGCAACCAAATTTTATACGTAAGCTAGTATTGTCTGTAGGCAGATCAAGTTTGTTTCAAATTTTGGCCACGCCCCCTCCCGCCCCCGCAATAAAAAATATTGAATAACTCCCACCATTTTTAAGATATCGAGCTCAGATTTTGCAGTGTAGTCTATGTGGCCAATATCTACAATCTCACAAATTTTCAAAAGGATCGGGTAATAAATGGCCGAGTTAAAAAAATGTTGCATACTTATCCGAGCTGAGCTGAGTAACGGGTATTTCGAAGTCGGGCAGGGCCGACTTTAACTTACGCTCTCGTTATTATTAAAATAGAGGAAACTTAACTTCGGCTCTTGCAGCACGTTTTCTAACTAATTTGAAGGACATATCCACTGAAAACAAACAAGTTTTTCCCAATAAGACTACTTTTCTGACTTTACTTTTGTATGACAGCTATACTATATAGATGTCCGATTTCGACCAAATTTGGCAGAATTATGGAAAGGCATTAAAAACTAGTAAGTACAAAGTTTGGAGACGTTTGCATAAAAAACAAAAAAGTTTTTCTCACTAGGACTAGTTTTCCGACCGATCGTTCCTATGGCAGCTATATGTTATAGTCATTCGATCCGGCCGGTTCCGTCAAATGTCCAGCGTATTTGGACCAGAAAACTTCGTGCAAAGTTTGGTGGCGATAGCTTTAAAACTGAAGGAGGAGATAGCATAGAAACAGACGGACATGGCTAAATGTGTTCTGTCGAAAGTATGCATTACGCCTGACGAAAAAGTAATGATCTACAACTGCTGCTTTTCTATAATGGGATAGTAACAGACTGCGAACAATCCGCATTACAATTTAAAAAGAGTAATACCGCATTTGTAATGGGAATCCGATGGCAGTTCGGCTCTAGCATACATCTTATGTTACTTCGTAATGCAGGTTGTGCGCACACCGTTTACAAAGCGGCCATGTATATGGCAAAGTAAACCGGACTGTATGGGATTATTTCCTACATACAGAAGGCAAAGTAATGCAGGAGTAATCCATTATGTAATGGCAATTTCCGCCGCTGGGTAGCTTTCATCTTTTATTGCTATTAATGCAGGATGTGCGCACCCCGGCTACAAAGAGGCCATGCTTATGGCAAAGTAAACCAGACTGTATGGGAGTATTTCCGTCATACTGAAGGCAAAGTAATCAAGAAGTAATCCATTATATAATGTCGATTTGCGCCGCTGGGTGCGGTACAGAGTATAAAAATTTGGAAAAATATGCATTCCTTTTCAATTTATGGTAAGCAAACTTGTATTGTTAATCCATATAGCAGCAGATATGCTCTTTATAATAAAAATGATTTTCAAATTTGGCTTAAGTTCGTTTAGACCGCACTCCAGTATCGAAATCTATAGATATAAACTATAGTTTCCATATATTTAAACGCTAACTTTGTTTGTAATTAACCTCAAAAACGTTGAGTTAGCTGTAATAATAAAATTATGGTGATGCTACAAATGATATATTGCACATGTAATTTAATATGATATTTACCACTTTTCTCAGAACTTAGCGACCCGTTTTCGGTCTGAATAGTTTCATCAAAGTACTTCTCCTGAAAGTTGACGTAATCATTCTCAACCTCATCATCCTCCTTAATGGTTTGTTGGTGGACGCATTCTTCGTAATTGTTGCCGAGGAGCTCAATATGTTCACATGCGGATTCCGTGGAAAGAAGTGCCGTCGAAGCAGATGTATATGAGCCTGCCTCCGAAGCATTGTCGTTTACGTCATCGCCTTGTTCAAGCGCAGCAGGCGTGTGCCTCTTGGCCCTTCGTGCCCTAATTAACCTTCGAAATGCTCGTTGGATAATAAAGGCGGCTGCCGAGAGGGAAACGTTGTCCTGTTCAAATCGTTCTAGCCGGCGCTTCCTATATTGCCGGTAGTGATGTTGAATAACGTAGACGGCTTTAATATATTTTACGGAACTGTATTGATCATTGTGATTACCGGATGACCCTTCAGTGGGCTTTGGAGCTCGTTTTTGACTTAAATAACGCCGGAATCGCCTTTGAATCAATGAAATCGCATTGATGTACTCCCGGCTGTTGTAATTATTTTTTATTTTTTTATTTTGTGAGTTTATTCTCTTCTTTTGAAGATATTTGCGAACTTGTTTTTGAATAATGCAAACTGCTTTTAAGTAGTTAGCAGTGTGACCATCTACACTGTTTGCTTTCTTGGTATTGCGTGGCAATGCACTTGCTTCGGCTTTGCGTGTATTGGGCAATTGCGCTTGAACTTTTGGAGCACTAGCGCTTAAAACTCGACCACATTCACAGGTCACCTTCTGAGCAGAGCCCAAATTTTCTTTGCCCTCCAAGTATTTTTCGTAGGACGTGTACTTAGTTAACTCATTTGCGGTTGATTTTGCAATGTAAAGTTGTTGGAAATATTCCTTGGCAAAGATGTAAATGTTGCCTGGGTTCTCCTTCAGGACTGCTTTAATAAATTGCTTGATTAGTTGCGTTAGATTATCGGGTATAATGTTGAATACAAGCGATAGAGGCACCTGCTGTCGGATGCGGTTTCTCATTATGATTTCATAACTTTGCGCTGGCTCGAACTTACGCACCTGATGGTGCATTTTGTCGCAGACAATCGTTTCAAAAAACTGGGCCGAGAACTTATAAAGATTAGACGGCTTTTCACGCAACACTTCCTTTGTATAGACTTTCATTAACTCCCGTAATCCCTCAGGAACTCTGGGTAAATTGGTCGCTGCCATAGTAAAATGGAAGAAAAACACGAAGTATTCACAGGCAACGTTGGATCAATACTGGCGGAGAAAAAGTTAGCCGTTGTGCTTGGAAACAGCCATTGTCAACTGTTGCCATGTGTCCACAAAGCCACAACAATTCAGCAGCTGACGTTGCGTTACTTGTTGATTCTGAGGGATTCAGGGGGAAGTTGTGTCCCTGCGACAGATTATTTTGGCTACGGTTAGACTCTGTAAACTCTTCAGCTTTGCAATGCAAGCAAAGAATTTACAATGAATAGGTCGGACTTCTCATACAAAACCAAATGGCGGGATCAAGCTGTGACCACACCAGTGAGCGAGATACATTTAAAATAAAATTCATCCGTATGAAACCATACAAAGTCGATATCGTATGGTAATATCCGATACTCAGGGGGATAAGTGTTTAATAACCTCTCCGTATGTTAACAGAGCATTAACATTAATTTGAATTTTTCAACTGTATGTTGAACTCAGAGAAGTATGTGTTGAAATACCTGTGTACCTGTGCCTGTGTACCTGTGAAAATTTCAGTATAGCCGAAAAAACTGGTTTATATTTTGGAAAATCAAATTCGTGTTGTTCATTGTTCAACGTTTGTTCTACGACTGAATATCTGTACAAGTTCTCTAGACACACAAGTTTTTACAGATGAACTAAATTCAAAATGCGTGGCACCATTTTGAAACAAACTCGATCTGCGTGCAAACAAAAGGAGCCCACCATTGAAATTTAGTTGCTCTAGGTCTTCTAGTCTCTGAAATATGCAAAATCTGAGCTCGATATCTTAAAAAATGTAGGAGATATTAAACTTTTTTATTGCCAGGGCGGGAGGGGGCGTGGACAAAATTTTAAACAAACTTGATCTGCGTGCAGACAATACTAGTCTACATTTAAAATTTGGTTGCTCTAGCTCTTCTAGTCACTGAGATCTAGGCCTTTATATAGACAGACGGACAGACAGACATGGCTATATCGACTCGACTATTGATGCTGATCTAGAATATATATATTTTATGCGGTCGGAGATGCTTCCTTCTGCCTATTACATATATTTGCACGACTTTAGTATACCCTTTTTACTCTTCGAGTAATGCGTACAAAATCATATTCTGCAGTGTAGTGTACGTTGCTAATATCTACAAAAGTTGACATTGGGAACAAGACGACGTCGCATTTAGAGGGAAAGTGATATGAGATCTTTAAAACCTGAATCGCTGATGACACTGAATGGCAAGTTTGTACAACTTTCTCACAGTCCTTGTGACCGTTTCGTTTCTACACAGAGCGAAAAAACCGCGAACATTGGTCTCAATATGAGCACATTCGTTGTCAAAAACTAATCATGAACGGATTCTCTCACTTCAAGAACAATTTCTCACTTCAAAAACTTTTTTTTGAGAACGCAAAATCTGGATGTGAGTGGTTATGTTCAGTTTTTGAGAACATTTTAAACTCAAAAAATGATTAGCAAGGACTCAAACCCGCTGCTAATTCCAACGAAGAGCGCAGGCTTGCACGTGAGTCGATAGGCCGCGATCGAACTATCGATAGGCAAATTGCCACATCAAACGCGCTATACAGTGAGACCAGCTTTCTGACTTCGTTCTTTTGCTTCCGAGATCCGGAGGAAGACAGACGTGGGAGGCTAAGCGATTTTCATTTTCATAGCAAGATAAAAATCTTAATAAACCTTTGCCATCCGGCCTGGTTTTGAGCAATCAACTACTCCGTTTAGACAAAGAAGCTTTCTAAATCAAGCTAATTGGATTTTTTCGGCGTAAGTGTTATGAAATCACTAACATTGACAGAAAATGTGTAGTCTAAATATTTCCCTTTGGGAAATGATTACAGGCACTTTTTCACAACTTGGACGTTTCATTTTGGTACCGGCTTCCAATATTATAGTGGGTGCAAGCCCATAAATCTATTCACTCTGTTAGCTCCAGAGGTCTTATAAAGCCCCTACTACAGATTGGTGAGGGGCACAACATTCTGTTTGATGCCAGCTCGAAACCTCTTGTTACCTCTTGTTACGTCAGCCAGCGATCGTTTTGGGGGCGTCAAAGCAGTTTGGTGAAATTCATATGTTGCTGTAGATCCTGCTTAACATCGTATTTCCGAGATCTGAAGTGTGCTGACTGCGAGGATATACGTCAATTGATCTGCAAAACCAGAGTAGAGAAAGTGTTGCCTACAAGTGAAAGTGTGTCTCCAAGTGAAAGCAGTTTCATCTCATGGCTTATTGAACTTTTAAGACTGAAAATTCTTGATTTGAGTACGAAAATGCTTGATTTTTCTCTCAGTGTGTCTTCATATGAACATTGACATTCAAATTCAAAGGACATGTCTAACACGGATGACTCTATCGTTGACTTTACTCATGCCTCCTTCAAATATGCTTTGGACCACAAACTGCCGCTGAATATGAACACCATTCTGAAGAAGTTCGATGGCCGTTTAACTTTGAAAATATTCGACTCCAATGACCAAATGCTGGATTCCTATACGAGTGAACACTTTCGTCCGCCCATTACCATTAGCAATCGCAATGAGAAGAGATTGAATCACAATCTCAAGAGATTCAATCACAATCAGAAGATTCAATATCTGGAAGCATACAGTCTCTTGAAGTTCAGCAGTGGGAAGTCCCTGGTCCATTGGCCCATTGGTCATTCATTTTTGTAAACGCCTGACAAAGAACAACATTAATAGGTCCTAGTCTTAGTTGTAACCTATTCTATTCAAAATCGTTTGATTTTTTCTATCCCTATTTCATTTGTAGACTCCATGATGCGGAGAGCAATACCATTATAGCCACCTATGAGATCTCTAGCATTATAGCCATCTGTGAGATCTCTAGCATTGTTCTGTATTATCGTGGTCCGGTTGATACGGTGGAGAATGGTGTCTCTGCCTTTACTTGGCTGCATTGAGATGATCTATTCCAGTGAGCGGTAAGCTTGACGCATTGTTCCACATTGCACTTTATCCATTTATTTAACCCTACTCTTCCTCCCCAGCTAGCTTCCAAAAGGCATTCTAGACCTATCCGGCCAGCATGAGTTGTAGCCCTATGTTTATCCAACAGCGTCCAACACCTACCCTTGACTTCAGAAAGCTACGTACAGTATCTATTACCACTGATTGTGGCCCAATAACTGTGGCTGCGTGCTAATGGCCTCCTGGCAGACGGCATGTACTTTTCAATATAAATTTCCAACAATTTTTCGACAACATTGGTTCTGGTTGTCTTATAGGACGCGACTGGAACGCCAAATAACGCCTTTGGGGAAATTATAACTCCAACAGCACTCCATCCGTTCTAGATTTCGCTATCTTCAGCGGAATTCAAGCCCACCAACTCAAAATAAGACGAACCTTTGAACTATCGAGTGACCACATCCCACTCATTTTTTTCTCGTAGGTACCTCTGACAATTATCAAACATGATTTCCAAAGCAAACTTGATCTGCGTACGGCATACATCTACCTGCAAATTTGTGGCTCCATCTCTTATAGTCTCTGAGATCGACGCGTTCATACAGACAGACGAATGGGCGGTCGGACGGACGGACAGACGGACATGGCTATATCGACTCTGCTGTTGATGCTGATGAAGATTATATATACTTTATGATATCGGAGATGCTTCCTTCTGCCTGTTACATACATTTGCACGACTTTAGTATACCCTTTTTATACCCGTTACTCGTAGAGTAAAAAGGGTAGGCAGTGTAGTCTATGTGGCCAATATCTACAATCTCACAAATTTTCAAAAGGATCGGATAATAAATGGCCGAGTTAAAGAAATGTTGCATACTTATCCGACCCGCATGAGGTTATTAAACACTAATTGAACTGAGTAACTGGTATTTCGAAGTCGGGCAGGGCCGACTCTAACTTACGCTCTCGTTTTGTTTTGATGCGCGTTAAAGTAAAATCAGCTGATGTCGCTTTGAATTTCTTAATTAATTTCTTTAATTCATTTTTTAAATTAATTTCTCATAACCGATTTTTCTTGAGAACTATCTACGTTGTTCCCCTCGGATGATTTTACACTCCTTAACATACTATTACTTTAATACTAATTATTTTTGAATCTCATATGCATTTATCTTAACATAAAAATTTCCAAGGAGGATAATGGATTAAAAGAAAGGTTTTTTTTTTGAGTAAACCAAAAGCATCTAGAGCGATGTATATTTTTGTTTAATGTATATACAAACAACTATTTTCCAAATATATTATAATTTGACTTAGTTCCAGAAAGTGTCTTAGATCGTACATGAAATGTATTCCTATTATAAAACTTTTTGATTTGTTAGAGCGAACAATGATACTTACTGAAGTTAATTTGAATTGGAATAAATTAGGATTAAACATGAATCTGTGAGTTTATAGAATTTTTCCTTGCGGTATGGGAGGTTAAATAGAATGGTGTAACCGGTTTTGGGATTTTCCAGACTACATTTCGCTATTGGAAAATCATGATAGGGTGGGTAAAGAAGCGGAGCTACTCAACATCTTAACAGCCACAACAAATGTAAGCCTGATTCACTTTCTTTCTTTCTGTTTCTATCCTTTCTTTGTTTTCTTCTTTATTTAGAGCATTCTCGTCTGTTTATTGTTTGCATAGGGCAAGGGATTCTTTTTTTTATGTGTACCGTGGGTGATGTTAGCGGAAGGCGTCAAAGAACCCCCCTCAGGCTGTTTTTACTGGCTGATATTTATAGAGTCCCAAACGGCAATCTCTCTTACAAATTCTGCCCACTTCCGTCCAATTTATCTACGATCATTAAGGTTCTTCCGAGAAGAGTACCATGACACCCGGTATTCTTGGGACTGGAATGGATTACTGACGTTAATAACACGACTCACGCTCGAAAGGGACTGATGTAACCTATCCGGATATTCTCAGAATGGTTGATGGTGACCTGTGTAAGAGATTGTACTACGCTGCATAGTTAATCGTGTTGTAGTGCGAGGAGCATTTATTCCTCGAAGCTACCCTGTGCTTATAAAGGGTATCGCGAAGCATGAGGAGGTAAATTTCATCAAGTGTATATTACACCACAGACCAGGGTGGTCCAGATCCAGTCCAGGACCAGATCCAATTCCAGGTCCAATTCCAAGTCCAATTCCAGGTTTAGTTCCGATTCCAGCTCCAAGTCCTCAGAGACATCCGCCTTGTACAACACCCCACCTGCCTTTGTTAATTAAATTAAAGAAATAAAAAATGTTTGGACTTACTGGAAGTAGAGCCCAAGACGCCCGCGCACAACGACGCGACGGCGGACGTGTTAGGTCGTTAGGCTATTGCTCACTTCTGCAGCCGCACGTCTGAATGGCTACTTATAATTTACGGTGCTGAGCTGAGCTGTGCTTATTTCAAGAATATTCGGAATATTTGTTCTCAAAAATTTGAGAGCACTCTCTGTTCTTGTTTTGAGATGAAATAATTTTATTTTCTGAACACGATTTTTCACTCTGTGTACATCTATTGTAGCGTTTTCCTGGTTCCCGGTTAGTTTTACTTTGACTTTGCTGAAAGCAGCACTATCTTTTACCATCTCTGAGATCTGTGCGTTCATACGGACAGGCGGACATGGCTATATCGACTCGGCTGTTGATGCTGATCAAGAATATATGTACTTTATGGGGTCGGAGATGCTTCCTTCGATCGGTTTTTTGGCGATAAAAGGTGGGGGATTTCCAAAACAAGCTTGATCTGCGTACGGCATACATCTACCTTCATGCAAATTTGTGGCTCCATCTCTTATAGTTTCTGAGATCGACGCGTTCATACAGACAGACGGACGGACGGACAGACGGACATGGCCATATCGACCCTGCTGTTCATGCTGATCAAGAACATATATACTTCATGGAGTCGGAAATGTTTCCTTCTCCCTGTTACATACATTCGCACAACTTCATGATTCACCTTTTCCCATTTTTAATGGGAACAGGATATAAAAAGAGTGGGCGTCGTGGAACACCCGGTACGAGCGAAGCTCTTTAATTAAAGGGATTAAAATTACAATACAATATAAAGATGTTTCGTTTTTGTATGGTTATATCCGGATGATTTTTATTTAAGTCTAATTTACATTTTAAATAGTAAAACAGTGTTCGCCAAGAAGAGAGCTGTAGCCTCAGCAACCGAGAGCCGAAATCGTCCAAAAACTGGACCGACTGAGTCTAATCACGGCCCGTAAACCAACGGAGCCAAAAGAGCTCTAGAGAACAACAATGTTTCACCCCAAAGTGAAAGATGGATACACTGGTCGATAATATGGCCAAAACGATGACCGCCATTACAAATATGATGGTTCCAGAGCATTGACTGACGATTCGAAAATGTAAAACCTGCTTCATTGCTGCATTTCGAAATACCGTATGGCTATCATGATACTAGCAGACGCCTTGGCGCCGCTAACTGACGGCTCATCGAAGATAATCGTATTAGATTTTAGCCTTAACGAAAAAAAAGCAATATTAAATTTCAAAACGTTCATTGTAAGAATGACTTCCATCAAATAAATCAAAAACCTCTGACTGCTTTTGCTGTCAATTGTTGAAGAGTAAACGTTAATAGTGATGCAGGTTTTATGATATTTTCCATTAACCAATGAAATTGTTGCTAAAACTCCCATTTTGATTGTTTAATTACATTGTTTGTAGGCATTTTAGAAGTGCTGTGATATCATGTCTCTTTTTCGGTCCCTGCTTCGATCACTGTCTCGGTCACTGTTATGGTCACTATTTGGTAAATGTTTTAGCAACTGTTTTTCACTGTTATCATCACTATCTCTGTCAATTTTTTGGTCACTGTAGTGGTCACTGTCTTGGCCACTGTTTTGCTCACTGTTTTGGTCACTGTTTCGGTCACTGTTTGGGTCACTGTTATTGTCACTGTTGTGGTCACTGTTTGGTCACCGCAGCGGTCAATGTTTTGCTCACTGTCTCGGTCGCTGTTTTGGTCACTGTTCTGGTCACTGTTACCATCACTGGCTCGGTGTCTGTTTTGGTCACTGTTATTATCACTGTTTTGGTCACTGTTTGGCCACTGTTTTTGTGACCTCAAATTCACCACCACCACCCACTCGCTCACAACCCACCTGCTGCTATGCCTTTTTTGCATAGACCAAAGCTGACTTTGCATAGTCAAAAGCGTAGTCAAAGAAATCTGCCGCAAAGACAATCGTTTTCTGGATTTGCCCCCCAGTCTGCCGTCCGTAAAAGAGCTTCGCTCTAACGGCATCTGATCCAAACGCATCATATGCCATTTAAATTGCATAGAAAATTTGCTTTTAGAAACACACTAGCAACACGCATCTTCGGCATCTGATCCAGTTGATTTGGATCAGCGTGCTGCGTGATATTTTGTATTTGGCAAACGCATTGTTGACAAGGAAAAGAGAACATTCTTGTATTGGCGTCAGTGTTGCCATTTTAGCTATTTAGTTGCTAGATCTAGCATTTTTGAAAGTGGAAATGCTTATAATTTTTGGGAAATGCTATTAGCTATAAATCTATTAATTTTAAAATTATGATTAGCTAATTCTAGCTATTTTGATACAAATCTCTTTTTGCTGCATAAAAGTTATCGAAACTTGCTATGAACCAATGCTTATCGAACTTGTGTGAGCTTATAAGTTATTGGAACTAGTTGATGAAGTTCATAGTGCCTAATAATGCCGAAGGTTGTGTATAAACAAAATTATCGCGATGTTTGGCTGCAAAGCAAAGAATTTATGGATTGGCTTCGCAAGGTGCCAACTGATTCCACCAAAGCCTACTGCTCGTTCTGTAAATGCACAATTGGAGCAAAGCTTTATGACATCCAACAACACGCGGCGAGCAAAAAAAAACGTGTCCATGACTGGCGGATTTACTCAGAAGAACAAGATAGATTTTGGGAAGAAAAGTACAAAAACTGAGGAGCAGGAAGCGTCATTGTGCCTATATATTGCCGAGCACACAGAACCAGCTACTGTTGATCACTTGGGACATTTGTGTGTGCAACAGTTTAAAGCTGCTGCGCAATACAACCTGGCAGGACTAAGTGCACCCACTTTAACAACGTTTTGACAACTCATTTTATGGAGGATTTGAAATTGGACATTGGAAACTCAAAATTTGGTCTTTAGCTGGACGAGTCTACAGACGTCAGTGTGACTAAACTTATTGGTTGGTTTATTGTTTATAGTAATTGTATTTGTTCCTTTTGTTTCATATATTAAAATTTTCATTTTTGTTAATGTATGATTTTTAAAACTTCGTCGTCATTAACTACTTCAGCATAAGTAAAGGGGTAATGGTTTCTACATTTCTAAGTTTCATCCCAATCGAAGCCGGTGATTCGATAGCGGAGGCCATAAAGAAGGAGTTGTTGAGATTTAAGCTAACTATTTCCAATATGGTTGGAATTGGAACTGACAATGCGAAATTCATGACGGGATCGAAGAAAAGTGTTTATACTGAGCTAAAAAAAAGTTCGCCATATCTCATATTAATAAAATGCGTATGTCACTCGATCCAGTTAGCCGTGAACCATGCGTGTAAGAAAACTTTACCCGACGATTTGGAATTCCTTGTGCATGACACATACTCTTGGTTTTCAAAAAGTTCCCTTCGGCAAATCAATTATAAAAAATTATAATAGGCCATAAACCATGAACAGGTATTATAATGATCACTAAATTTAAGAAACTTGTTTGTCAAAACTAACATATTACTATGGCTGACCCTTCTTGCAAATCGTTGTATGTAGAACAGGACTGTTGTGTGTTCCCTTTTATATTGACATATATTTTTATTACTAATGTACTATATTTAATCCTTTAGGCACCCTTAAAAATACCAAGAGTGTGTGTCACAAGGTGGCTTTCTATAAAAACCGCAGTTACCCGAATTGTGGAAAATAAGACATCCTAAATTTAAGCTACAGGAGGTACAAATAAGGGAAAGATGTAACGACTTCGTCAAGGAGTTAATACTGCAACTGAGGCAAAGGTAATCTGGTTAGTTTTTGAACATAACTCAAAAATTAATATTTTCTTTTACTTTTTTTCCAGACTTCCTGATAATTTTGAGATCACGGAAAATATTAGTATTTTTTCAGTGGATAACGCTTTGCGCGCCAAAAGAAATAAAGACATTGTACAAACATTAGAATACTTCGGCTGCAGTGATATTGAAAATGTACAGGCTCAATAAGGGAAAATACATCTTATTGAATTGGAATGTATTGGGGAATCAGTAAAGTTTTGGGCAGAGGTGCTCAAATACGAGGATTCCGGCGGTAACCTTCCTTTTAAAACATTACCTTTTTTTGCCATAAAACTTCTGTCACTGCCATGCAGAGGTTGAACGAGTCTTCAGTTAGATGAATCTTGTAAAAACAAAATTGTGTAACAGAATAGAGGTGACAACGTTGAATGCTATTTTAAGCATAAGTTTGGTTCTAAACATACCTGTTAAGTTGCCATTAGAATTTCTAATCAATTAAATTATTTTTGGAAAATAGTCGTAGTGATTATATAGTCGGCTGGTGAAAAATTTATGATTATTTAATGATTACTATTTCAAATAATCAAAAATAATGGAAAATTACCATAAATTATTAAAAATAACTGAAAATAATGGAAAATAATGGAAAATAATCGTTTTAATATTTTCCATTATTTCCATTATTTTCCACTATTTTCCATTATTTTCCATTAATTTCCATTATTTCGACTATTTGAGACTATTTTGAGAGAAACAAATTATTTTCAACATCACATTTAATAACAACAATGTTTCTGTACGAGATTGGCTTACAACATATTAACAAGAACGTATTAAATATTACATGTTTTCACATTAAACAAACAATTATGAGTCTTTGAAAGCTCACTTAATGACGATTTTGAATAATATAGATTATGTCGGCATAACCACAGATTGCTGGACGTCAAGGGCCACAGAAGGATATATTACAGTAACCTGTCATTTTATAAATAACAACTTTGAACTACAGTCGGCAGTTTTGTCTACACAGAAACTTTTAACATCCACAAATCATACTGCAAAGAACATAGCAGAAACTTTGCTTAGTATCATGACAGAGTGGAACGTACACAATAAAGTTGTAACTGTAGTAACTGATAATGACGCAACTATAAAGAAAGCATGTGAGTTGCTAAGTCTAAATCACTTACCATGCTTTTCCCACTCGCGTAACTTACTCGTACAGGATGCTTTAAAATTGACGTGTCTCAAAGGCATATTGACCAAGTGCAAGCGCATAGTCGCATACTTCAAGTCAAGCGATGTTGGTGAACATCGATTTTGGTAAACATCGATGGTTGCGAACATCGATGTTTTCCCAGCTCTAATATTTAGGGTTTGCCTTCATTAAAACTAATTTTTCGAATGAAAAATTAGACAATGATTGGCGCCTAGGGCTGTTTATAATACCAGCAAATGAAAACAGACGCTCTACAGGAGCCGAAGATGTTAAAGGCGTGTTGAAAGCAATAGGCGCTTCTTTTAAAATGCCATATTTTAGCCATATATCTTCCGAGCTAGCATTATCACTCAAATAGCTGAAGAGCTGATGGCAAATTAAAGACCGTTGTGTCGTGCGTAGTTCATCTTGAGAAGATGGACTTGCGTTTTCATCATCTGCAAAAGAAAATAGATTGAAATTTGAATATTGTTGTTTAGCCGGCTCGAGGTCGTGAATAAAACTCAATGAAGTTATTACTTTTCCTCCAATATATTTCGGACGCGCATCGGCATCCGTCTTCAAGGACACTACAAAAACAATTTACCAATTATAATACATTTAACAAAAACTAAAATCGTGAACATTTCTACATACAATTTATGACACGTCTGTACCGCTTGACGTGGAGTTCGATACTAATCTACTTTCTCTCTAAGAGATGTCTGTAAAGATGTGCAACGTTCTCAGTATCCGATTTATAGTTCAATCTCTTGTCTGTTGGTGTGTTAATTATGTGGAGCATTTCAAGAGTAAAGCGTTTTCTGTAGTTGTTCTCTTGTTGTAAGATTGTTGTTCCCTCGAAGTTTGGTGAATGTCCGCTCTCCATACAGTGGGTGGCCAGTGCAGTTTTCTGTATGGTCGTTTGGTGTCTAAGTTTGAAGTCCGATTTATGTTGTGATAACCTTGTTTTTAATTTAGACTTGGTTGTTCCAATGTAAAGCTTATTGCACTTATTTTCTGCATCTCCATTGCATGGTATTTTGTATATTACATTGTTCTTGTCTATTGTTTCAATTTTTGATTTCGTCTTGTTGTAAATATTTCTCATGGTGTTTTTGGGTTTGTGGGCTATTTGTATGTTTTGTTTGTTAAAGCATTCAGAGTTTGCGAACCGCTCTGAAAGCTTCGGTACATAGGTCAGCGATCTATACGATTTGGTTCCTGTTTCAACTCTGGGTTTGGCAGTCTTATGTCTCTCTATCATGGTGTTGATAATCCTCATGGGGAAGTCATTATTCGTCAATATCGCCTTAATTTCGGAAATTACGTCATTGTGGTAAATCTCGTCACTGATGTTCAGCATAGAGATAGAGAGACATAAGACTGCCAAACCCAGAGTTGAAACAGGAACCAAATCGTATAGATCGCTGACCTATGTACCGAAGCTTTCAGAGCGGTTCGCAAACTCTGAATGCTTTAACAAACAAAACATACAAATAGCCCACAAACCCAAAAACACCATGAGAAATATTTACAACAAGACGAAATCAAAAATTGAAACAATAGACAAGAACAATGTAATATACAAAATACCATGCAATGGAGATGCAGAAAATAAGTGCAATAAGCTTTACATTGGAACAACCAAGTCTAAATTAAAAACAAGGTTATCACAACATAAATCGGACTTCAAACTTAGACACCAAACGACCATACAGAAAACTGCACTGGCCACCCACTGTATGGAGAGCGGACATTCACCAAACTTCGAGGGAACAACAATCTTACAACAAGAGAACAACTACAGAAAACGCTTTACTCTTGAAATGCTCCACATAATTAACACACCAACAGACAAGAGATTGAACTATAAATCGGATACTGAGAACGTTGCACATCTTTACAGACATCTCTTAGAGAGAAAGTAGATTAGTATCGAACTCCACGTCAAGCGGTACAGACGTGTCATAAATTGTATGTAGAAATGTTCACGATTTTAGTTTTTGTTAAATGTATTATAATTGGTAAATTGTTTTTGTAGTGTCCCTGAAGAAACTTCATTGAGTTTTATTCACGACCTCGAGCCGGCTAAACAACAATATTCTAATAATTAGAAAGGTCGCCAAACAACAAATAGATTGAAATTTGTTACAAATTCAAACAAACAGACAGATTTACTCACCATCAATGTCAAAATCAAAGTTTTGTGCAATGTCAGGACAACTATTGCTTGTTGCACTCGTGTGAAAATTGAATTTTGTTGAGTGCTTTGAAAAAAAATTGGCTATAGCGTCCAAAACAATATCCCGAACTTTTTCTTCATTACACTCCGGGTTCAGTTTGCGCAAAACCTTAACCCATTTCAATTTTATGCACGGGGTAAGCACCGCAGCTGCAATTGCTGTGGGTGATTTTGCCGTCAACAAGAAATAGTCCTTAAACCGCTCTCGTAACTTTTCATAAACTTTTAGTATGACAGAGCATATAGATTGCAGTTCCTCGTTCTTAGATAGTTTCTGCAACCTATTGCTCAACGTCATTAAATTCGAAAAATTAGTTTTAATGAAGGCAAACCCTAAATATTAGAGCTGGGAAAAAATCGATGTTCGCAACCATCGATGTTTACCAAAATCGATGTTCACCAACATCGCTTGACTTGAAGTATGCGACTGTGCGCTTGCACTTGGTCAATATGCCTTTGAGACAAGTCAATTTTAAAGCATCCTGTACGAGTAAGTTACGCGAGTGGGAAAAGCATGGTAAGTGATTTAGACTTAGCAACTCACATGCTTTCTTTATAGTTGCGTCATTATCACTTACTACAGTTACAACTTTATTGTGTACGTTCCACTCTGTCATGATTCTAAGCAAAGTTTCTGCTATGTTCTTTGCAGTATGATTTGTGGATGTTAAAAGTTTCTGTGTAGACAAAACTGCCGACTGTAGTTCAAAATTGTTATTTATAAAATGACAGGTTACTGTAATATATCCTTCTGTGGCCCTTGACGTCCAGCAATCTGTGGTTATGCCGACATAATCTATATTATTCAAAATGGTCATTAAGTGAGCTTTCAAAGACTCATAATTGTTTGTTTAATGTGAAAACATGTAATATTTAATACGTTCTTGTTAATATGTTGTAAGCCAATCTCGTACAGAAACATTGTTGTTATTAAATGTGATGTTGAAAATAATTTGTTTCTCTCAAAATAGTCTCAAATAGTCGAAATAATGGAAACTAATGGAAAATAATGAAAAATAATAAAAAATATTAAAACGATTATTTTCCATTATTTTCCATTATTTTCAATTATTTTTAATAATTTATGCTAATTTTCCATTATTTTTGATTATTTGTAATCCTAATCATTAAATAATTGTGTGAAACCGAAAATAATCGCATTTTAATCATTAATTCAACTTTTAAACAAAAATAATCTTATTAATAATGACTACAATTAATAATCATTATTTAACAGGTATGGTTCTAAAATATTCCATTTCTTTTTTTCACATCTTCTACATAGCACTATCTGTCACATAAACTAACATAACAGCGTAAATTGTGACTTTTTCTGACACATAGCAGCTATCTAGAAGATGGGAAATCGGCCCTTAAATCTATTTTATCTTTATAGATACGGATTACGTCGACATGGCAAATGCTGCTTCAATTATGATTTGCCGGTTAAATATTTGAATTTAATTTCATCGAGCCAAAAGTATTGGAAAACAATTGAGTTGCCAATTTGACCTTTTGTTTACCGAGCGAGCCAACATTGATGTGATTTTCGGTAATTTTGAACAATATGGACACATCAGACTTAGCGCAGTGGCTAATTAGGCAATTGGACTGTCGTCTCGGTCAATTTTTTGTTATATAAGTTAACACCAGCCAACGCCCCCTCCCCTTCACACCCTCGCAACTCATCCAAACATCCACGATCCACATACCAACAACAACGGCAGCATAACCAAAGCAGGCCGCTGACCGTTTGTTAGCTGTCTCAGCTATAACCCGCACTCATTCATCGTGCGCCCCCCACCCCTCGACCTACTCAAAACATAAGTGCAGCGCTAGCGTCCGGCTACAACAACAAGCTGTGGCCCGAACGCAAGCAATGTCACAATATCCGCTGCCCGAAATATGATGACGCCGCGGGACTCTGGTCGCTCTACCAGCACTGAAATGTGCTGACGCGACGAGACGCTTGGGCAGCGGCCTGGCCAACCGGCCACTTTTAGTTTTACTTAGAATTAATTCATTTTGTACGCCAAACCAGATCACTCGTCTTTTGCATCTTTAAGAATAAAACCAATTTGTAACCTTTAAACGTTTGCATGTTTTATTTAAAGTAAAATCGTATTAATAAGGTTGATCGGAATTGGACTCAAAGAATTGAAGCTCAAGAAGGAAGCCACAGAGTTCACTCTACGATCGCCAACAACACCCATGGAGTTCATTTCAATTAGGTAATATCTAAGGGTTATCCCTTGACTGGCCATTTCCGGTCGTAACTTATATGTTAAGTTTATTATCCGCTGGATGGCTAAACCAGGTTTTTGCTAAAACAAAAAATTTTTTTAATTTTTTTACTTCTATTAATTAATTGTTATATCAAACTTACTCTCGGATATGCCTAGCTGTCTTCATAACTTTTGATTTCCAGGGCCTAAATCAGAGACAATGGCTACTACGGGATAACCTCTTTTGTGTAGCTTGTTTATAATGTCATTCAGAGTATCCGCGTTCATTTGAGTATCAAAGTCAAAGAATAATGGCTGTTTCCAAGATTTTTCCAACCCACGAACTATGGCCAATTAGACGTAATTACTTGGCTAATAAACGACATCCGCTGAGCTATCATGCTCGAAACCAGCAGTAATCTTCATCTCATCGAAAGACAAAACGCATAGCTTATCAACTTCAAGCATTTCTTCATTATCCATGAGGTCAATCACAACATCCAGGGTACCCGTTTTAATAGGAACTTCAGCTAACCATCTATATAACGTGGCTCGACTCGGCAAAGGATATCCTTTTTTGTATAAATGGTTATATGCACGAGGCCATGCTGTATGAAGACAAATCGCAGCAGAAATGTCGGTAGAATTGAATGTGGCTCGCTTTCCTCCACTATTAAATATTTTTATTTCCAACTCCTTACATTCCTCCAGCTGCTGGCGTAAGGAACGATTTTCCTTCTCCATCTCACGAATCCTTTTCCTAAGGCACTTGTATTCGATAAGCATTGTTGACCCTATTAAATTGTCCCTGTAATACAAATACATTATTTTTTCCCTGTAAGTATTTACTTATTATAACACTTACTTACTCTGTTTGCGTGCTTAAATCGGCGTAGCCTAATTTTGGAATATTGAGTTCAGGCTCTCTCTGTGGAACAGCATCTTCGTTCAGTCTCCTTTTTTTTAAAAGTCTGACCTCTTTGTGGTGTCAACTTCCACTGAACAGACCTAAAATGCGTTTCGCGAATTTTCGAATAATCGACAAGTTTGCATTCCAGCGATTCCTCCCACAACGCTGTTTTCTCCAAACATTTTGGTGCCTTTATAAATTTTACTCCCTCCACGTGTCTGCGGCACACATTGCAAAATGTCATTTTGCCTAAGGGTTAAAGTTGTTGGCATTGCTTGTTTTCTATAGGAAATTGTGTCAGTGATGACCGTTTTGCCGATAGTTTGGTATAAGTATTAGCGATAGTTCGATATATATTGAAGAGGGGTAAGGTAGTGTATAAGTGTTGGAGGTCGGCAAGCAGTACACATTAAAGCAGGAGGAGGAAAAAAAAACGCCATCAGTTGGCGGTTTGGGAAACGATCTCCGGAGGGGAGGGTATTGTTGTCCCCCTCATTGAGTTTCTGGGCAGGATCGGGAGGCGAGGAAAAGGTTAGAAAAACGATAGAGGTCTCGCTCACACTTAGGGGAACTAAGGGATTGGCCTTGGCCTTGAACTAGACCAATGAACCCGGAACTCGGGATTGGGACGTGTTGCGGTACTAGGCGAATGAGGGGAAAAGTTATAAAGGGAACCCAAAAGAGGAATTTGAGGGGAGTACGAAGGCACCAGTGACTCGGTAAAAGCTGCCAGAAATTTAATAAAAATTTATGAAAAAACTCGCGTATGCAAAACCATCCGAGAGAAATTTAACGTATATATATGTATATGTAATTAAACAAAACAAAATCGGAAAATTCGAAGAACGTGGTCAGAGACGAAGGCTGACCACGTTACGCCGTTTTTCTTGACCCCCACTAAGTGGCTGGATTCGTGAGACGAAGACCCAGAGCAATTGGAGGTTTGGCATTCACCTCCCGTGGAGACACAGCGCCGACAGAGAAAACCAAGAGTGCCATCGAGTCTTCGAGTGTGACATCTATAAGATCAGCATTCAGAGTGAGTCCGTCTTGTGCTCCGGTGAGAGTGGATGATCCGAGGCCACAAGGACCTCGTGGCAGTAGGAGGTGAAAACGAACCACCATTCGTGGTGTCCCTCTTATCGGTACCCGCGATCCCATAAACTTAACATCAGGTTCAATTGTGGAGCAATTTCCGAAACGCATTATCAATGAGAGCTTTAGTTAGCTAAATATTTATTTCGGGAAACGTTTATATTTTTTTTTGTTACATTTTGTGTTGGTTAAAACATATATTTATTTAATATTTTTTTTTTGAAATAATCGAGCACCTACCCAGTTACATTTATAAGTAATTATCTAGATATATGGTATCGAAATTTTCGTTTGTAATTGACCCAAGCTAATCGTCCTCCGTGTCCGGGATAGTGCTGCCCTAAAGTGGTGACCTTACTTTTAGTTTTTTTTTATCCCCAAAACCATCCTCTGGAGCTCCATCAGGATAGGTAGGGTTTGGCAAAAACGCCACGAAATTTTGAGAATTTACCCACCTTGTGGGGAAACAATTGCACCCTTCGGCAGGCAAGGAGATCCGCCCGGACTCGTAGTGCGAAGGCAAGGGCAACAAATCTGAAAAAAAACGGGAAAAAATTGAAAAGGATTGTAATATGGTTATATAAGAAGGTTCCCAAAATTAGTGTTAAATGAGTTTTGTTAGGTTTAAGAAAATATAATTGTCCCATTATAATTGAAAAGAAAGATGCTGGGTTAAGTTTGTGCGATTGGGGAGGGAGCATGAGTTCAGGCCAGGATTAGGCCCTTCTAGGCCGA
This sequence comes from Lordiphosa fenestrarum, assembly GCA_035044985.1. Taxonomy (NCBI): domain Eukaryota; kingdom Metazoa; phylum Arthropoda; class Insecta; order Diptera; family Drosophilidae; genus Lordiphosa; species Lordiphosa fenestrarum. Next base: position 84,223 of record JAWNNO010005117.1, on the reverse strand, counting down.
ATGCAGTGGGTGATGGTTCACTAAGCCGAAAATGGAGCATCACAGGAAGGGAGGGAACGCGGTGACGATTCCACCTATGTCACCAGCATTTGGGTTTCCTTGTGTGTATTTTTTTTTGTGTAATGATAGTTGTCTGGGTGTTTCTTTGTAATGTTTGCCATTTGAGTTTTCAGCCGTTTTTTTTGTTAGTGACGAGAATTGGTCAATGTCGAGATTGTTGGACTGCGGGCAGGGAAAGATCCGCGCCCTTTTGAGATGGACTGAGCCAGCCGGATTGCCCATCGAAACAAAATGCAGATCCATAACAATATGGCGCCCAAAGCAATTAAGTCGATGCGCGGCGCATCAAACCTGTATGAAGCGTCGCAGCGACTGAAAAAATATAAATAAATTCGATAAGACGACTTCTCGTATAGATAAACCAACGTGGTAGCTTCAGCCAACCTAACAGCGGCTTGGAGGTAGCAAAGACTAGCCTGCAATTGCGCTGGAAAGGAACAACTGAAGAGACCACCGAAGGTGATTAAAATCCGGTTAAGGAAGAGATTAATAAAACTGGAGGCTCACCTGTCGCCGAAAGAAGGTTGACTGCTCCAGAAGGTCACAGAATTGCAGTGGATTTGAAAAGAAGAAGCCTAGGTGTGTCGTCTTCGCCGAAAATAAGGCCGTAGACTCGCCATCAGGTGGATATCCTCGAAAGAGGACTACTTCAAAATCATCTGTGATACAAATCTGTGATTAATTAGAATAGATTAGAAATTGGCAAAACAGTAATTGTTTTTTTTGGTACTTATCGTTAATATATGTGATTCCTGGTTTTCTCTCTCTCGGTTCGTCCATGAAGGTGTCGGCTGCGCGCTTAATTGGGTGGTGGTGACCCGTGTGCTCTTTGGCAACACGCGCCGCAACTCCACACTCGATAATTCATGGAAGGACAGACAGATGCGAAATCCACAAGGAGTCGTATAGTAGAAATAGCTCCTCGACTGCCGGCCATCAAAGGAAATTTGAGGACCTGAGCAGTCGACGACTATGTCTAACAGGAAACCAAGCTGAAAAGCGTCGAAAAGCATTCAGATAGGTTCCGGCTAGAGTGAAATTTTCCCTCCCCCCCCCACCATCACATGAAGTGAAGTTTGACTAAAAGTTTTGAAGATTTGTAAAGATTCGAGTTTTGAGATTAGTGGTTGAAGATTTCCGATTATATAGAATAAAAAAAAAGGTATTGGATATATTGAGTAGAAGAGATAAGGAATTAGATTAATTTGAGAGAAGTGGTAGTGGAGGTAAATTAATCGGTATAAATTAAGTAATTATTATTGTGTTGTGAAAAGAAATGGATGAGAAAAGGGATTTAGACAAGGAGCTCGGTAAGAACCACGACCTCCAATTGAAATCGTTAGGGACTGCACACGATGCGGATGATTTGTGGGGATCGGACAACGAGACGGGTGCAGCTCGACAGTCATTATTCGGCGCCGGTGGATTGCCGCGGTCTCCGACGAATTATCAAAAACAGAGGAGTCAGGATAAACTACGACAACTGCGAGAGGATACGCAGCTAGAGCAGCAGCAAGACTTGGAATTCCCAGGCCCCGTGATAGGGACAGAGGAATCCGCAGCCGTCAACGCTGCTTTAGCCCAAGCGCACGCAACGTATCGTAGTTCACGTTCATCGGGGATAAGCGAAGCTGTTCAGTTGGAAATAAGGAATGGGTTCGCGGGGCTAATGAAAATGCTAAACGATGTCATCAGGCCTCAGATAGTTCCAACTGGGACCAACCCAAATACCCAAAGAAGAGTTCAAAGCCAGGCCAGTCCACAGCTACACGATCAGCCAAGAGTAAGGAGGGGAACTGGAGCGATCCCTAAAAATCCGAGGGACCACGGGCAAGGGCAGCGAGCTGGAACAAGGCCACTCTTGGTGCCACCAAAACCGTTAACACAATTATTCATGGGCGCCGCGGAAAGTGAGTCGAGTCCCACGTATGCGACGGTGGAAGCAAGAAATTGGCGAAATCCGGGAATAAGAGATGGACCGAGGACGGCGCAGCAACCCTGCGAGCCAAATGCAGAGTTCTCCGCGGTGGAGGGTGAATACGCGAATGACAGTAATCCAGTACATCGATGGCCAAAAGTGGAACGATGGAACGTTACCTTTGACGGTGATAGTTCTAAAAATTCAGTCGAAGATTTCGTATTTCGACTCCAATTTCTTCAGACCCAATACCAATGCCCTTGGCGAGAAATTCTGCGAAATTTCCATCTTTTACTGACTGGGCGGGCGCGGGATTGGTATTGGGTGCATGTTCGACAGAGCAGGATTGCAAATTGGGCGCAGCTGAGACAGTCGTTGTTGGATCGGTTCAGGAGCCGTCAAACCGAACACGACCGGATGCACGAGCTACTACAGAGAGAGCAACTTCCGAGCGAAGGAGAGGAAGAATATATCCACGCCATACAGCAGCTGGCGACGCGTTTGGAAAAGCCGATAATGGAGCGACAATTATTGAAAATTACCAAGAAGGGTCAGCGGGATAGTATCGCACGTTATGTGTATTCCATGGATGTATACACTATGGACGAGCTACGCAAGGAATGCCTCGAGGTAGAGAGAACAGTCGGGCGACGAGGGCGACCTACCTATACAGCAGGGAGATACCCTCCTGGAGGCAAGGGTCTAGTCAGCGAAGCGCAAGCAGGTCCGGAGGGTAATGATCCAGAGGCAAGTGTGGAGGAAGTCCGTATTAGAAGCAAGGTCCCGAGCAGAGTTGGTTGCTGGAATTGCGGAAAGGGGTCACACGGATTCCGCGATTGCGATGCAGAGGAGAGGAAACTGTTTTGCTTCCGATGCGGGCACCCAGACACCATCGCTCCACGGTGTCCCCAGTGCGCGGAAAACGGAAGGCTGAGTGCAGCGAAGGCGGGAGCAGTGTACTCAGTAGCCAAGCCCGCGAAGTAGGCGCTAAAAATAATGAAAATATTAATAATCATATAATAAATAAGAATAAATTAAAATACTTACCCTATGAAGAGAAAATGCGCGTTTATTTAGAGACAAGGAATCGAATTCTTGGAGATCACCATTTGGGAGGCATGAGAAAGGTCACACAAAGGATCAAGAAGGCTCGAGAACGGTTTAAACGCAGACGCGTGGTAAGACGTCAGGTGGTAGATGCCGTAAAGCGTGGAGAAAACCCGGATCCTCGAGTGTTTGCTGAGGTATCCATAAACGGAAGAGCCCTCAAAGGTCTTTTGGATACAGGAGCTAGCGTCAGCTTACTAGGTAGCGGAAGTCGAGAGTTCCTAGATAGTCTAGGAATCACCATGAAGAAGTATACCTCGATAGTCCGTACAGCAGCCGGGGAGGATCGATGCATAATTGGGAGAGTAGAGCTGGTAGTAAATTATGGAAGAGTCTCAAAATACGTCCTTTTCTATGTCTGTCCATATCTGGAGCAGGCAGCCTATTTTGGCATTGACTTTTGGCGCGCGTTCGGACTAGCCCCAGCAGTCATGGGCCTTGTAGGCAGCGAAGAAGCAGAAGTCCACTTGGCCGAGCTAGTGGCTGCGCAAATGTCCCATTATGGGGAAGAGGAAGAAGAGGAGCGATGCGATCCGGAGTGCTGGACGTTACCTGAAAAGGAAAGGGCCATATTAGAAACGGTGAAATCAAAATTTTTGACGTATGAAAAGGTCGGCCTAGGGAGAGCGGCTGCGGAGAAACATACGATCGAGTTGAGATTGAGGGAGCGCAACCGTTCAAGGACAGACCATACCCATTGTCGCCCGCTATGCAGGAAGTGGTAACGACTGAGATTGATAAGATGCTCGCTTTGGGAGTTATCGAGGAGAGTAGCAGCCCATGGAGTAACAGGACGACCGTTGTCAGGCGTCCGGATAAGGATCGCTTCTGCCTAGATGCTCGCAAACTGAACACCTTGACGATTAAAGATGCGTATCCACTGCCCTGCATTGAGGGAATCCTGTCCCGAATCGACCAAACACACTATATATCCAGCGTGGATCTGAAGTTCGCATTTTGGCAAATAGAATTGGACGAACGAAGTAGACCATATACGGCGTTTACTGTTCCCGGGAGACCGCTCTACCAATTCCGAGTTATGCCATTCGGTCTATGCAATGCGGCCCAACGGTTGGTACGTCTCATGGACAAGGTCATCCCGGAGGAACTGCGATCTAATGTGTTCGTCTATTTGGATGACCTCCTCATCATATCACCGGACTTCGAGACGCACCTCAAATATTTGGATTGAGTAGCAGAGTGTCTGCAGAAGGCGAATCTAACAATTGGATTAAATAAATCAAAATTTTGCTTTAAAACGCTGAAATACTTGGGTTTCTTGGTAGGCGGGGGTACGTTAAAGATGGATCCGGAGAGGATTAGTGCCATTCAGAAGATCGCAGAGCCGAGATCGATCAAGGAAGTGCGAGCATTCCTTGGCACTGCGGGCTGGTATATGCGCTTTATTAAGAATTTCTCTTCGTTAGCGGCACCATTGACGGAGGCGTTGAAGAAGAAACCTGGAGGCAAGTTTCGCCTAAATGATGAAGCGATCCAAGCATTCGGCGCTTTGAAAATGGCATTGATGTCTGCTCCAGTGTTGGTGCACGCAGACTTTTCCAGGCACTTTTACGTGCAATGCGATGCCTCCCAAGTAGGAGTGGGTGCAGTACTCTTCCAACGGGATGACAAGGAACAAGAGCGACCGATAGCATTTTTCTCCGCCAAGATGAACAAACATCAAAAGAACTACACGGTGACGGAGAAGGAATGCCTTGCAGCCGTTCTAGCTATCCGAAAGTTCCGCCCATATATTGAGGGCATGCCATTTACCTGTATAACCGACCATGCAATCCTGAAATGGCTCATGTCCATGAAGGATTTGGCGGGACGCTTAGCTCGGTGGTCGCTACAGTTGCAAGGGCACAACTTTAACATCGAACATAGGAAGGGCAGCGACAACATTGTAGCAGATACACTTTCGCGGAGCGTGGAGGAGATCTATCTGGAACCGCAGGATATGTTAGGTTTTGAAACCACAGAGTTCACTGCGGAGGAATACGTTTAATTAGTACGAGAGGCGACCGAAAACAAAGAACACTTACCGGACTTGCGGGTGGAAAACGGACTGCTGTTCAAACGTGCCTGTGCAGAGAGAATAGAGGACAAATTGGAAGGTATCGAATGGAAGCTATGGGTGCCAAGTAGTCTGACCAACACCTTGATAGAGCGTGCACACACGGAACCTACCGCATCTCATGGTGGAGTGGCGAAGACTCTAGAAATCATGCGGCGAAAATTCTATTGGCCTGAGATGACAATCCAAGTTCGGGAGTTTGTACGGACATGTAGTACCTGCAAAGAAATAAAAGCACCCAATTATAAATTGCAAGTGGGGATTGGTCAGGAAGTCGTAACGGAAAGACCATTCCAAAAATTGTATATTGATTTTTTAGGGAAATATCCGAGTTCGAAAAGTGGTCACGCGTGGATCTTCATAGTGGTTGACCATTTCTCGAAATTCACCTTTTTGAAAGCCATGCGGGAAGCCACTGCGTCCAATGTGGTGGAATTTCTGAGCAGGGAGGTATTTTATAAATTTGGAGTGCCGGAAATCATACATTCCGACAACGGCCGTCAGTTCATATCAAAGACGTTCCAAGAAGTGATTGAGGCATTTGGAATTAAACACATTAAGACTCCGGTCTATTCGCCTCAGAGTAACGCATCCGAAAGGGTTAATCGAAGCGTCCTCACAGCCATAAGAGCGTACCTGGAGCAGGATCATCGGGAGTGGGACGCATATCTGCCGGAGATTGAGGTGTCAATCCGAAACGCCATCCATGCAGCAACAGGGTGTACTCCATTCTTTTCGGTATTTGGGCATCATATGTACCTGAATGGGGCAAACTATAAACTGGCACGAAAGTTGAGATCTTTGTGCGACCATGAAATGGCCGGATTAGAGGCAGCGGACAAAATTAAAATCATTCGCGAAAAGGTCCAGCAGAACTTGCACTTAGCATACGAGCGTAGTCGAACACGCTACGATAAGAGAGCTCGGGTGTTTCAGGCTCGGCCAGGCCAAGAAGTGTTCCAGAGAAATTTAGCATTGAGTGATTTCAACAAAGGATTTAATGCGAAGTTTGCTCGAAAATTCTTGAAGGCGCGAGTCGTCAAAGCCGTGGGAAATAATGCGTACCTGCTGGAGGACCTCCAAGGAAATCCACTAAGTGTTTACCATGCAAAGGACATTCGGGTGTGATCTGGAAGTAGGATACGAGTCACAAAGTAAGCCAAAGACTAGATAGCAGCGGCGCAACAAAAACAACAACAAGTAAATACTTCCCGGCTCATGCGTGGTATGCCCCACGTAGGGCGCTCTCACCAAAATGACCAAGAGGGCAAGTCGGCGGGCTGTGCCCGAAATTCGAAGTCCAATGCTCGCGAATATTCCTTCGTTGTGGGTTAGGAGCGCATCAGCGTCACTAGAAATCTTCGCGTGGTGTTGGCATTGCTTGTTTTCTATAGGAAATTGTGTCAGTGATGACCGTTTTGCCGATAGTTTGGTATAAGTATTAGCGATAGTTCGATATATATTGAAGAGGGGTAAGGTAGTGTATAAGTGTTGGAGGTCGGCAAGCAGTACACATTAAAGCAGGAGGAGGAAAAAAAAACGCCATCAGTTGGCGGTTTGGGAAACGATCTCCGGAGGGGAGGGTATTGTTGTCCCCCTCATTGAGTTTCTGGACAGGATCGGGAGGCGAGGAAAAGGTTAGAAAAACGATAGAGGTCTAGCTCACACTTAGGGGAACTAAGGGATTGGCCTTGGCCTTGAACTAGACCAATGAACCCGGAACTCGGGATTGGGACGTGTTGCGGTACTAGGCGAATGAGGGGAAAAGTTATAAAGGGAACCCAAAAGAGGAATTTGAGGGGAGTACGAAGGCACCAGTGACTCGGTAAAAGCTGCCAGAAATTTAATAAAAATTTATGAAAAAACTCGCGTATGCAAAACCATCCGAGAGAAATTTAACGTATATAAATGTATATGTAATTAAACAAAACAAAATCGGAAAATTCGAAGAACGTGGTCAGAGACGAAGGCTGACCACGTTACGCCGTTTTTCTTGACCCCCACTAAGTGGCTGGATTCGTGAGACGAAGACCCAGAGCAATTGGAGGTTTGGCATTCACCTCCCGTGGAGACACAGCGCCGACAGAGAAAACCAAGAGTGCCATCGAGTCTTCGAGTGTGACATCTATAAGATCAGCATTCAGAGTGAGTCCGTCTTGTGCTCCGGTGAGAGTGGATGATCCGAGGCCACAAGGACCTCGTGGCAGTAGGAGGTGAAAACGAACCACCATTCGTGGTGTCCCTCTTATCGGTACCCGCGATCCCATAAACTTAACATCAGGTTCAATTGTGAACCAATTTCCGAGACGCATTATCGATGAGAGCTTTAGTTAGCTAAATATTTATTTCGGGAAACGTTTATATTTTTTTTTGTTACATTTTGTGTTGGTTTTATTTTATTTATTTATTTAATATTTTTTTTTGTGAAATAATCGAGCACCTACCCAGTTACATTTATAAGTAATTATCTAGATATATGGTATCGAAATTTTCGTTTGTAATTGACCCAAGCTAATCGTCCTCCGTGTCCGGGATAGTGCTGCCCTAAAGTGGTGACCTTACTTTTAGTTTTTTTTTATCCCCAAAACCATCCCCTGGAGCTCCATCAGGATAGGTAGGGTTTGGCAAAAACGCCACGAAATTTTGAGAATTTACCCACCTTGTGGGGAAACAATTGCACCCTTCGGCAGGCAAGGAGATCCGCCCGGACTCGTAGTGCGAAGGCAAGGGCAACAAATCTGAAAAAAAACGGGAAAAAATTGAAAAGGATTGTAATATGGTTATATAAGAAGGTTCCCAAAATTAGTGTTAAATGAGTTTTGTTAGGTTTAAGAAAATATAATTGTCCCATTATAATTGAAAAGAAAGATGCTGGGTTAAGTTTGTGCGATTGGGGAGGGAGCATGAGTTCAGGCCAGGATTAGGCCCTTCTAGGCCGAATGCAGTGGGTGATGGTTCACTAAGCCGAAAATGGAGCATCACAGGAAGGGAGGGAACGCGGTGACGATTCCACCTATGTCACCAGCATTTGGGTTTCCTTGTGTGTATTTTTTTTTGTGTAATGATAGTTGTCTGGGTGTTTCTTTGTAATGTTTGCCATTTGAGTTTTCAGCCGTTTTTTTTGTTAGTGACGAGAATTGGTCAATGTCGAGATTGTTGGACTGCGGGCAGGGAAAGATCCGCGCCCTTTTGAGATGGACTGAGCCAGCCGGATTGCCCATCGAAACAAAATGCAGATCCATAACAAAGTTAAAAAAAATTCGTCCGCACACAACCTTTTACGTCAACAAGCGAACACGCACTAAATCAAAACCCGAACTTTTCGACAGACGACGAGACTACCTTCAGTTATTGTATCACGGCTTATTCACTACACTTAAACCCGTGAATGATCGCAGAGCACGTTCGCTTGCAATCTATGCCCCGACAAGGCATTTGTGTTGTAACGGTTTGCTGGCTGGCTTTGCTTTTCCTGCGGTAAACGGTGAACGGCGCATCATTCGTCCTGCGACGTCCCAGAAGCTCGCAACCTTCATTATAGGATTAAATTAGGACTACATTAAGCCGCACGAAGCGCACGATAATTAGAATTTAGCACAGAAAAAAATAAGATCAAATATCGAGTTGATCTTCCAATATAATTTCAAAAATATCAATTTTTAAAAATCCAAGAGTTACTATTTAGTATCAATATGATGCTGTAGTATTACATTGATACTAAAAATATTATATTAATAAGCGAAATTCTCACAGTGATATGAAAAATACCCTAGTGACGTGATTTCACATCGAAAATATGAGGGCAGAAAGAGACAAACAGAGTTTCTTAAAACAAAGAGAGACAGCTATAGTCCAACTCGAAAAAGGGCAAAAACAATGTTCATGACTCTGCCGCAGCTTGCGAGACAGCGAATACTCTACCGATTTGTCTGTTTTTGCTTTCATTGCTGATTGCAATTCCCAACTGCTTAAAGCGGTGAGCGCATGGAAAGACATTCAAACAGCGACAGTCATCAGCGAAAAGCCTACTGAAGGTTGAATCGGGAGATTCATGAAACAGTAGTATGTAGGCAACCAGCTTTTTTTGGTGTATATAAATGCATAAGTTGTTTACAGTTGTGAACAATCGCAACTTTTCGGGACCCCGAGCCAACTAAAGTCACTAATTATTATTCAAATACATTTTTGACAAATATATAGCTTTGATATTATTAAATACACCATTGGTAAATCAATAAAAACCCTTTGATATTATAAAAACAAGAAAGAAAGTCGGTCAAGCCCGACTATAACATACTCTGTACCAAGAAACTTTGTTTTTTGATCATAACTCGAAAACCGTTCATCCGATCTTCTTCATTCCTTTGGCGGATCGATAAGTTATTCTAATAACTAAATATGTCCAGAAGGAACAAGCCATCTATCTTCAAAACTGTGGGAGATATGACGTTTTTTCTAAATTGCGGGGGCGGGAGGGGGCGTGGCCAAAATTGAAAATAAACTTGATCTGCCTGCAGACATAAGAAGCATATGTCCCATACACGTCAAACCTCTATCTCTTACCATCTCTGAGATCTGTGCGTTCATACGGACAGACAGACAGACGGACAGACGGACATGGCTATATCGACTCGGCTGTTGATGCTGATCAAGAATATATATACTTTATGGGGTCGGAGATGCTTCCTTCTGGATGTTACATACTTTTGCACAAACTTATAATACTCTATGTACCTTCGGTACAGAGTATAAAAAAGATCACGATATTTAGTATCAATCGGGTATTTTTATACTCTGTACCGTAGGTACATAGAGTATTATAAGTTTGTGCAAAAGTATGTAACATCCAGAAGGAAGCATCTCCGACCCCATAAAGTATATATATTCTTGATCAGCATCAACAGCCGAGTCGATATAGCCATGTCCGTCTGTCTGTCTGTCCGTATGAACGCACAGATCTCAGAGATGGTAAGAGATAGAGGTTTGACATGTATGGGACATATGCTTCTTATGTCTGCAGGCAGATCAAGTTTATTTTCAACTTTGGCCACGCCCCCTCCCGCCCCCGCAATTTAGAAAAATCGTCATATCTCCCACAGTTTTGAAGATAGATGGCTTGTTCCTTCTGGACATATTTAGTTATTAAGATAACTTATCGATCCGCCAAAGAAATGAAGAAGATCGGATGAACGGTTTTCGAGTTATGATCAAAAGACAAATTTTCTTGGTACAGAGTATGTTATAGTCGGGCTTGACCGACTTTCTTTCTTGTTTTCTGTGAGGCTATGATTAAATAAAGATTTAAACTGCGCGCTCACATTCAAACTAATGGCCGACGCACGCCTATCCAACACCCACCATAACCAACAGCTGAGCACCGACAGCGCAGTCGACACCGGCAGCACTCAGCTCCCTTTAAAAGACGAGCCCAATCGCACTAGCACTTCACTTAGTGCGCGGCATCGGTCGAGTCAACATTTTGGAGTAGCAGATCAACCAGTAAGTACCAACTACCAGTTGATCTCTGGGACTCCCGCAGTGCGGTTCTAGAATCAGCTACGACGCGCTCTCTACCAAGGGACCAAGCATGATGCAATAATATAAGCCCACCCGACCAAAAGTTCACGAGCGAATTCGCGCGCGAACCTCAAAGCGAATAAAAAACGAGCAAAACCTTCGTTTACGAATTCGCGAAACTTTCGTTTATGATACTTGTGTCGCTCAGTTTGTGGCAGGCGAACATTCGTACGCGAACATTCGCGTGCGAATTCGCGCGCGAATGTCGACTCGAAGGTTTTACGAGTTTCGTTTTCACTCGTTCCTGAATTTTTTTTTACATAAAAACTCGAATTAATTCTTGATTTATATTATTATTTATTTAATAAAATTGTTTTAATTCATAAAATTAAAGAATAATGGTGTTATAATATTTTCAGTCTCAGAAATTTTATTTTGTTTATTTTCATTTAAATATTTAAGTATTTCATTTTATTATAAGATTCATTTTGTATTCCTTATATATTTGCTATTAAGAATTAATTATACTTTTTAAATCTAACCTAATCAATGGAAACATGCGATTCATCTAATTTAATTTTTTTTGATGTGCTATTAGTGAGTTTTGAAATTCTGTCCATGCTCGGGAACTTCTTTTTAAAAGCACCTGAAATAATAAATAATTAGATTGAGAATTAAGTTCAATTTTATAGTTCTTACTTCGAATGGCCAAGGTAAGCGAAAATCCTCTTATGCACTGTTTTGTGCTCGTTCCTCTCCACGAATACTTCTCAGCCAACTCGTCCACAAATATTTTGCGCCAACACAAACGAATGTATTTGTCATATCCTTTTTCGTTGAGCTCTTCGAAATTATTCACCTATGAAATAAAAAACATTTGATTGAATCATAATTATAAGAAGAGATGACAGAAAATCATGACCGACAAGTTGATTAAACGCTTCTTTTTCCTAAATCATAATATCAAATGCTTCCAAGTCATCACTTGAAGAAAATGGTGCAGTGGGTATAATCGATATCTTCCTGTCACGGTCCCCATAAGATTTCGCTTTAATTGCGCAAACGTCATTTCTCACAGCAATAACGTCCAGAGAAAGCCGCTCCACCATAGCCTTTTGACGTTCTTCCATGACCTTTTGGCGCTCTTCCATCCCGTTCAGTTTTTTTAATATCTCTATAAATGTAATGGATTATAAGGACGGTTTTTCTGTTTTTATGCAAATTGCCAAATACATACCTTGTATAGCTTGTGACATGCTATTGTTGTTATTGGGCTCGAGATTGAAAAGCTTGCTGTAATCATTTTCAGCCATTGTGACTTGCTAAAAATGTATTAGGGGAATATACACATGCTTATTTTCAACTATAAAATTACACATTTTGCCTGATATTTCTTCAATTGAGTGCTCCTCTTTTATTGAATCTATTTTAAAGCTATCTGAACTAAAAATGCCTACAAGAGACGAGTCAAGTGGAAATATATAGAACGGATATAGATCTAAAACTAAATTGCTGCGTAAATTGCATGTTCATTCCGTTTTTTCTATTTCATAGATTTTATAAATTCGGTACTTGTCAGAGTTAATATAATAAAAAGAGTTAGGTTGTTTTAAATCAAAATAAAACTCTTTGTAATTTATTTTTCCTGAGCCATTATCACTATGATTCAGTAATTGTCGACTGTTCACAACATTAAAGACGCTACGCTCAACAATGCGTTTGTATAGCTGCTCCAAAACGAAGTCACTTTTTCTGACCATTCGTTTGACTTCGCTTAAATAGTTTTCGAAGGGAAAAGCGCTTATGGTTTCCAAGGAACCATATACCAAAGCTTGGCTAAGTAGGGAAATGTTGTGAGCAAGGTGTAACAGAATTTAATACGAGACTATCACAGTGGCTTTCTTTAAATAATATCAGTAGAGCAGCATCCAATCAGTTACTAGGTTTGCATTCCGAAAAAATTAGTGGATTGCCAAAGGACGTTCGTTCGCTTAAATGCACACCGCGCAGAATTGAAAAAAAAAATTATTTCCAGGAGAATATGTGCATTACGGGATTAAGGACGCAATCACTGCCTTTTTGACAACAAACAAATATGATCGATCTGATATAAGCCTAAATATTAACGTAGACAGACTGCCTTTATTTAAAAGCTCGACAAAACAGACCTGGCCGATTTTAATAAACTTAGAAGGCACTAAGCCCGTTATGGTAGTTGGCCTTTATGTTGGTCGTTCCAAGCCGAGTGACCCAAATGAATATTTAAATGAGTTTGCTATGGAGTTAAAAGACTTATCAGAAAGTGGAATGTCGTTTCACAACAAACAATTTAAAATACTTATAAGAGCCTTCGTCTGTGATGCCCCAGCCCGTGCATTTATATTAGGAGTGAAACATCATTCAGGCTTCTATTCGTGCAACAAATGTGTTCAAAAGGGAGAAAGTTTTCAAAGGCGCATTATATTTAAAAAAGAAGAAAACGCCCTTCGCACAAACGAAGGTTTCAGAAGCTCTAGAAAATCTACCTATCGATATGGTTGAACAATTTCCATTTGACTACATGCACGTCGTATGCCTAGGAGTTATGAAAACTCTGTTTGCATCCATTTTCGTTGTCCAAAGATAAAATAGCATTACTCAGTTCAAAGCTAGTTTCGTTAAGGCAATGTGTTCCAAAAGAGTTTAATCGAAAGCCAAGATCCCTTGATGACTTAGAAAGACTTAAAGCTACAGAGTTCCGTTCATTTTTATTGTACACTGGACCAATAGTTTTAAAATCTGTTTTGGATAATGAAAGGTACAAACATTTTATGTTTTTAAGCCTAGCAATGAGACTTCCTTTGCACAAAGACTATTGTCAAACGAAATATATAATTTCCACACGCATGCTAAACGATTTTCTTGAGCAAATTCCATTACTTTACTCTTTCACAATGATAACTTTTAATTATACCCTTGCAAAGGGTATTATAATTTTGCCCAGAAGTTTGCAACGCATAGAAATATTCATTTACGACCCCATAAACTATATACATTCTTGATCAGGGTGGCGAGCTGAGTCGATTGAGCTTTGTCCGTCCGTCTGTCCGTCTGTCTGTCTGTCTGTTTCATAGGAACAATCGTTTGGAAAACTAGTTTTAGTATGAAAAACTTTTTTCTTTTCAATGGAAACGACTCCAAACTTTGTAATCGTAGGTTTTATATGTTTTTTTATAATTCTACCAAGTTTTATCAAAATCGGACAACTATATGATATAGCTGCCATACAAAAGAAAAGTCTAAAAAACAGTCTTAGTTAGAAAAACTTTTTGTTTTTAATGGTAGCATCTTGAAATTTTGTATTTGTTTTTTTCTCGGGCTTTTACACAATTCTACAAGTTTTTGTCCAAATCGGATGACTATATCATATAGCTCCCATACGAACGATCGGTCGGAAAATGGGAAAAAAGTATTTTTTGAAAATATTTAAGCGAGCACTTGCAAGGGTATAAAAACTTCGGCACAGACGAAGTTAGCTTAGCTTTCTCGTTTTACATGCTTTCACCCAATTCTACAATTTTTTGTCCAAGTCGGATGACTAAATCATATGGATTAGGTTAGGTAGTTCCGCAGCATTCAATTCTACCGACATTTCTGCTGCGATTTGTCTTCATACAGCGGGGCCTCGTGCATATAACCATTTATACAAAAAAGGATATCCTTTGCCGAGTCGAGCCACGTTATATAGATGGTTAGCTGAAGTTCCTATTAAAACGGGTACCCTGGATGTTGTGATTGACCTCATGGATAACGAAGAAATGCTTGAAGTTGAGAAGCTATGCGTTTTGTCTTTCGATGAGATTAAGATTACTGCTGGTTTCGAGTATGATAGCTCAGCGGATGTCGTTTATAAGCCAAGTAATTACGTCTAATTGGCCATAGTTCGTGGGTTGAAAAAATCTTGGAAACAGCCAGTATTCTTTGACTTTGATACTCAAATGAACGCGGATACTCTGAAGGACATTACACAAAAGAGGTTATCCCGTAGTAGCCATTGTCTCTGATTTAGGCCCTGGAAATCAAAAGTTATGGAGACAGCTAGGCATATCCGAGAGTAAGTTTGATATAACAATTAATTAATAGAAGTAAAAAAATTAAACAATTTTTTGTTTTAGCAAAAACCTGGTTTAGCCATCCAGCGGATAATAAACTTAACATATATAACAAAAAATTGACCGAGACGACAGCCCAATTGCCTAATTAGCCACTGCGCTAAGTCTGATGTGTCCATATTGTACAAAATTACCGAAAATCACATCAATGTTGGCTCGCTCGGTAAACAAAAGGTCAAATTGGCAATTCAATTGTTTTCCAATACAACAGCGAGTTCCATTAGGCGATGCTACGCGTTGGGGTATGAAGTAGAAAACGCATGCGAAACCGCGGATCTTTTTAAAGTTTTCAATGATTGGTTCGATGTTTTCAACTCTAAATTATCAACATCCAACTTTATCGAAACGACACAGCCATATGGTAAATAAGTTGAAGTCCAACGAGCCGTTCCGTCCGTCCGACGGATATAGTTGGCCGAGCCCGTAGGCTGCCCTTCCAAAAAGAAATTTTGGTCAACAACGCATCCCTCGATGATCTACTTGCATATTTGTCTAAAAAATATGAGTTGGACTATATACTCACAAGTCGTCTTAACCAAGACATTTTAGAAAACTTTTTTGGAGCCATGCGAGCGAGAGGCGGACAATATGACCCTCCAACTGCTCTTCAATTTAAGTATAGGTTAAGAAAATATATTACAGGTATGACAAAATTAAGAAAATAACTAATAATTTATTTTAACTACACTAATCGTCCAATGTTTAGCTCTATGTTTTAGCAATGTTTTTATTGTGATTGTTTTAGGTTTCTTCTGTGTTCTGTCTTTTGTGTCTTATGTTTTTCTTTAATTAAACAACCATGCAAAAAGAAAATAATGTCGGCACTCGGTATTAGGCGCATCTAGCCTAAGGTATTTTCATCCGGTCATTTTTATACTCTGTACCGTAGGTACACAGAGTATTATAAGTTTGTGCAAAAGTATGTAACATCGAGAAGGAATCATCTCCGACCCTATAAAGTGTATATATTCTTGATCAGCATCGACAGCCGAGTCATGTCCGTCATGTCCGTCATGAATGCGGTTTCTCATGAACATTTAGTATATTGCTAATGACTTACAGGCTTTGGGAATCAAAGATTTCAAAAACAATTTATTTTCTGTTGTTAAAGTTCCCCGTATTGTTCTTCCATTTTGCAAAATTATACGCTCAGCATAAATTTTGATGCTGCAGTAGCAGCTGAAGGCAGCGCTGCTACTGCGCTGCAGCAGCGAACAGTCTTTTGAACATAACTGGACAACTGTTCATCCGTTCTTCACCATTCCTTTCCGGATCGATAAATAATGTTGATGAGTTGATGACGTTTTTTCCAAATTGTGAGGGCGGAAGGGGGCGTTGGCTAAATTGAAAATAAACTTATTCTGCCTGCAAGTAGAAGAAGCTTTTTTCTCATGCACTTCAACCCTCTTTCTCTTACCATCTCTGGGATCTGTGGGCTTACACGGACAGACAGACGGACAGGGCTATATCGACTCGGCTGTTGATGCTGATCAAGAATATATACACTTTATGGGGCCGCAGATGCTTCCTTCTGGCTGTTACATACTTTTGCACAAACTTATGCTGCCTTTACACAGTTCGACACATGACGACATGACAATCTAGTAGGCCTTCATGTTGTCATGTTTTCAATGTAAATAGCCTATCAATTGTCATGTTTGAAAAATAAGAAAATGTCGAATGGTACTTTCAGTGTAAATACACATGATGCATGAATGAATTAATGAGGAGTTAGTTCAGTTCACGTCGCAAAAATTATTTTTTGAGAAACCAAGAGTTTTTCGTGGTTTGTGTCAAAGAAAAAATAAAAAAGGGCGTTTCTGCTGCCTGCTGTTGCGAAACGTTTAAATTTTGTTTCTCCTAAAAAATGGAAAAAAATAGAAGTGCAAAACAAACATTTAAAACAACGTATAAACATTTTTGGTCCGAAGACACCGTTAAAAAGCTGTGTAGCATATCACCAATACGGCAAAATATGCAAACTCTCGAGCAGATGAAGGGTTGTCGATTGGCGATGCACGCGCTGGCTCCGGCTTTTGGTTAGTCGGCCATTGGGGAGGGTTCAATAATAATCGCATAGACTAGTGCTCGCTGGCTTATTTGGATAATTATAAAAAGTTCGCGTGCGGGTTTAACCAATATGGGGGTACACAGAAAATTAGGTAAAGACGAGACAGACAAATAAAGCAGAAAAAGAAGAGAAAGATGAGAAGATAGCACCTATTGGTATACATTATTATTAATTGCACTCGGCTGCGCAGATGGATATGCAGCCTCTTTGCCCACCCTACCTTGACCACCTTCCATACCTAGAACATTTGATGTAGGTGACCCCTTCTAAAAGCCGACAACGACCTTTACCTCACCCTTCTCTTAGGCGGCATGGCTCCGGAATTCAACGCACTTTAGAAATTCATTTTCACAATCAGTTTATTATTACTAAACAAAATTAACCCAAAAATACACATTTTAAAGCCTACAAAATTTCAGAAAAGTTCAACATGGATTGATTTAAAAAGAAAAACCTACACTGCTAATTTAAAATGCATCTAAAAATAATAACTAAAGTTTTTAAAAGGAAAAAAAACTAATTTATATAAATTTAAAAATGAAATTAACTTTTTAAATATGTGAAATTACGGAAAAAGGATTTGAATTGGAAATTAAAATTTAATTTAAAAATGGTTGGCATGAAAACATATTCAATGTTCCGCTTTAGCACAAAACACAAAACTTTTCGTTTGTTGGCCAGCGTTTATTTGCTGCTTATGCACAGCTGATCTTAGGCATTGGCTTAAATGGCCACACAAAAGTTATTCAGCGACTTCTCTCTTAAAAATTTTCTCTTTACGTTAAACCCCAAAAAAAAATTAATTTGAAGACATTTATAAGGAAATGGGGGTGGGCGCAGGCAAAAATATATATAACAAGTAAGGGCGCTGGAGTCGAGTTTCCCGACCACAAAATACCCTGTTCATTTATTTTCATTTATTTGTTTTTGAATTTTTGAAGATGTCATCCTAAATGTAGGCAATACTTTTCTAGTCCTGATCAACAACTGGGGGGCTGCTTTTATCAGCTCAACTGTTTCGCTTATAACTCAGGTGTTTTTGGTCCGATCTGATTGTGGATCTGACGGCTTTTTAGGTCTTGGATTTATAGAGGAGGTCTAGGTTTTTTGGGGATAAAAGGGGGACGGACCTTACATATTTGTAACCAGAAAATAATAACGTTAAACAATTTCCCATTTTCTTCTTTACCCCCCGGGAAAACTCGCATTGGTATCTAAAACCTAATTAAATTTCTATCACCACACCACTACTGAGCCTAGAAGAGAAACTTAAAACGTAAATTTGAATTGTCCATTGTATTTTTATTGATTACAGATGGCACCTACGAAAGAGAAAGCAACCAAAAGCTGCCAGAATGGCAATATAAAGTATAGCACCTTTGCGTACATGGAAGCTATGGCATTTCTTAAGCCTGTCATGATACTGACAAACCCAGCACAGACAGAGTCCTTGGTAATATCCTTATTTTCTTTAGTTGTAATGGTGTATATAATCATTTTGCATTGGACTGGCGCCATGTGTGGCGAAATGTGGATCTGACGGCTTTTTAGGTCTTGGATTTATAGAGGAGGTCTAGGTTTTTTGGGGATAAAAGGGGGACGGGGTGGAATTTTTCAAATCTGAAACAAACTTGATCTGCGTACAGCATAAATCTACCTTCGTGCAAAAATTTGTGGCTCTATCTCTTATAGTCTCTGAGATCGACGCGTTCATACAGACAGACAGACGGACAGACGGACAGACGGACAGACGGACGGACGGACAGACGGACAGACGGACATGGCTATATCGATTCGGCTGATCATGCTGATCAAGAATATATATACTTTATGGGGTCGGAAAATTTTCCTTCTCCCTGTTACATACATTCGCACAACTTCATGATCCCCCTTTTCCCATTTTCAATGGGAACAGGGTATAAAAATCAAAAAGAGAACATATTCACTCACGTATTTGTCCGCTCCAACTCCAAAAGCGCTTTTGTGTGTGGGCTGCTGTAATACCGCTGTTTTAAGAGAAAATATCCCTTTTGATTGCTGGACCACACTTAGGAACAAAGAAAAAAATTAGAAAAATAATTTCAGGCATACATGAACCGGGAGTTGGGTACTCTCTCTCTTGCTTCCACTTTTTCTTTTCACTTCATTTCAGTTCTTTTCATATTCTTTACTTCATTTCAATTTTTTTTTTTCTCTTTCTTTTCTTTACTTTTTAAAAGCAGAAAGCAAAAGGGAGCAACCAAACCAACGGTTCACACACACAAAAAAAAATGTTTAAAAGAGAGGCACTAAAAAAAAGTCGAATAGGGCAAAATTCCTTCACTCACTTTAATTCTGTTTTTTTCAGCCACCAAAAAAAAAATACATATGTGAATATCATTAACGGAGCAAATTGTCCTAATAAAACAAGAAAGAAAGTCGGTCAAGCCCGACTATAACATACTCTGTACCAAGAAATTTTGTCTTTTGATCATAACTCGAAAACCTTTCATCCGATCTTCTTCATTTCTTTGGCGGATCAATAAGTTATACTACTAACTAAATATGTCCAGAAGGAACAAGCCATCTATCTTCAAAACTGTGGGAGATATGACGTTTTTTCTAAACTGCGGGGGCGGGAGGGGGCGTGGCCAAAATTGAAAATAAACTTGATCTGCCTGCAGACATAAGAAGCATATGTCCCATACACGTCAATCCTCTATCTCTTACCATCTCTGAGATCTGTGCGTTCATACGGACAGACAGACGGACGGACAGACGGACATGGCTATATCGACTCGGCTGTTGATGCTGATCAAGAATATATATACTTTATGGGGTCGGAGATGCTTCCTTCTGGATGTTACATACTTTTGCACAAACTTATAATACTTTATGTACCTACGGTACAGAGTATAAAAATTAGGTAACTTAAAAAAAGTATGAGGCGGCTCTGCTGACGGCTTGAGCGATGCTAAAAAAAAAAACGATTTGGATGGCCGTCAGCTTCTCGCACTTTTGGCTTTTCCGATTTTCGTCTAGAATTTTCGCGCCCAGGCTGGGATTTTCCGGGGTCGGGTCGAAGAGCGGATTGACGTCGATGTCGCGCGATCGGCCTGCTCACGTGCACTAAATTGGTGCGCTATGGCCACTGCTGGTCCACGCAGAGGTTTGTCGTCTGCTTTTTGGCTGGTCTTTGGGCGGCCGTCGAGAGTAAGGCGTAGAGAGCCCCTGGATACGCTCTTACTGGCAGGGGGCTTCTCTTAAGGCGCACGAGCCAAATAATTCCCACGGCAATAAAAAAACCCTTCTCACTAGGTGAACTGGGGATCGCTCTAGGCAAATGCCCTCTTCTCTTAAAAATGAAACTAGCAAGCCAAAACAATTTCCTCCAAGTTGCAGCTGGGCGATGCCTTAAAATTGGGCCTCAATATAAAACGCCAAATCTGCAAAAATGGGTTGGCAAACAAAAAAAAAAACTTTCTAACCTTTCTTCTGATCACACTTATTTTTTCTGGGTGACTTACCCTACGGATCTGGCGCAGGTATATTTTAGATTATTTCCTTTTTTCCAAATGGGCTGGCAGATATTTTGGGGTATAATCTGGCACACGCGAATGATTGAATACACTTGTACACTTGTACTTTTAAGTTGCAAGGCGTAGGCACTTGAAAATAAACTTTCAGCTTATGTTGGCACGTCTGTCTCTGCTCACATCAAATTTGGAAAGAAATGGCCAAGCTGCTGGTGTCGCCCACGACACTTTTTAACAGCGATAGAAGAAAGTCGCCATCTTACCCTTGACTCTGTTAGCCACTTTCCCCTCTCGTGATCAGCTGACATGTGTTACGTAAACAACCCTAGTCATTCCTGCCACACAGAAAACTCGGCCTGCTTTTAGGCTAATTCTAATATTCTGCAAAAATGATTTTTGACCCAAGCTGCACTACAGCTGATTGAGGATGTGGAAACCCTTGAATGTTTACGGGATGTTGCAAGTTCAACTTATAAAAATCGAGATGTGAAAAACTCTGCGTAGCGCCAAATAGCTGATCATTTAAATAAAACCCAAGTAGGTGCCCAAACCAAGTGGAACAATTTGCGATCGGCGTTTCGGTTACGTATTTTGGTTAACAAATATCTTGATTTCTCTCAGCGACTCAATGGCTTGCATAGTATTTTACATATTTGTAACCAGAAAATATTAACGTTAAACAATTTCCCATATTCTACTTTACCCCCCGGGAAAACTCGCATTGGTATCTAAAACCTAATTAAATTTCTATCACCACACCACTACTGAGCCTAGAAGAGAAACTTAAAACGTAAATTTGAATTGTCCATTGTATTTTTATTGATTACAGATGGCACCTACGAAAGAGAAAGCAACCAAAAGCTGCCAGAATGGCAATATAAAGTATAGCACCTTTGCGTACATGGAAGCTATGGCATTTCTTAAGCCTGTCATGACACTGACAAACCCAGCACGGACAGAGTCCTTGGTAATATCCTTATTTTCTTTAGTTGTAATGGTGTATATAATCATTTTGCATTGGACTGGCGCCATGTGTGGCGAAATGGCTCATAAACCGTAGTCTTACGCTCGTTGCATTCTCAGAATTAGTAGTAGCATCTGGTGGCGGCATATCAGGTACTGATCCACTCCAACTTTCGACATCCGTGTAAGGCGCTCCATTTCTGTATAACTATTACAAAATTATGCAGTGCACAAAATGCCAAAAGTATTTTAATGGGCGGCTCAACATCTAGCGGCCTACGTAATATTCTGAATCGGGCAGCGCATATAGTATGCCGAATGCATTCTAAATAATCCGTGCGCCAGTCTATAGTTAAATAGGCTTTCTTCTCTATTGAGGTTTCGCCATGGAAAAGGCTCCATAATATTTTCCTTTAAGGGGAAATTGACAAATGGCGCATTGGAGAGTATTGTCTGATAGCGCATTTAACAAATTGCAACTGAAAAAATTGAATAATGATTTAGCTTCCTAGAAAGATATTTAAATAATGCATTACCTTGCAAACACTGCACCGTCTGAATCTCTTCCAAATGCACCCACATCTATATACTTAAATCTGTATTCAGCAGCGGATTACGCCATAAGCACAATGCTGTTTGTCTCTTTATAATTAAAATACTCAGAGTCACACTTATATGGTGCTTACAAGAGGATATGTTTGCCATCCATGGCTCCAATACAATTGGGGAAATTCCATTTATGTTTAAAGCCTCTTGAGATGTTATGCCATTCATCACATGTAGAAGGGGCCTGCAAATAATTATTAATAGTTTCTTTCTTCTCAGGAACTAAATATGTCCCCACAAGCGTCAGAAAACGTCCTAGCTTCAAACTACATAAGCAGTGATGACTCAATGGAGGATCTAATGGAGCCCATAATAGCCTCTTCAAAAATGCCGGAAAGGAAGCGGTACCGGTTGGACAAAGATGACCAAAAAAAAAATTTTTACAGTCAGCTGCAAGTGCGTTGGAAGTGACAAAAAGCGTATCTTGTCCGAGTGATATGTGAACCAGCGTGAGAATCTTTGTCGCCGCCAATGGACGAAAGTGGGATGAGTCCGATCCGGATCTTGCTGGAGAATTTCAATCCGAACTTTACCAGCTGGTTTCAAAATTCCAGAAAATGTTTGTAGCCGATCAAAAAGAGAAGATGGTGGCCAGCACTGAATTGACATATCCACAGTTTCTTGATGTGGGGACAACGTTGAAACCTTATAAAAATAAATATATATATTAGGGCGGGTCAATTTGTTCGATTCAAAATAAAGTGGTAAGCGTCCACCAGAATCGGAATCTACGAAGAATTCTAAGAAGTTTTCACCAAGAAAATATGTGTCTAAAATCAATTCCTAGCTCCCGCTGAGAGCCATAAAGATTTCAGGTTGTGGTAGTTGAACAACATTAAACGAGAGCGTAAGTTAAAGTCGGCCCTGCCCGACTTCCAAATACCCGTTACTCAGCTCATCCCGGATAAGTATGCAACATTTTTGTAATTTGGCCATTTATTATCCGATCCTTTTGAAAATTTGTGAGATTGTGGATATTGGCCACATAGACTAATCTGATCTCGATATCTTAAAAATTGTGGGAGTTATTCAATATTTTTTATTGCGGGGGCGGGAGGGGGCGTGGCCAAAATTTGAAACAAACTTGATCTGCCTACAGACAATACTAGCTTATGTATAAAATTTGGTTGCTCTAGCTCTTCTAGTCTCTGAGATCTAGGTGTTCATACAGACGGACGGACGGACTGACGGACGGACGGACAGACGGACATGGCAATATCGACTCGGCTGTTGATGCAGATATAGAATATATATACTTTATGATATCGGAGATGCTTCCTTCTCCCTGTTACATACATTTGCACGACTTTAGTATACCCTTTTACTCTACGAGTAACGGGTATAAAAAATAGGCGTGGCATGTGATTATTAACATTTTTAAACGAGCTGTTATCCCTAAAACTGTAAAAACGAGAGCGTAAGTTAAAGTCGGCCCTGCCCGACTTCGAAATACCCGTTACTCAGCTCAGCTCGAATAAGTATGCAACATTTTTTTAACTCGGCCATTTATTATCCGATCCTTTTGAAAATTTGTGAGATTGTAGATGTTGGCCACATAGACTACAAAATCTGAGCTCGATATCTTAAAAATTGTGGGAGTTATTCAATATTTTTTATTGCGGGGGCGGGAGGGGGCGTGGCCAAAATTTGAAACAAACTTGATCTGCCTACAGACAATACTAGCTTACGTATAAAATTTGGTTGCTCTAGCTCTTCTAGTCTCTGAGATCTAGGTGTTCATACAGACGGACGGACGGACGGACGGACGGACGGACGGACGGACGTACAGACGGACATGGCTATATCGACTCGGCTGTTGATGCTGATCAAGAATATATATACTTTATGATATCGGAGATGCTTCCTTCTGCCTGTTACATACATTTGCACGACTTTAGTATACCCTTTTTACTCTTCGAGTAACGGGTATAAAAATTTGAACAACAACATGAAAGTAGGCGTGGCATGAGATTGTTATCATTTTTAAACGTGCTGTTATCCCTAAGACTGTAAACAAAATTTGAACAACAAAATAAAAGTAGGCGGGGCATGAAAGAGGATGTATCTTTACGGTAAAATGCAAAATTTCTTTTTTTTATCAAAAAGAAATTTAAACAAGTAAGGGCGCTGCAGTCGAGTTTCCCGACCCCAAAATACCCTGTTCATTTGTTTTCATTTATTTGTTTTTGAATGAATGTAACCGGTTTTGTAATAAAATTGTTATTCTAAATGTAGGCAACACTTTATTCTAGTCCTGACCAACAACTGTGGGGTGCTCTTATTAGCTCAACTGTTTCGCTTATAACTCCGGTGTTTTTTGTCCACGAGGCTCTAACTTGAAAATTGTGGATCTGACGGATTTGTAGGTCTAGGACGTCTAGAGGAGGTCTTGGTTTTTTGGGGTTGAAAGGGGGACGGGGTGGAATTTTCCAAATCTGAAATAAACTTGATCTGCGTACAGCATAAATCTACCTTCATGCGAAAATTTGTGGCTTTATCTCTTATAGTCTCTCAGATCGACGCGCTCATACAGACAGACAGACGGACGGACTGACGGACGGACTGACGGATGGACTGACGGACGGACGGACATTTTCAATGGGAACAGGGTATAAAAATTGGGAAAAATACTAAATAAAGCTAGAGCCCTTTACTGCCTCCATATTCGAATTATAGCTGTGATTATAAAACTCAATTTTTATAAAATTTATTTTTCATTTTTATTTCTTAGTTTTTAAAGTCATTTTTAGACTTGAATTGCGGACTTTTGGAACGACTTTCCAAAGTCACTGACATCACATCATCTCGATTCTGCGGCATTACGCGTTGTGAGACATGTGTTAACAGCTGAACACATCGTTCGGTTCCTTGAATGTGAGATGGAATTGCTGGATCTGGCAGTGGTTTTTCATCAATATACCACTGAATTATAAAATTTGATGTTAAAATACATCGGTATACTATATAAGCTTTCATAATGAAATTAGACAATATTTTTAAATTTGTCGAAGGTAAACTACTTGCGACATAAAGGCGCAAAAGTCTGCTGGCTTTTGTTAACCAACGAGAATAAACAATTTGTCCAGATTTCATGCTGGCAAGATCTTCTGGAGACAAACCTTCCGAAACAGCTTTGGCTATTCGACAGAGATATAAAACGTCACTTGAAAGGATTTTTTCATCTTTATTATCCATGGGTTTTTTTTTCTTTTGGAAGTTAGAAAAGTGTCATTCATTAACTAGCCTTCTGCTACCATTTTTGGCCGCTTATACTAGTCTGAAGGATTCGGTATTAACAGTACTTGGCAGTGTCCATATGGGCTTACCGATACTGTATACGTGTTTTAATGTAAGAGAATTTGGTGTGAATGGTGTTCTGCTAGAGTCGCCGTGAGCTGAGATCCTTCGGTAATAGCCTCTTTAATCTTCTCCTTTGACGTACACATTGGATCGTCTTCTTAACAAAATATTGGCCAATTTGTTGGGATGGTGTGACAGCTTGTCCAGGTATATTGCAGCTTGCTTATTAAAAACGTCTCCAACCATAGTAACTCCAAGGTCCTTTTCAATATCCCTGGTTCTCAGGTTCCACTCAGCTCCCGTAATGCGCCTAAGGATTTTCGCTTGGACCACTCTAACCTTTGCCAGGTGAGACTTCGCCGCGATTCCATAAATTTGTAGGCCGTATCTCCAATGAAAATTTCCCAATGAAATCGGTTCAAAGAGAGGTATAGCCTACAAAAAAAGGTTTGTTTTAATTTAAATATGTTGTATTAGAACTTGGTGCTTACCGGAAGTTGTTCACAGATCTCAAGTAACTTCGTCAAAGTCCCACTGGCTGTACGTGGCCCACTTGTACTTGAATTTTCTAAGGCATTGAACAAATGGCGAAATGGAAGTTCGTTAAAATGCAACAAGCAAACAAACCAATGCAATGGTTTATTCAGCATAACTTCAAATTTTCGAACTATTCCATTTTCAATTCCAGTATAGGTGGGTTCTCTGTCACAGCAAACTCCTATTAAGCTTGTAAGCGTTAAATTTTTTCCTTAAAGAACTCCCATAATTGCATTTGTTTAGTATTGGAGTCCTCAGCATCGACTTTTATGTGTCCCAACAACTTGCCTTGCGGTTCCTTAAGAATCACAATATGAGACTTTTGCACTCTCGGATGGTATTTTCCAATAATTTATTTTCGTGTCAGAGCGTCATTTTTTCTGCCATCAAAAGAAAAAGCTAGGACAGCTGAATCATTCTGCTGCATACTTTGAACGGACTCCCTGCATTTAATTTTTTCCTGACCCACTTTGGATTTATCCATAATGATTGCCTCTCCATTTTCATCAGTAAACCCAATGTCGTCTGAACTCTATCTGAAATTCCAAATCTATCACACATCATAGCGAAATGGCATTGCACACTCGATTTCACATTTGACATTCATGTGCGAAGGCTGGGGTCTAAATGAAGGATCAGAGCAATCTGACAATTGGCTTGACTGCTGATCTAATTCGATATTTTGCTCGCATTCGGGAATTGTATTCCTCCTGCTGGTGTGTTGGTCAATCAAGAAACTTTTTAAGGTGATCAGGAATTAGTCCACAGGAGCATGGCATTGTTTTCTTGCAGCCGCACTTCGCAATATAAAATAATTCATTCAAGCTAATCTCAAATTCAGTAAACGAACTGGTTTTTGATATGTTTTTAGCCTCTCTATGGTATTTTTGGAGGAATGTATTAAGCTTTTTTAAAATGCTCTTTTTATTTATTAGCTTAATACTAGTTTTTTTCCAAATTTCCATTATTTTGTTTGCAATTTTCGGCGTAAGGCATGCATAAGAGTGTTGTTTTTTTGTTTGCTGTTTTTTTCGATCACGCACGTAAAAATAATATTTTAGTATATCCCGATAAGTTGGTAAATTCAATTCCGAAAATTCACTTGGTATGCCAATGATATTTGCGATCTGCTTTGAATTGAATCTTGAGGAAGACATCATTCTAAGGCTTTCAATTTCCGAATTGGAAGAGTCAATGGACATAGCTGATGATGCCATAACTTTATATTATTAATAGTCGGACGGACAAAACTCAATCGACTCAGCTCGTCACCCTGATCAAGAATATATATAGTTTATGGGGTCGGAAATGAATATTTCTCTACGTTGCAAAACTTCTGGGCAAAATTAAAATAACCTTTGCAAGGGTATAAACACAATTTCTTTTACAGCCTTATCTGGTGCTTTAACTTGAAGTTGAACACATTTTGTAACATGTAATGACACGACGTTCAGTGTAAATGGAATCTCATTTGTCAATTTCGAAATTATAATTTTTTATCGTCATGTCTCATGTGTCGAACAGTGTAAAGGCAGCCCAACACATTTAATTATTTTTCCACCATTTTATAACATTGAAGTCATCAGTTATTTCAACGTTTCCTTTACAATAGTTTTCAATCTCATCTGCAGGTGATTTTAGAGTGTTCAATGCTGATTTCTGAAATAAGTAACTAATAAGAAATCAACATCATTTTTTTGATGACTGATTGATAGATAATGGGGAACTGCTCTCAGGAAATGAAAAATGGAAAAAACTGCTCAGCATTTTTTGTACTATACTGACTGGAACGGAACTAGATCATGTCGCTGAACAAAGACTTTTTTTTCATTTATATCTGTTGGTTTCACGTTTAACGCAGGCGGATATAAGACGAAGGCAGTTTTATGCTATAGACTCAGATTAAGAACCCAAAAGTGATCAATATTGTTTATGATGTTTTCTTTTTTTTAATGACGATACGGAATGAATATCTGATTCTTTGGGTATAAACAGGTGCTAAATTTTTTAAATTGACGGTACTTACTAATGAGTAATAACGCAGGGGGACAAAATGACTACTTTTGTATGTTGCTGCCTCTTCGATGAAAGATTCTTCTGATTGCAAAACTGCTTTTGGTTTGGCTTCATCAGCTTTTCTTTAATAGATATGGCGGAAAATGAGTTTTGCGGGGGGCGACATAGTTCCGACGACATTAATTCGACAGAAAAATCGACATAGTTTCGACATAAACGACATAATTTCGATCAAAATTGTGTCATTTTGAATCGACATATTTTCGACAGGAAAAAACGACATAATTTCGATTGTGCACGCACAATTATAATACACAATACTTTTTAGCTCTCGGAATATATTTAATGGTTCTCGCTTGAAGTCTACGAATCAACTGAACATTATTCATACACAATCGACAGCCTTGTCGATTGCTCTGACCTCCAAGGCACAGGCTCTACAAGCTTGTCGGGTCACGCAGCCAAAACCACCTAATCTTTAATTTCTATGTCCCGTGGTGCAGCTTAACGTAACTTAAATTCCTTGTTTTGTTTTGGTTATTGCCCACGGTTTGCTTAGACACAAACACACTCATTGTAAATTTATATACATCCTCGACTGCGCTGTCGTTTGTTCTATTGTCAATTCCTAAGCCAGAATGGCTAACAGTAACTCTCTTCTACAGTCTCTAGTTGTAATGGGCAGCCGCAACAGACGCTTTGCTTAGGTCTGTTGCTTGTCCATAAGCATAGGCTAGTCTTTAATTTGTTCTTGAAGTGATCAATTGTTATTAAGAAGTTTCTGTGACAACTGACAAGCTTCCAAATCAAAACTTTTTCGTTGTGTCGATCTCGCAGCGGACGCTCGTTTCCAATTCTCGCTTATTTTGTAATAAGCCACTCCCAAAAATCTGATTGAAAGGTTCTTATTAATATAAACATATTTGCTAAAACATACTAACAACAAGAAAGTCGGTCAAGCCCGACAATAACATACTCTGAAGTTCAGAGTCTGAACCAACGAAATTATACGCTCAGCGAACAGTCTTTTGTTCATAACTCGATAACCGTTTATCCGATCTTTACCATTTCTTGGCGGATCGATAAGTTATCCTGAACTGAGGAAGATATGACTTTTCTTCTGAATTGCGGGGTCGTGGCCAAAATTGAAAATAAACTTGATCTGCCTGCAGACATAAGAAGCATATGTCCCATACATGTCAAACCTCTATCTTTTACCATCTAGTTCATACGGACAGACAGACGGTCAGACGGACATGGCTATATCGACTCGGCTGTTGATGCTGTTCAAGAATATATATACTTTATGGGGTCGGATATGCTTCCTTCTGGCTGTTACATACTTTTGCACAAACTTAATATAGTCTAGTACCAACGGTACAACCTTATCGCGTTCCAATCTAATATGGTAAATAAGTAAATTTACAAGGTAGATGTGTTTAGGGCTCAGCCTTGCGGACTCCACGTAAACGATCAACATTCTACAACCAGAGGTTAAAGTCGGCCCTGCCCGACTTCGAAACACCCGTTACTCAGGGAAATTAGTGTTTAATAACCTCATGTGGCTTAGATAAGTATGCAGCGTTTTTTTAACTCAACCATAAACTATATATATTCTTGATCAGGGTGACGAGCTGAGTCGATTGAGCTTTGTCCGTCCGTCTTTCCGTCCGTCCGTCTGTCCGTCTGTCTGTCTGTTTCTACGCGAACTAGTCTCTCAGTTTTGAAGCTATCGAGCTGTAATTTTGCACAGAGTTTTCTTTTTGCAGCACACTACTAATATGTCGGAACCGACCGGATAGGATGACTATATCTCATAGCTCCCATATGAACAATAGGTCGGAAAACTAGTTTTAGTGAGAAAAACTTTTTTTCTTTTCAATGGAAACGTGTCCAAACTTTGCAATAGTAGGTTTTCTATGTTTTTTTTTATAATTCTACAAAGTTTTATTTAAATCGGACAACTATATGGTATTGCTGCCATACAAAAAATAGGTCTGACAAACAGTCTTAGTTAGAAAAACTTTTTTGTTTTTAATGGTGGCATCCTACAATTTTGTATTTGTTTGTTTCACATGCTTTCACATAATTTTACAAATTTTTGGCCAAATCGGATGACTATATCATATAGCTCCCATACGAACGATCGGTCGGAAAATGGAAAAAAGAGTATTCCTTGAAAATATTTCAGCGAGCACTTGCAAGGGTATAAAAACTTCGGCACAAACGAAGTTAACTTAGCTTTCTCGTCTTGAATATGTGGTAAACGTAGAAA
Organism: Lordiphosa fenestrarum; assembly: GCA_035044985.1. Classification (NCBI taxonomy): domain Eukaryota; kingdom Metazoa; phylum Arthropoda; class Insecta; order Diptera; family Drosophilidae; genus Lordiphosa; species Lordiphosa fenestrarum. Next base: position 54,110 of record JAWNNO010005117.1, on the reverse strand, counting down.
GAAAATTTTTTGTGAATCGCTATAGTTCTATTTAATTTATTATAGGCTATGAGAAAGAGGACTACCGACAAAGGCGAACCTTGACAGAAAAAAATATGGTGGGTTGAATCAACCCATCCCAACAGTGAATTTACTGCAGAATATTGTTACATTTTTTTTGTTCTTGTTTATATTTACTGTATTTCCGATTAAAATAACCATACAAATGGTAACACTCACGTGATTTTTATACTCTGTACCAAAGGTACATAGAGTATAATAAGTTTGTGCAATAGTATGTAACATCCAGAAGAAAGCATCTCCGACCCCATAAAGTATATATATTCTTGATCAGCATCAACAGCCGAGTCGATATAGCCATGTCCATCTGTCCGTCTGTTCGTCCGTCCGTCCGTCTGTCCGTCTGTCTGTCTGCTGTCCGTATGAACGCACAGATCTCAGAGATGGTAAGAGATAGAGGTTTGACATGTATGGGACATGTGCTTCTTATACTTGCAGGCAGATCAAGTTTATTTTCATTTTGCGACACGCCCCCGCAATTTGAGAATAACGTCATATCTCCCACAGTTTTATAGATAGAAGATTCGAATCCTCTGCACATATTTTCTAATAAAAATTTTTGTTCGGTTTGCCAAAGGAATGGTAAAGATCGGATGAACGGTAGTAAAGATATGAGCAAACGAAAATTCAATATATCTGGGCTGCTCCTGCAGCGGCAAAACTCATACATATGTATGTAGAAGTATCTATATATGAGCAACGCCTTCACAGCAAAGTCATAGCCAACAATATTTTAGGACAAATTTTTATTTAACGATTCATATTGGACGTTGTGGGTGCGAAGACCCCGGCCCGCCAAAAATTCCACCTTTTAAATGAATTAAATCTGCAAATATATTGTCTGAGTAATTCCAACAACAAAATCCTATACAAAACCTAACAGCTATGGCTAGCTCATTAGATCCAATTGGATTCTGGCAGCTAACTGGGACGCTCTCATTTTCCCCCTTCCCTTTCCCACATACACAATATTGAGAGAGAGAAATTAGAGATGGTCGCGGGACAAATATATCGCCCGATACCCATCTGAATACTAAGACGAGGATTGTTTAAATTGCAAATAATATAAAAATAGTCGAGTTCTTTAATTCTAACATAATATCAAGCAATCACAATGATGTTAAGTCATTCTGGTCACTCCGGAGTCCCGCGTAGGTACACAGAGTATTATAAGATTGTGCAAAAGTATGTAACATCGAGAAGGAATCATCTCCGACCCTATAAAGTATATATATTCTTGATCAGCATCAACAGCCGAGTCATGTCCGTCATGTCCGTCTGTCCATCTGTCCGTCAGTATGAACGCACAGATCTCAGAGATGGTAAGAGATAGAGGTTTAACATATATGGGACATATGCTTCTTATGTCTGCACGCAGATCAAGTTTATTTTCAATTTTGGCCACGCCCTCTCCCGCCCGCGCAATTTAGAAAAAACGTTATATCTCCCACAGTTTTAGAAGATAGATAGCTTGTTCCTTCTGGACATATTTATTTAGCAGGATAACTTATCGATCCGCCAAAGGAATGAAGAAGATCGGATGAACGGTTTTCGAGTTATGATCAAAAGGCTGTTCGCTGCTACTGCAGCATCGAAATTTATGCTGAGAGTATAATTTTCTTGGTACAGAGTATGTTATAGTCGGGCTTGACCGACTTTCTTTCTTGTTGTGTATGCGTTTTGTTGTTGTTTTTTGTACTGCGGCTTGCAGAATCGTTGTACGTAAAGTTTCTTGCGCAAGCGTAGAGCGCACAGCGCACCAATACACACAATGTATGTATGTGTGTATTGGTTACACAGTTGCAGTGTCCCAGTTGGACATGACAGCGTGCCAGAAGCACATCTCGTATACAACTTTTGCCACTAAGAAGTAGTTGCCAAAACCTGCAATCTTCCATTCGCTTTTGTACAGGTGCGAAACGCAGCAGTAACTGTTCTATTAGAAGGGACGTTTGCATGGGTTGTTGTTGTAGGTTGAACTTCGTAAAAACGCTCGGCTCTCCCTTCCATCTTTAGTTTCCAAAAGCACAGGTGCTGCATGCGTGCCATTATCAGGGACGTTTGCATGTTGCGCAGAATTCTTCGCTTCTAACCTACTGCCAAAAAGAACGTGCATCAGTTTTCACACAGATTATGCCTTCCTTCGTACTGCAAAAGTTGGCAGTGCATTTTTCCTTGTGCAAAGAAGTGAGCTAGAAGGCATTCTTTTGGGAACCATGTTCAAAACTTTTTACCGAGACTGACTTCACATATATTTTCCGAAACCATAAATTGGGCGAAAAAATAAGGTTTCGATCCTGCATTCTAAAGTGGAAAGAATATAATGTTAGTAGTTTAATTAATTTTTTTTTTTGGTTACTTAAATTAACAAACTTTTCATATTCAGGGCGCATCAGCAAGTTCAACGATCACCGAAGATTTTGTAATACTTCCATCACCTTCGAAAAACGCTTCATTCGAAGAATGGAATCGACGTAAAGAAGTAATCGAAAGTTAGGGATCAGGGTTTAATTCTGTTCTATAAATAAAATTAACCTTGAAATAATATGAAATTGTATTCTTTGATTTTTACTGGAAAATAGATTTATTAACGCATCAACAGTAGTTCCGGTAGTTCTACCACAAAAATTGTCAATTTACAATTTTTAACAGTACTAGTACTGCTTCGTGGTATTTCTACTGGTGCTGTGGTACACATAAGTTTACTGTAACAATAGTAAAACTAACTATTTTTTACTATTTTTGTTGGTTGGAGCATTTTCAGCTGTAATTTTGGATGATTCTACTGAGCTACCGTAATAATTACGTAATGCGTTACGTCGAAATAGAGAAAATTTAATGTAAGTGAAAAACTGAACAGGCCTGTATATTTTTTAAATGGTATTTGTTAGCACTAATATCGACTCTGACCACAACAGGCTGTGAATCGGGGCATAGCTGGCCGGACCGGCAAATAAAAATCCCCCACCGAGTCGGAGTCGTTATTAGTTTTTTTTTATAATTTTGTTAGGCTTTCTTTTTTATGCCTCCTTAGTAAATAAGCCTTTTTATAACGTGTTTACAAATTTATTGACAGTCTTTGTTTGTCGACTTTTAATAAATAAATAAAAAAAAAAATAAAAAAATAGAGGAAAGTTAACTTCGGCTGGGCCGAAGTTTGTATACCCTTGCAGTACGTTTTTAACTAATTTGAAGGACATGTCCACTGATAACAAACAAGTTTTTCCCAATAAGACTATTTTTCTGCCTCTATTTTTGTATGACAGTTATACCATATAGATATCCGATTTCGACCAAATCATGCAGAACCATTAAAAACTAGTAAATACGGAGTTTGGAGACGTTTGCATTCAAAACAAAAAAGTTTTTTTCACTAGAACTAGTTTTTCGACCGATCGTTCCTATGGCAGATATATGTTATAGTCATCCGATCCGGCCGGTTATGACAAATGTGCAGCTTATTTGGACCAGAAGACTTCGTGCAAACTTTGGTGGCGATAGCTACGGTACAGAGTATAAAAAAATGTATATATTTAAAATATGTGTCCATTCAATGCTGTAAAACAGAGATGGGCATGCACACATATCGTCACACTTTTCACACGCATACAAGCATGCATACAAGCAATGCTTATAGCGTACGTGTGATTTTGTGCCGTCGGTCGCGGCAGAGGCCCTATGCACACGAGGCAGCGCGTGCATAGGAACGTCGCGACGTGCCCATCTCTGCTGTAAAACAAAATACTAGATTAAAAGCAACCCATTTGTATTGAAATTGAAATTTGAAGGTAAGCATAACTTTTATATTATTTTATTTTAAATAAATAAATTTGTTTGTAGATGGCTCCAAAACGCAAATCCATGTCGTGGAAGGACTACCACGAAGCCATGCTAATGGATCTGTGGGAGGAAAATTTGGTCGCCCTTAGATCCGCCCACCGGAACACGCATTTATATGCAAAGATGGCAGGCAAACTGAGGGAAGCTGGCTTTAAGGAGCTTGAATGGAAAGACGTTCGGACGAAAATGGACAATTTGACGCGCAAATATAAGTAAGAATAGTTACAAATTGATAATCAAGGACAATTTATAATTTGATCTTTTATATTCAGGTCTGAATTGAATGCGCAAGGAGTTCCAGGCGGTGCTCTTTCAAAGTGGAAGCACTTCCAAAAAGTGCATCAAATTTTGGGAGCCGTGAAATCGGTTAATTTTGTACCTCACGTGATGGACAGTACATGTAAAGTTTAATTTATATTAAAAATCATCCGCGTCTGTTAATGGAACATTTAAAGTATTTCAGAAGAGCCGGATGTCTCTTTGGAGGAAGATTTGTGGGAGGAATATATGGCCGAGATCCATAACGAACCGCAAGCCTCCACCGGAGCTCTCACCGATCCCGAGCAGGCTTGTACTTCTCGCGCCTTAACTGAGCAGCTAAGTGTTATCTTCCTCCTCTTCTTCAAACGAAGAAAGCCAGTTGAACTCAAGTGCCTCCTCCGAATATTCTGGGTCCCAGAAGAAAAGGAAACTGGACAAGGCCGAGATGACGCCATATGAAAAGGCAATGGTGGCTGACACAAGAGAGCGGACGGAGGTGCTCGACCGACAAGCGGCTGCTCGCTTGCAGATCATGGTGCGCATGGAGAAGGCTAATGCAGAGTTCCAGGCAAAAATGTTGAAAAAATTTTGAATAAAGATTTAATTTTAAGCATTAAAATTTATCATGACATTTATTTATGGCGGTGTTATTATGGAATTTGCATGGCTATGGCACGTCAACTCCGGCAATGTGCTTTGAATTCTCTTCGAAAAGAGTTGTTGCATCAACCATATTCTTTAGTTTGGAATTCTCGTACACCTGAGAATCATGGCAGCGACCTGGAGAGCCCACGTTCACGTAAAGCAATCGGTAACTGAACATATACAAAAATGTAGTTTTTTTGGTAATTGTTTACTACAGCTACCCCACACCAAAAATTCTGAAAAAAATATCCTCGATGGACCGCGAATTTACAAGAATTATGACGTCTTCAGATCGCGGGGGACTCTCGCGGTTCAATGGTACAAATTCTTTGAATTTTTTTTACAAAAAACAGATGGTTTTTTGCCTCATTGTCATTTATAAATTGAAAAAATTGTTTCTGGTAAGCAAAATATTCGTTGTTAACTCTGACCACCAATCAAATCGACGAAAAATGAGTTGCCCAAGTTGCGTAAATACATTAATGAAGTTTTTCGCTAAGTCGGAAGAGGAGATTATGCAATTTGTGGAAGATCACGGCTGCATTTTAAAGTCAAAAGCGTGTCCATATTGTGGTTCAAAGTGCACGGCAGCGAATGGACGTTTCCGGTGTAGGAAAATATTGCGCACACGCAGAATATCGAAAGGCTTTGGAGAGACATGCGGTCACAGCTTCCTAAATTCGGAAGGAAAAAGCATTACATAGGATACCTGGCGAAGTTTCAGTTTTTCAAAAAGTTCCCGGATCACTCCCAGAGAATCCACCAACTATTTTTGGAAATCGGGAAGCTTTACAACCCAAATAAGTGCAACATAATTAATAATGTGGAATTTTCCGAGGTAAGTCATTTTAATAGTCATGAATGCGCCGCAGGCAAAATTTTTTTAAAAAGAAGCACAGGCAATAATTAAAAAAAAAATCGTGCTTCTTTTTAAAAAAATTTTGCCTGCGGCGCATTCATGCCTTTAGCTATGTACAACTATTAAATTACCACTGCCTAATTTAACAAAAACCGCGCAGGAAGAGGGAGAGGAAGAAGCGGTCGAAGGATTGGAACAGGAGGAAGGGGTAGAAGGATTGGAACAGGAGGAAGGATTGGATGAGGAGGAAGGGGTGGAAGGATTGGATGAGGAGGAAGCGGCGGAAGGATCGTAAGGAGGTATAGCCTCTGTGGTGAGTATCTTAAAACTATATTTGGTAGTCAATGGCATTAACATTTATTTTCCAGCGACCATCTCACATTGTTGAGCACATGTGGACTAGGCCTTCTGGGGATACCACATAAAAAAAAACGCGCCTTGAACTATACCTCAAATTGGTGGTGTGGAAAATAGTTTACAGCAGTTTCATCCAATGTATAGCACCATTTTCATACTAGGAAGCGAAGAAAAAGTCGGTAAATAGCACACTTATACAAATAAATATAAATTATTTTTAAGAAATAATGAAAGTTAAGTCAAAAAACAATCTGTTTTTTAAACAAAAAAATGCAACTTTCAAAGAATTTTTGCCATTGAACCGCGGGAGTCCCCCGCGATCTGAAGACGTCATAATTCTTGTAAATTCGCGGTCCATCGAGGATATTTTTTTCAGAATTTTTGGTGTGGGGTAGCTGTAGTAAACAATTACCGTTTTTTTAATTCATAAAGTAATTTACATTTTTTACCGATAATCCACCAATGCAAATAAAATGGTTGAGAACCATCCCTTATAATTATACAAATCGATGGCCTCACTCGCAGTTGGGTGAACCTCGATGTGGCTTCCATCTATAAAAATCCTTATTAACAAACTTGTTCACACTAAATAACAAGAAAGAAAGTCGGTCAAGCCCGACTATAACATACTCTGTACCAAGATACAGTCTTTTGACCATAACTCGAAAACCGTTCATCCGATCTTCTCCATTCCTTTGGCGGATCGATAAGTTATCTTAATAACTAAATATGTCCAGAAGGAACAAGCCATCTATCTTTAAAACTGTGGGAGATATGACGTTTTTTCTAAATTGTGGGGCGTGGCCAAAATTTAAAATAAACTTGATCTGCCTGCAGACATAAGAAGCATATGTCCCATACATGTCAAACCTCTATCTCTTCCCATCTCTTCGATCTGTGCGTTCATACGGACAGACAGACGGACAGACGGACATGACTCGGCTGTCGATGATGATCAAGAATATATATACTTTATGGGGTCGGAGATGCTTCCTTCTGGATATTACATACTTTTGCACAAACTTATAATACTCTATGTACCTTCGGTACAGAGTATAAAAATATCCTCTTACCGATAGCACCGAAGCATTGTGGAAGTCCAAATGCTTCAAATCCTTGGACACATTCTTTGACTTTTTGCTGAGTTATAAATTCGCGCGGCAAGAATTCGGGTGCAAGAACCCGCCGTACTGCTCCGCAAAACTCCAGAACGCTCCCAGAACGTTCCATGTCTTTGCTATAATATTTTGTACATAGTAAATAGCCTGGCAACACAAAAAAATAACTCGATTATAAAATTTAGGATAAAATAAAACCTACAAGCTAAAAGTTAAAGGAAAGATTAAAATTGTATAATTTAAACAAAAAGTATGGTTTAAGTTAAAATAAATAATTTAAATAATAAAAGTTAATTACAAAGAAGTAGCTTAGCCCCAACGAAATGACTTCCTGGTTGATTTCCTTGGATGCCTTCTAATTCTTGTCAAGGACCACTCGCGACTCTTACTTTTTTTTCGATTTTAAAAATAATTATTAAAGATAAGTTGGTGTTTAAAGCGCGAGCACAACTGGTCTGGAGCACAAGCCAACAGGAATTAAATGACTATGACGCTCGCGTTCTGGAGGAAACCTTTAACCCTACTGAGGTGAAAGTGGCCATCTTGCCAAAGAGGAATGATCATCGCAATAAAGAGATTAATTTCGCTCCTTTTCTTTGTTTAACTTTCTTTAGCTCGTTGGCGAGAGATGGCGCTTTACATTTACGGTTGTGGCTATGCCACATTAACTATTTAATATAAAACACACACTTAATTGAGATTTAGTATATATATTGTGTCGGCAAGTTGCGTCTGTTTTTGGTTAAGCGCTCGTGTGTCTAAGTTAGTGATGTAACAATCGGTTAGGTTAGTTTTGTATCGAGTGTCGATTGTGTTAGTGATGTGTGAACAAGTGAGACTAGGAACTGTGTACTGGAACCACCACAGCTACTCCCCCCCTCAGTGATGTGCCGAGTTTACGGTTGAGATTTGACACTCCTTTCTTTTTGGTATGTTCGAAGAGGCTTGACTGGATTGTCAGGGTCTTTGACGCTGAATGCTGGCTTGAGTCTTTCCACTGAGATGTTGTGTGTGGTTCCACTGATGCTGATTGCAAAAACCCGATCATTAATACTTGTCGGTGCCGTACAACATTTCGGCAGCAGATGAATTGATATCTTCTTTGAAACAGGTTCGGAGTCCCAAAAGTACAGTTGGCAAAATTTCTAACCAAGGAGTCTGTTGATTGCACATTAATGCTGCCTTGAGAGACCGGTGCCAGCGTTCAATCATCCCATTGGATGCGTGATGATACGGAGAAGTGCGTATTCGCTGTGCTCCAACCATGTTTGTGAGTGCTTCAAACAAGGATGATTCAAATTGAGTTCCTTGATCCGTTGATATTGTTTTTGGGGCGCCGAATCTGGCAATCCATGATCTGAGGAATGCTGCTGCAACTGTGTCGGCCGTCATATTTTGAAGCGGAACTATTTCGGGCCAGTGGGTGAACCTGTCGATCATCGTGAGGCAGTATTTATAACCTTTATATTCAGGAACGACAATAAAATCAATGTGAACGTGTTCAAAGCGCTTGTCTACTTGGCGGAAGTGTAGAGGTACAAGTTGATTGTGCCTTTGAATTTTTGAACGTTGATGGTCATTGCATTCGCTCACCCATTGATTATTGTCACGCCGCATTCTTGGCCAGACATATTTCTTTTGAATTTGTTTAATACCTGCTCGTTTTTATGCTTGGTTGGTATTTATTGGATCTTCTCTTAAAGAGACTAACAATAATTTTTCAAATCTTAATCTAGTAACAATTTTAAAAACTATCCATTATTGGAGGTAGTTTGTGTTCTACGGCCCTTCAAGTCAGTCGCTGGGTTGGTAGGTCGTTTCTTCGGAGGCGAGAATGCGTTGCCAGCATGGTGAGAGATTTTGCAAGTTGGTTTGGGTGGGCAAGAAGTTTCTCAGAATATTTGCGCTTAAGTTCCTCCATTTCAGATTCAACCAGTGGGATGCTGAGGTCGTTGTGGATACAATCATTGCGAATGTATCATGGCGCTCCAGTGATGGTTCTAAGGATTCTCGACTGTGATCTTTGGAGGATGTCCACGCTGCTTTCACAAGCATTTCCCCATAGCTGCGAGCCATAGGTCCAAACAGGCTTTATGATGCTCTTGTACAGTAAGACTTTATATTCCAGCTTTAGAGGGGAACGGGAGTTAATTAGCCAGTGAAGGCTGTTGGCCTTAAGCTTTATCTGAAGTTTTTTCGAGTCTATGTGTTTGCGCCATGTGAGCCTTCTATCAAGGTGTACTCCTAGGTATAAAACATCGTTTGATTGCGGGATCAAAGTCGCGTTTAGTGATAGCTGGGGACAGGTGTTTCTGTTGAGTGTGAACGTCAAGTGTTTACAATTTTGCTTGTTGATTTTAATACGCCAGTTGGCCAGCCACTCTTCCACGTCGGTAAGATGGCTTGCCAAAAGTCTTGTTGCAGTAATTGGACATCGTGATCTGCTTAATATTGCCGTATCATCCGCAAAAGTACTTATTGTAAGTCGAGAGTCTGTTGGTATGTCGGCAGTGTATAGTACGTATAGGAAAGGACCAAGAACACTTCCCTGCGGTACTCCGGCTCCTATGGTGAACTCTTCTGTTGTGTACTCATTTTGACGAACTGTAAATACTCTGTTACTGACGTAACTTTCTAGGACTTTGTGTGTATTTGGTGGAAGCATTGTCCTTATCTTGAATGTAAGACCGTCCAACCATACGCTGTCAAATGCTTGGGCAACATCTAGGAAAATGGCAGAGCAGTATCCGTGGTTTTCAAACGCAGTCCGAATATCTGAAGTTATGCGGTTGACTTGCTCAATAGTCCCGTGTTTAGCTCGGAACCCAAATTGGTGTGAAGGAATGATATTTTGTGCATGGGAATCAATTTTACGGAGTAAAATCTTCTCAAAAAGTTTTTATAAGCAAGGTAGCAGACTAATGGGTCTATATGATGACGCTTGGGTTTTATCCTTTCCTGGTTTATGGATCATTATGATTGTGGACTTCTTTCAATGGGTTGGGAAGTATCCACATCGCAGTACCGCATTGAAAAGTCTTGAGATATATGTTATGGCAGGACTTGGAAGTTCCATAATCATTTTAGGCGTAATAAGATCATGTCCAGGCGCTTTTCTGGGTTGTAGATCTCCGATAGCCTTTTTTATTTCAAGTGAATGAACTTTAATTGGGTCAGTTTGTGCGGCGATGGGAACCAATGGAAGCCATTAGTTGGTGGATTTGGCTGGAGAACATTTCTAAGGTGAAGTGCAAAGACATTTGCCATCTCTTCGTCACTGCGGGCCCAACTTCCACTCTGGTCCCTTAAAGGCGTGTCTACCTCTGCAGGTGGCTTTATGCTTGCATGTGCTCTCCATAGGGGAAATTTGGTGCTTGTAAACGATAGTTTTCTATGTAACGGCTATGGGCTAGCTGCTCTTCCGCTTCGAGTGCTTTGCGAAGTATGCGTTCCGCAAGTCTCAGACGATTTTTTGACGCAGGCGACCTATGGTGCTGGGTTAAAACCATGTTAATGATAATTGTTTTTAGTTCTTTTTACTCGGGGTCACCATATGTGGCTATCCCACTATAACTATTTAATATAAAACACACACTTGATTGAGATTTAGTATATTTATTGTGTCGGCAAGATGCGTCTGTTTTTTGGTCAAGCGCGAGTGTGTCTAAGTTAGTGATGTAACAATCAGTTAGGTTAGTTTTGTAATGAGTTTCGATTGTGTAAGTGATGTGTGAACAAGTGAGACTAGGAATTGTGAACTGGAACCGCCACACGGTATTCGAAATTCAAATCGAATTTGTTGCCAATACAAGCGTTACAAATTGCACCCGACTAAAATCAGACTTGGGGCTCTGGAGCACAAGGCTGATACAGTTAAGCTTGTATCACTTATTGTTTTAAATCTTTCGCGTGATAACGACCAACCGTTCGACCTTGGAGATCCTCCAATTCATAATATGAATTGCCCAATTTTTTTTTTACTCTGGCTTTGACAAAGGCAGGCCCTAATCTGAAATTATATCCAGCCACAAAGTTACTTTGTTTAAAATTCCTTCTGAAAACTTCTTGGCCTACGTTGAATGATACATCTCTGGAACGAGTATGATAAATACGTTAATTTTTCCCATTTTGCTTCTGCATCACTTCACAAGCCTTGCTGCGGATTAGCTCAAGAGAATCTTCTTGATTGAATACTACCGCTTTATCTTTAAGCAATCTCAAAGCTCTCAGCAATTTATAGGTAGACCCGAAGGTGATGAGATGTTGGCCAAACACCATAAAATAGGGGGTGGTGTCGATCGCCGAGTGAACAGCTGAGCTTAAGGCACAACAAATCCTGCTTAAGTTTTCATCATAGTCTTTTTGGTCCGATCTTATATAAGATCGAATGGCGGCGATGATCGAGCGATTCAAACGCTCCGATGCATTCGCTTTTAAGAGCTATAGGAAAGTTTTTCAAAAAAAAACACATAAAATTCAGAAAAATGCATGAAATCTTTATTTGAATCGATAGTACGGTCCATATAATTTAATGTTTGAAGATTATTTCATGCAAATGTTGACCGTGACTGCACCTCAAATGGTCCATCCGCTTAGTCCAATTTTGGCATACTCTCTCCAACATTTCGGCCGGTATCTCACGAATAAATGCTTCAATGTTATCTTCCAATGCGTCAATTGAAGCGGGATTGTCTGTATAGACATGAGCTTTAACATAGCCCCACAAAAAATAGTCTTAAGGCGTTAAATCGCACGATCTAGGCGGCCAATTGACCGGTCCCGAACGTGAAATAAAATGTTCACCGAACTCGCCTCTCAATAAGTCCATTGTTGCGCGTGCTGTGTGGCATGTGGCACCGTCTTGTTGAAACCACATGTCATGCAAGTAAAGCTCTTGCATTTTGGGCAAAAAAAAGTTGGATATCATCTCACGGTAGCGCTCACCATTCAGAGTTACGTTACGATTCGCATCATTTTTGAAGAAGTACGGTCCAATGATGCCACCAGCCCATAAACCGCACCAAACTGTGACTTTTTCTGGATGCATTGGTAGCTCTTGCAATGCTTCTGGCTGATATTCACTCTAAATTCGACAATTCTGCTTATTTACGTACCCATTGAGCCAAAAATGAGCTTCGTCGCTGAACACAATTTTTCGGGCGATGAACTTTCTTAACAGAGCACACATTTTGATAATAAAATTCAATAATTTGCAAGCGTTGTTCGTTTGTAAGACGATTCATGGTTAAATTATAGACCAAACTGAAGATGTTTGACAGTGAAACAAAACACGAAACGTGCGTGATCTGTCTAAACCAGTGTTGCCAAAAAGATAAAAGCTAAAATATCACCCTTTATGAACTGCTATTACCTGCTAACCTTCAAACTATGGCACGTTTCAGGCACAATGTCAGTTGTCAAATATTTTACCAACATTAGTGAGTAGCTTTAGAATTGATCACCATTTTCATATGACCATGCTGGATGACAAAACGTTCAGTGTCATATCGGAATCCTCTTCGCAAACATGCGGAATCTGTAGCGCAACTCCTAAAAATATGTACGATCTAAATTTGGTGAAGAGCTTTTCTATTAATGAAAACCTATTTGAATATGGCTTATCAAGTCTCCACGCCTGGATTAGGTTTTTCGAGTGTGTTTTGCACATTGCACATTGCACCAATACAAAAGTGGCAAGCTCGTAGTGCTGACAAGGATGTCGTTGAACAAAATAAAAGAATTATTCAGCAGAAGCTAAGAGAAGAAATGCATTTGCTGGTGGATATACCAATTGCTAGTACTGGCAGTACGAACAACGGAAACACTGCATGGACTTTTTTCCAACAACCAAATTTGGCTGCTCGTATAACAGGAGTAAGCTATGATTTAGTACATCGATTCAGTGTAGTCCTACGAGCACTGGCTTGTTGCCACGAAATTAATTCGGAGGTATTCGGATCTTACGCATTGGAAACTGCCGAATTGTTTGTGAAAGCATACCCCTGGTTTTATATGCCATCGTCTATTCCCAGAATTTTAATTCATGGAGCAGACACTATAAGAAATTGTTGCCTTCCAATTGGTATGATGTCCGAGGAAGCTCTTGAAGCCAGTAACAAGGACTTCCGAAACATACGCGAGAGCAATACAAGAAAAAATTGCAGGAAAAATACTTCTTCTTATACTTCTTCTTCTTTACCTTCCTCTTTTTTTCTGGGTAACCAAAAGGCTGGCAATGATTCCACAGCTGTTGACTTATTCGCTGATTTCTTCCAATCAACTTATTCCTCTGCCCAATATGCGAACACTTCTTATCCTTATAACATTACTTCTTCCAACTCTATATGCGATCCCGAAATTTCCGAAACTTCTCTTCTTTCATTTTTAAAATCACTAAAATCATCATTTTCTCCCGGGCCTGACAACATTCCTAGCTGTGTGCTCAAAGAGTGTTCTAGTTCTTTATGCCAACCATTGCTAAAGCTTTTCAATCTATCACTCAAGTCGTCTGTCTTCCCATCTATTTGGAAAGAATCTTACATTATTCCTCTCCATAAAAAGGGTGGGAAGTCGGATATTTCAAATTACAAAGGCATTGCTAAGCTTTCCGCCATTCCGAATTTGTTTGAAGAGATTATAACCTCCACATTGCAGCATTACTGTAGATCTATTTTGTCACCTTTAAAGCATGGTTTCATAAAGCGTCGGTCAACAACGACCAATTTGCTCGAATTTACTTTGTTAGTTAATGATGGATTCCTTGTGAAAAGGCAAACTGATGTCATTTACACTGACTTTAGCAAAGCCTTTGCCTCTGTCAACCATGATCTTCTCCTCTTTAAGCTCGATCGATTAGGATTTGCCTCTTCTTTTCTGCTTTGGGCTTCGTCCTATCTAAAAGATAGAACTCAAAAAGTTCTGCTTCGTTCTAACACTTCAAAACCTGTGACTGTAACCTCTGGTGTACCTCAAGGTAGCCACCTGGGTCCTCTGTTCTTCACTCTATTTATCAATGATCTTCCCACAATATTATCATACTCTCGGATACTCATGTATGCCGACGACGTTAAACTTATTTTATCTTTCAACAACCCTATTCATTCTATTGGATTCAAGGGCGTAGCCAGCTTTCGGCGAAGGGGGGGCAAAACAATTTTTCCAGCCCTTAAAACTTCAAAAACTTCCAAAAAGTAACCGTCAATTTTTACAAGCCAATTGAAATTATTTAAGGGGGGGGGGGGCAACGGCCCCCCCCGCCCCCCCCCCTGGCTACGCCCTTGATTGGATTGCAAGATGATCTTAACTCCTTGCAGTCTTGGTGCTTGGTAAATCATTTGCATCTGAATTGCTCCAAGTGCATGTTTATGACTTTCCATCGATGCAAACCGTTTCTGGTTTCCTATACGATTGGTAATGAACCGATGCAACGTATTCCGTCTGTCATTGATCTTGGAATTCAGTTTGACCCCAAATTGAGTTTTAATCACCATATCTCCACTATTGTTAACAAAGCGAATGGTGTACTTGGATTTATTAAACGTTGGTCAAGGAGCTTAATGATCCCTACACCATTAAACTCCTTTATACAGCTTTAGTCCGTCCCGTGCTAGAATACTGTTCATCCGTATGGTGTCCGCAGTATAAAAAGCATGTTGATCGTATTAAATCAGTTCAGAAACAATTTTTGCTTTTTGCCCTTCGTGGCCTAAATTGGGACCCTAACCTCCGTTTGCCATCGTACTCCAGAAGACTCTTGCTAATAGACCTTCCTTCGATAGCTAACCGTAGAACAGTCTTAGGTGTTTCATTTTTTCACAAGTTAATTATCGGTGATGTAGATTCTTCTGAACTCTTACGTCGCCTTAACTTCTCTGTTCCTTCTAGGCCAACCAGAAACTTCTTTCCATTAATCTTGTCTAGATGCACAACTGATTATGCCCAGCATAATCGATTTCGGGTTTTATGTCAAGACTACAACGATCTTTATCACCTCCTCTCAACAGATCTCCCTCTCTTCTCCTTAAAAACGTCCCTTTACACTTATCTCCGTGAAAATCTCTGACCACTCCCAGCTGTGAATAGGGGCATAGCTTGCCGGACTGGCTAATAAATCTTCCCCCAACGGGTCAGAGATTTTTCGGTTATCCTTTTAGTTTTATTTTAATATATTTTTAATTTGTAATTTTATATTTTTGGTCACTCTTCCAATTAATCTTTAATTATAGTTTTATGCCTTTATTCCTCTCTGAACTGAACAGGCCTGTATATTTGTTAAATGGTTTTGTTAGCTCTAATATCGACTCTGACCACAACAGGCTGTGAATCGGGGGCATAGCTGGCCGGACCGGCAAATAAAAGTCCCCCACCAGTCGGAGTCGTTATTAGTTTATTTTGTAATTTTGTTAGGCTTTCTTTTTAATGCCTCCTTAGTAAATAAGCATTCTTATAAAGTGTTTACAAATTTGTTGACAGCCTTTGTTTGTCGACTATTAATAAATAAATAAATTATGGATGATGATGATAAGAGCTTGCTTTTAATAAAGCATCTGGATATGCCTCTCTCTGATTCCGAAGATTCCGAATAATATTCTATCCTTTTCTAGATAATTTTTATTTATGAAATATGTTTCTTGAAGTTAAAAAAAAATAAAATTAAAACAAAATTTATATTTAAAAACAAGAAAGAAAGTCGGTCAAGCCCGACTATAACATACATACCAGAAAATTTGTCTTTTGATCATAACTCGAAAACCGTTCATCCGATCTTCTTCATTTCTTTGGCGGATCGATAAGTTATCCTAATAACTAAATATGTCCAGAAGGAACAAGCCATCTATCTTCAAAACTGTGGGAGATATGACGTTTTTTCTAAATTCCGGGGGCGGGAGGGGGCCTGGCCAAAATTGAAAATAAACTTGATCTGCCTGCAGACATAAGTAGCATATGTCCCATACATGTCAAACCTCTATCTCTTACCATCTCTGAGATCTATACGGACAGACAGACAGACAGACGGACAGACGGACGGACGGACAGACGGACATGGCTATATCGACTCGGCTGTTGATGCTGATCAAGAATATATATACTTTATGGGGTCGGAGATGCTTCCTTCTGGATGTTACATACTTTTGCACAAACTTATAATACTCTATGTAAAAACGGTACAGAGTATAAAAATTTTGTTGTTTTTAAAAAATTCTATGATTTTTCTCTGAGCAGTGAAAAGAAACCGACTGAAGACATCTATTTTAGTTAAGAAGTTATTAATTAAATGCCGCTAGCGAGACCAAATCGCCCACTGTGCGGTGGTCTCAAAACGTAGCTTGGAGTAGAGTTGGGCGCCGTGCCGTGTTTTTCGTCGTGTCACTAGCACGCACGGCTCAACACGACGTGCTCGTGTTGCAAGATCAGATTTCGTGCGTGCAATTGCGTTTCAGCTTTTAGTCAACACACGAAAAAACACGACACTAGCCAACAACACTGCCTCACTCCTTAGTATAAAAGAATACTAAGTCAATTGAACAGAAAATACTAAAAAATATGTGCATTTTCCCTGTATCCACTGCTGGTCACACCAATTGAAAGTCCGCTCTTTAAAAAAGAAAATGAAAAACGAAATTCAGGAGGCGATTCTTCGTAATGACGAGCATTTTGTCTTAGTTAAGAACAATAATGCAAAAAGCGCTGTGTGGAATACTTTTCTCTTAATCAAACGGGACAACAAACTCATCGACTTTGCGTGCTGCAGCAATTGCAAGACTGTGTTATCGTACTCGAATAAAACTGGCACAGGCGTCCTAAATCGTCATAAATGTTGTTTCCAAGAACGAATGAAACAAACGACTTTAAATACCTTTACTAAGAAGAATGTAACACAGAAAGTCTTGGATGATCTTGCGCTAAAGCAGTTAGCTTTCGTTGCTAAGGACTTACAGCCATTGAGTGTAATGGAAGGTATTTAAAACGAGAGCGTAAGTTAAAGTCGGCCCTGCCCGATTTCAAAATACCCGTTACTCAGCTCAGCTCGCATAAGTATGCAGCATTTTTTTAACTCGGCTATTTATTATCCGATCCTTTTTGTGAGATTGTAGATATTGGACACAAAGACTACACTGCAAAATCTGAGCTCGATATCTTAAAAATTGTTTGAGTTATTCAACATTTTTTATTGCGGGGGCGGGAGGGGGCGTGACCAAAATTTGAAACAAACTTGATCTGCCTACAGACAATACTAGCTTATGTATAAAATTTGGTTGCTCTAGCTCTTCTAGTCTCTGAGATCTAGGTGTTCATACAGACGGACGGACGGACGGACGGACGGACGGACAGACGGACATGGCTATATCGACTCGGCTGTTGATACTGATGAAGAATATATATACTTTATGATATCGGAGATGCTTCCTTCTCCCTGTTACATACATTTGCACGACTTTAGTATACCCTTTTTACTCTACGAGTAACGGGTATAAAAATTGTGTTTTTCTGTGCGGCAACTGCACATGTTCATGCAAGCAATGAACTAAACATACATACTATATGTACATTAGTGTGTAAAAGTATGCTTATTTAGAATGGTAAATATGGTTACAAACATTAGTTTACATATATATGTAAGTGCGATTAACCACTTTTCGCATATTTCATTCATGTATTTACTTCTTTTTATACTCTGTACCGAAGGTACATAGAGTATTATAAGTGTGGGCAAAAGTATGTAACATCCAGAAGGAAGCATCTCCGACCCCATACAGTATATATATTCTTGATCAGCATCAACAGCCGAGTCGATATAGCCATGTCCGTCTGTCCGTCTGTCCGTCCGTCCGTCTGTCCGTCTGTCTGTCCGTATGAACGCACAGATCTCAGAGATGGTAAGAGATAGAGGTTTGACATGTATGGGACATATTCTTCTCATGTCTGCAGGCAGATCAAGTTTATTTTCAATTTTGGCCACGCCCCCTCCCGCCCCCGCAATTTAGAAAAAACGTCATATCTCTCACAGTTTTGAAGATAGATGGCTTGTTCCTTCTGGACATATTTAGTTATTAGGATAACTTATCGATCCGCCAAAGAAATGAAGAAGATCGGATGAACGGTTTTCGAGTTATGATCAAAAGACAAAATTTGACCGACTTTCTTTCTTGTTTTAACTTTTAAAAATGAGGTTTTGGCCAACAAAAGTAGCCGTCTGGACAATAGTGCGGTGGAAAGACCCTTCCACTTGTGCGGTAGCGAAACTAACGTAGCCAGCATTTGACTCTAATCGTACTAACACACTTTTACGTTACAGAAGGGAACACATATCTCTTCTGGTTGGGGCCCTGACGGGTCATTGTCTTATAGGCAGATACGTAGCACGCCTAGGCGTACAACATTTCGACTTCTGATAGCTGCAGATTTGAGGAAGAGGAGGAAACGATTCAGCACCTTCTGTGTCATTGCCCCGTTTTAAGTAAGAGGAGACTCAGGTTTCTTGGACAACCCCTCCTACTCAACCTGTCAGAGACATCCAACATAGAGATCGCAGCTCTACTAAAATGTATTCTGTCCACACAATGGTTCAGTACCGAAGATCACCCTAGGGTATAATAGGGTTTAACAAGGAAGATATGGTATCACAGCGGGCCCATGTGGCCTCCGTGGGAGAGTGACTTGTCACTCTCAGCCATCGCAAGCTTACCTAACCTAAAAGCAGCGGGAATAACTCTATCCATCAACCGGGTCATAGTCGCTGAAGCATTTGTTAAACCAAACGGCATGACCTTGTATTGATAAAGAGGCCTGCCGGGTATAGTAAACGCAGTTTTCTTTCGAGACGATGGATCTAGCGGGATTTGCCAATAGGCATCCTTTAAGCCCAAACTTGAGATGTACATGGCTTTTGTAGTGGCCAGTTTTATCACACATATGTAAACAAACTCAACATAACAAAATAAAGACTCGAGCTTATCGTAAAACTCCAATTGCTTGAAATCAAGTCACTCTACAATATTGATTGAGTCTAAAGCAAAAGCTCAGCTCGAAATGGAAACGAGCTTTCACTCAATGCAACGTGGCCGTGGTCTAAGATCATACGATAATGCAGTTATGTTCTGGCGCCACCCACTATCGACTATGTCTGGGCTAAAGATCAGAAAGAGACAGCCACAAGGTGAAACCTTGTTTCTCTCTATGAAAGGGAAAGCTCTTCGCCCTCATGGGTTAAATATACCCAGCATCAACTCGGAGGTTTCATTGCTCAAGAACAGCGCTCGGAGTAACAACATCCAATCCTTGTCAAATTAAATAATAGCTGAACCACGTGATTGTAGAAATTACCTACTGTACGGTGGAAAAGTGAAAAGTGACGTAATCACCCCCCTAATACTTATTACGTTTTTCTGTACCGGTTCGTCTAAGGTATATTCTCCTAAAGGTGTTAGAAATATAAAATTACACAAATTTAATTTTTTATAGTGCCTGTGGAAAACACGAAGACGGGTCACTGTGTCTTTCTTTGATATCGGCCCCAAACCAAAACCTGGTTCTCCTTCGAGGGAAAATTCCTGGGGACGTATGGGCCGCGCCCCAGCGCAAAGGGCTGGGAGAGCAGTCGAATCGGATGACACCCTTATAATCATCAGTTAATCTTAACGTGAAATCAGATCAAGATCGGCCTTTCTACAAGAAGCTTAGGAAGAAAATTATGGCGGCTTAAGTTAGCGAATTGTGTCCGGAGCGGTTGACGAGCTCACCTAAATAATATATCTATGGCCAAATGACAGTGTAGTGCGACCCTTATGACCTGTTTATATTAACATTAACTTTCCCAAAAGCAAGTGGTTCACGTGTCGCGCGAGTCGCCATATAATCGATATGCCCGATCGCCAGTGAAGCGCACCCAGAAAAGCTCTGCCAATGCATTTGGTTCTTTGGCGTTTGCCTACAGCTGTTCCGAATTCAAGTTCAATGCCAAGAAGGTCATTATTGTTCAAATTCACGGTCAGCCTCGTCATAATGAAGTTCACTTGAACGTCTCCCTATCACTTCTATTTGGCCAGTGCTTCGCAAACTGTATTGTTGACATTATTGGTTCTGCTGCTTTGATCTAATGAACCAGACAAGGGCCTCTCAAAAGTGGTAAGAAAGTGGCTTAAATGTCCCCATATTATTATTATTTATTTTGAATTTGCATACATATGAGAATTATGAAAACAAAGAAATGAATTGAATTGTCGACCCCGTTAATTTTGAACTCGGTCCATATTCCGAATCTGAACCTTATATTTTTTTTTATATCAATTAGTCATTTAAATTGTCAATTTTCTTATACTCTAAAACACTAATTTTGAATTATATCTACTTAAATCCTTGGTTAATCTAAATGAAACATAAATTATATGGAATCAAGTCTAATCTTTTTCTTGAAGTCAATTAAATATTAAATAATGTTCTAAAACTATCTCATTGTTCGTCCTGAGTAAAGCATGAAGAGGTCAAGCGGCATTTAAGCCAGTGTTGAGCTTGTTTAAGGGTCCATACGTTATTTCTTGTATGGCATCGGCAGGGAGGGTAAAGAAGGGGATCAAGATCATCAGATTCTCACCATTCCCTTTGGAGTATGACACTAGTATCCGTCGGGAGCTTTAAAGATTCATCTCCTTAGTTTTTTTTTTATATCTCATCACGAGTGGTAGTATGTTCCTTTTGAACTTTATTTATTTTTTTTGTAAACCGTGCACCTAAAATATTATGAGAATGTGTGCGTACGGCATTATGGAGAGTAGAAAAGAACCCCGACAATCCGGCGAGCTAGCAAGAGCATAGCTAGAGGTGCACATCTCGAAATCCAGCCCTACATTCGATGTGTGAAAACAACCAAGAGTACAAATTTACAGCAGTACAGTTCAGCACAGCACCATACACGTTACATAATTGGCGCCCAACACGTGGGACCAAAGTCGAACTAAAACTTAGCTTACAAGCCCCACAGTAAAGCTCTTCCAACTTTTATCCAAAACAATAGCATTTCAAACACCTATTTCACCGAGTCCTTTCTTTTAACGCTAAGGCTACAAGGTTATCTATGGAAAACGATCAAATTTCAAACATTTGAATTTGACGTCCTAGATATAGTCGGAAAGTCTCTAGAAATAGAGAGTTGGGAAAGAGTGTTATAGGAATCTGGACTACAAACGACTTCAGTAAGAGTCATCTTCACAACTAGTGAGGTTAATTTTGTGAACATACGAACACTAATCATATCCCATTGATAGATCGTCCAAATTATAATCTCTAGTTCTGACTAATTGCCTTTCTGAGTCAACTTAAGTTTAAAGATGGATTAACCTCGTTTTATAGGAATTATAATCTGCTAGACAATACAATCTGGAGATTAGCCATTATTCGAGTTAGTTCTAATAAAGCTTGCAATAGAACCACTAATATTTCAAATGTGTCTTATTCCATAAGGTATATCAGCTCCACAAGTTAAGTGTGGCTGACTGAGTCATGCTTGAAAAGGACGAACATTTATTTCTATGATTTTTGCTTTAATCAAGTTATTTGAATTTTTTTTTGAGAAAACAAACAAAAACATATTTTTTTTTTTGATTAATTTTGCATATAAATAGTTGTATCATGCCCGTACAGCATAGTCCGGAGAATATGGCCTCTGAGGCGGCAGCAGAACCGTGCTCGATTTGTAAGGAAACATTTAAGACAGATCAGCTTATAGCTAAAATCCCTTGTCTACATCGATTTCATAACACATGTATTAGTGAATATATTAAAAGAAGCAAACTTTGTCCCGTCTGCAAAAGGGAGTTCAACCCTGAACAACTTTCCTTTGAGGAAAACACACTTTCTGCTGAATTACAGGTAGACAGAAGTCCAGAAGGTATTCAAGAAGACTTTGTTAATCCACAGGGAACTTCTAATGCCAGGCAAAACAAGGGACAGAGAAGTGATAGATCACGAAAAGGACGTGGCGGTGGTCCACGACGAGGAATGAATACACGATCCCAAAGTCAATATTTT
Source organism: Lordiphosa fenestrarum (assembly GCA_035044985.1). Taxonomy (NCBI): domain Eukaryota; kingdom Metazoa; phylum Arthropoda; class Insecta; order Diptera; family Drosophilidae; genus Lordiphosa; species Lordiphosa fenestrarum. The sequence continues at coordinate 31,946 of JAWNNO010005117.1, read as the reverse complement.
CGGGACGACTCAAATGGCCGCGTATCCTTTGGGAGCACCGGCTGGCTATCAGCTGAAGTAGAGACAAACGACAATATGGCAACCTACATACAGACTGTCATACAAGGTCAACAGAAAGATATGATGACAGAACTTAGCTCCTTCATTAAAACTTCTGTAGAGTCAACTATACAAGCTCAACTAATAGCTCTGAATATCAACAAAAATAACCCCGTTTACAACCAGGAACCAAACACGGTGTTGGAACAGAACTCCAGAGAAAGTGTTGCTAGTGCCTTGTCTTTCCCAGAAAACACTCGGGCAGTACAAAGTCCGAACAATAATACGCTAGTTCGAAATATAACACCCGAAAAAGCTGCCAGTATCTTAGGAAGTTGGCGACTTAAGTTTGATGGATCGCGAGATCTGATTCATGTCGAGGAATTCCTTTATCGACTCCGATCCCTGACCGCTCAGACTTTGAATAACGATTATTCTTTACTTTGCGATAATTTGCATCTTCTTTTTTTGGCCAAAGCCAGCGACTGGTTTTGGAACTTTCATCGAAAGAATAGTCAATTTTCTTGGCAAGAATTTTGCACTGCATTTAGGCAAAGGTTTGACGACGCTAAGGACGATTTCGACTTGTGGGAATTGATCCGAAAACGGCGTCAAAAAGATAACGAGACATTCGACGACTTTCAATCTGCCGTGGAAGACTTGGTTTCGCGTCTCTCTCATGAAGTAAGTGAATCAAAATTGATTGAAATTTTAAAGCGTAATGCAAAAAGCACTCTCAGATACGAACTCTTGCATCTTAAAATCGCAAATAGAAGTGAGTTAAGAGAGGAAGTTAGGAAGCATGAAAATTTCTGTAGAGACACTAATAACGTCTTCCCACGACCTAAATTTGGGAGACCAAATGTATCAGAGATTTTAACTGACAGTGATGACGTTGATGAGGAAAGCGTTTCCGAAATACGTCGCAAGTCTGTAATTTGCTGGAATTGCGAGAAATCTGGACATCGATTTGACGATTGTATGGGCGAGAGACGTATATTCTGCTACGGATGTGGCGCTAAAAATACGTACAGGCCCAGATGTACCAAATGTACTCCATCGGAAAACCAGAAAAGGGATGCGCAGACCAACACCAAATCGGCGCATCCGACAACAGCTACCAATTAAGTCCATCAAAAACGATTCCTTCGAACGACGATTTGATACCTTCGTTCAAAATAAACCCTGACTTACGTACCCAAAATGAATACTGTCCCATACAGGTGGGAACCCAAACAGATTTGTTACACCAACCTATTAATATCCAAGCTTTTGACTCCAATGATGAAAGGCTCAGCCTAAGGATTAAGCCCAAGCGATCCACTACAAGAATCAGGAATTTTTGGAAGAAAGTTAAAACAACTAGAAAGAGGCTAATTTCCGCAGTTTTTATGAGCACAGACGATCGGTTATACACCGACCTTACGATTGAAGGCCAAAACTTTAAAGCCCTGCTAGATTCAGGGGCTACCATCAGTTGTCTAGGAGGTGAGGCAGCTAGGATATTTAGGCAACACACTAAAGCTCAAAAATGCTCAGGAAATATAAGAACCGCGAGCAATGAACCTTGTTCAGTAGTGGCTAAACTTGTAGTACCAGTACAATATCGTCAACTCAACAAAGAAGTCGAGTTTTTTATCATTCCATCACTGAAGCAGGATGTCTACTTAGGCATAGACTTCTGGAAAGACTTCGGACTTGTGAACCAAATATTTTCAAATAAATTTACCGTAAACGAACTAGATACCGGTAATGATTTGGAACACAAAGAAGTACGTAAAATACATCAATTAACAACGGAACAAAAACAAAAACTAGAATCCGTTATAGGCAACTTTCCGTCCTATGAACAAGAAGGCTTAGGGCGTACCAGTCTTATACAGCACTCTATTGAAATGGAGACAAACACGCCTGTAAAGCAACGTCATTGGCCCATCTCTCCTGCAAAGGAGAAGTTAATGTTTAATGAAGTAGAGAATATGATTGCCCTCGGGGTAATTGAACCATCAAACAGTCCCTGGAGCAGTAATTGTGTACTCGTTAAGAAAGGCACCAAGAATCGGCTTTGCCTTGACTCACGGGAAATAAATAAGTATACGCGTAAGGATGCATATCCCCTTCCGCATATAGACGGCATACTTAGCCGGTTACCACCAGCTAAGTATATTTCCGGAATTGACATGAAGCACGCTTATTGGCAAATACCGCTAGCGGAATCTTCTCGCCCCTTTACTGCTTTCACGGTTCCCAACCGTCCTTTGTATCAGTATAAGGTTATGCCCTTTGGGTTAACCAATGCAGCTCAAACCCTCTGTAGACTTATGGATAGAGTAATACCGGCTAAATTGCGCACTCGAGTATTCGTCTATCTTGACGACCTACTTGTCCTATCAGACGATTTCGAATCGCATATGTTGTTGCTACAGGAAGTGGCATTACATTTACGCAAAGCTAATCTCACAATTAACATTGCGAAGTCCAATTTCTGCATGCAGGAAATTAAGTACCTCGGATTTATAATCGGGGACGGTCAGCTTAAAACTGACCCTAGTAAAATTCAGGCTATTGTAGATTTTCCCGTGCCAAAAACGGTGAAACAACTCAGACGATTCCTCGGACTGTCAGGGTGGTATCGGCGATTTGTCGACAACTATGCTACCGTCAGTTTCTCTCTAACAGAACTGTTGAAGAAACCGAAATCTCTTACCTGGAATCCTGAGGCAGATGAGGCTTTTGAAAAACTGAAACATTGCTTGACTTCCGCGCCAGTTTTATCCACTCCCGATTTCTCAAAACCATTCTTGCTCTTATGTGACGCTAGTACATTTGGATTAGGCTGTGTGTTAGCTCAAATGAATAAAGATGGTGTAGAATTACCCCTTGCTTATATGTCTGAGAAACTTTCAAAGGCACAAAGGAATTACTCGGTAACCGAGTTAGAATGTCTAGCGGTTATTAGAGGAATAAAAAAGTTTCGAGCCTACATCGAAGGTCAGGACTTCGAGGTCATCACGGACCATGCATCCCTACAGTGGCTCATGAGGCAGAAAGACCTCTCAGGTCGACTAGCCCGATGGGCATTAAAATTACAAGGATTTTCTTTTAAAATAACCCATAGGAAAGGGTCACAAAATGTTGTGGCAGATGCACTTTCTCGTCTAGACGAACCAGCAGTAGCTGAAATAGACGAGCAGGGACCTATAGTAGATCTAAGCTCTAATGAGTTTAAGTCGATAGAATACGTCAGTCTTATAGATCGAGTACAATCCAATCAGTCCAAGCTTCCTGATTTAAAAGTGAATGACAATTTTGTCTACAAGAGAACTGATCCTGATACCGGTGAAGCATCCAAGGACAAATTATCCTGGAAATTGTGGATACCCTCAGGACTAACTCAAGAAGCCATTTCTAGAGCCCACGATCCGCCTAACGCGGCACATAGTGGAATAGGAACAACTATAGAAAAGCTAAAGAGGTACTTATTCTGGCCAAAAATGGTTTCTCAAATACGAGAATACGTATCTCACTGTGACACATGCCGTCAAACAAAGAGTCCAAATATTGTACTAAGACCGCCCATGGGAAAGCCAATGGTATCAGAACGCGCTTTCCAAAAACTATATATGGATCTTTTAGGGCCCTACCCCCGATCAAAAAGTGGCCACATTGGACTTCTTATAATCGTGGATCATCACACTAAATTCCATTTCTTGTGCCCCCTTAAAAAGTTCAATTCAAATAAAATTTGTGATTATCTAGAAAATACGCTTTTTTGCACATTTGGAGTACCAGAGACAGTGTTAACCGACAATGGTTCACAATTTGTTTCAGGCGCCTTTAAAGCCTTCTTGACCAGATTCGGAGTCTCTCATATCTGCACTGCGATATATTCACCACAAGCAAATGCTAGTGAGAGGCTTAACAGATCCGTATTGGCAGCTATACGCGCCTATATTGGTCAAGATCACTCCAATTGGGACATCAAATTGCCTGAAATTAGTGCTGCCTTACGAGCTGCAGTTCATCAAAGTACGGGATATTCGCCCTATTTTTTGACCTTCGGGCAAAATATGATTCTGAACGGCAGGGACTACGAGTTACTTCGCCGCCTACAATTATTGTCAGAGGATACAAAAATAGACTACCCAAGTGCTCTTCAAACTATTCGACAAACGGCTCAAAAGAAAGTCGCCGAGTCACACGACCGGAATGCTAACAGATACAACTTACGCAGCCGAAAAATACAATTTAAACCCGGTGATAAAGTGTTTGCTCGTAATTTTTGCCAAAGTAATGCTGCAAAAAAAATTTAATCACAAGTTAGCGCCCGTTTTTATGCCCGCCGTAGTATTAAACAAGCTTGGTACTTCGTACTACCAGCTTTCGAACGACCAGGGTAAAAACTTAGGTGTTTTTCATCTGAAAGACATTCAAGAAAGATCTTAACAAAAACCTGTCCTTTTTCAGTTTATGCTCCACCAGCAATAACTTGCGTTTCATTAACTGTGCTGTAGTGGCCAGTTTTATCACACATATGTAAACAAACTCAACATAACAAAATAAAGACTCGAGCTTATCGTAAAACTCCAATTGCTTGAAATCAAGTCACTCTACAATATTGATTGAGTCTAAAGCAAAAGCTCAGCTCGAAATGGAAACGAGCTTTCACTCAATGCAACGTGGCCGTGGTCTAAGATCATACGATAATGCAGTTATGTTCTGGCGCCACCCACTATCGACTATGTCTGGGCTAAAGATCAGAAAGAGACAGCCACAAGGTGAAACCTTGTTTCTCTCTCTATGAAAGGGAAAGCTCTTCGCCCTCATGGGTTAAATATACCCAGCATCAACTCGGAGGTTTCATTGCTCAAGAACAGCGCTCGGAGTAACAACATCCAATCCTTGTCAAATTAAATAATAGCTGAACCACGTGATTGTAGAAATTACCTACTGTACGGTGGAAAAGTGAAAAGTGACGTAATCACCCCCCTAATACTTATTACGTTTTTCTGTACCGGTTCGTCTAAGGTATATTCTCCTAAAGGTGTTAGAAATATAAAATTACACAAATTTAATTTTTTATAGTGCCTGTGGAAAACACGAAGACGGGTCACTGTGTCTTTCTTTGATATCGGCCCCAAACCAAAACCTGGTTCTCCTTCGAGGGAAAATTCCTGGGGACGTATGGGCCGCGCCCCAGCGCAAAGGGCTGGGAGAGCAGTCGAATCGGATGACACCCTTATAATCATCAGTTAATCTTAACGTGAAATCAGATCAAGATCGGCCTTTCTACAAGAAGCTTAGGAAGAAAATTATGGCGGCTTAAGTTAGCGAATTGTGTCCGGAGCGGTTGACGAGCTCACCTAAATAATATATCTATGGCCAAATGACAGTGTAGTGCGACCCTTATGACCTGTTTATATTAACATTAACTTTCCCAAAAGCAAGTGGTTCACGTGTCGCGCGAGTCGCCATATAATCGATATGCCCGATCGCCAGTGAAGCGCACCCAGAAAAGCTCTGCCAATGCATTTGGTTCTTTGGCGTTTGCCTACAGCTGTTCCGAATTCAAGTTCAATGCCAAGAAGGTCATTATTGTTCAAATTCACGGTCAGCCTCGTCATAATGAAGTTCACTTGAACGTCTCCCTATCACTTCTATTTGGCCAGTGCTTCGCAAACTGTATTGTTGACATTATTGGTTCTGCTGCTTTGATCTAATGAACCAGACAAGGGCCTCTCAAACTGTTTAATATGAAAAAAGTGTAATTGGAAAGACAAAGTCATAGTACTGTACTTAAAACTTAAGCTAAAATTAGGTCATTTGGTCAAGATCGGATATCGGGTATGGACATAAATGGAATTTTAAATTAATTTTGTATGAAAACATGTGTATGCTTATAACCTCTTTAACCTCCCACCCCAACAGTTCATCCTCATCGTCATCCTTGAGCTCAATGGTCACGAAGTAAGAACGGTTTAAAAGTGGTAAGAAAGTGGCTTAAATGTCCCCATATTATTATTATTTATTTTGAATTTGCATACATATGAGAATTATGAAAACAAAGAAATGGATTGAATTGTCGACCCCGTTAATTTTGAACTCGGTCCATATTCCGAATCTGAACCTTATATTTTTTTTTATATCAATTAGTCATTTAAATTGTCAATTTTCTTATACTCTAAAACACTAATTTTGAATTATATCTACTTAAATCCTTGGTTAATCTAAATGAAACATAAATTATATGGAATCAAGTCTAATCTTTTTCTTGAAGTCAATTAAATATTAAATAATGTTCTAAAACTATCTCATTGTTCGTCCTGAGTAAAGCATGAAGAGGTCAAGCGGCATTTAAGCCAGTGTTGAGCTTGTTTAAGGGTCCATACGTTATTTCTTGTATGGCATCGGCAGGGAGGGTAAAGAAGGGGATCAAGATCATCAGATTCTCACCATTCCCTTTGGAGTATGACACTAGTATCCGTCGGGAGCTTTAAAGATTCATCTCCTTAGTTTTTTTTTATATCTCATCACGAGTGGTAGTATGTTCCTTTTGAACTTTATTTATTTTTTTTGTAAACCGTGCACCTAAAATATTATGAGAATGTGTGCGTACGGCATTATGGAGAGTAGAAAAGAACCCCGACAATCCGGCGAGCTAGCAAGAGCATAGCTAGAGGTGCACATCTCGAAATCCAGCCCTACATTCGATGTGTGAAAACAACCAAGAGTACAAATTTACAGCAGTACAGTTCAGCACAGCACCCTACACGTTACACTTTTGGAAGTCGACTCAAGATTCCATCAATCTGTGGAAGAGGATAAGCACCTTTCGAGTCTCCGCATTTACCTTTCTACTGTCCACACAGAGGTGGAACTTGCCAGGTTTTTGGACTAATACCACTAGGGATGACCAGGCACTGTCCGACTCTTCAATAACTCCTTACTTAAGCATTCGGTTCACTTCTGCGTATAAAAGCTTTTCTAATGCAGGGGATATAGGAAAATGCCGCTGTTTAATCGGTTTGGCGTCGCCAACATCGACTTCGTGCATTAGCAGTGATGTTATACCCAGGCCAGAGATCGTAAATTAAGGAAATTAATCAATTACCTTCTGAAGATTTTCTCTTTGACATGGACATAGATCATGGGAGTCAGGGGATAATTCTGCTATTTGCAAGGTCGGTGGCAATAAATTGAAAACTGACCAAAAATCGATGCAAAGGTAAAGATCTTGACTGAGGGTTGGGATTATGTGCAATTCGAGATCTTTGACCTGATTCTGATATTTTAATGGGGTTTCAAATCGGCCCACAATTTCTTGCTTCCTTCCGTCCGCTGTACATACATTACTCCCTATTCTTTTGAAAGGAATTCTCTCCTGAATAATTTGTCTGGCTAGCTGACCGCCAGCACAACTCCTAGCCGCGCCAGTGTCCATTAGACCAAGTTCAACATGGTCAAGAAGACGAACCTCAGAATAAGGGCGTTTATCGTTGTTTTTTTTGCCGAATAGCATTTATTGTTTTTGCTGCTCGCCAGTAGGCCTTCATCCGTTTTGCACTGAGAGAATAGGATTTGCAAAGAGTTAATCCCTGTGAATTTGAAATCTTGTGAAAAGTAGCGAGCTTCTGTGGCCACATTTCGAGCAGTTCACACGATTTGATAAGTCTGGGAGAATTGATTTTTGTATTTCCAATGGAATTAGGCAGCATTCATCGATTTGTTTCGTTGAACACACTGTGGCTGCCGAGGCTGTGTGTTCAGCTTTGAGTTTTTTTGACATTTGCTACATGAAGGTTTGCATGTATTTTGAGCACCACAACAGAAGCAAAATATTCTACGTTTGGACTCACAATCGTGATACCTATGTCCTTCTTTGCGACAATTCCAGCAAACTAATGCTACAGCCACAATCTCCTCAGCTTCTTCGACCTCAGCGTCATCAGATAGAGCATCTTCAATTAGCTCCGCAACTTGCTTTCGAAAAGGAACTGTCTTCTGATAGCTATGTTCTCTCTTAACATCTTCTAGAAATGATTCTCGCCGACGACAAATTCCACGAAGACGAGCAACGGAATTGATTTGAAAGTTTAAAAGCTCGTGACGAATTTCAGGCCTTAAATTACGTCTTAACGTTTAAATGATGGCTTGTTCGGACATTAGAGTTTTCAAACTGTCCATTTGCTGTTCCACTGCATTATAGTAAGTATCAAAGCACTCCTTTTCGCGCTGTTTCCTATCTCTGATGGCCTCTCTAATATCAATATCGGTACAAGAATCCCGAAATTGCTTACGAAGTGCTGCGCAGAGCAGATCCCATCTCATCATCGTTGTTGCTTTGTGGAATCGCAAAAAAAAATTCACGCGCCTTTCCATCAAACAGCAAACTTGCGCTGCCACAAAGTACCAAAAAATTTCCTTCGAGAGTTTGATAGGTTAACGCTTCGGCCCTATATATAAAATTGTCAACGCTGATGCCCTCGGGATTTCCACTAAAGCTTAAATTCCAGCTATTTAAAATATGACCGACCTTAAGACGATGACTTGGCGCTGCTAGGGTTGAGGGTGCAATTGAACTAAGTTGATCCACCTCTCTTGTTTCGCCTGTCGGGTCAGCCCTAATCGACTGACTAATTGCTAGAACTTGTGCAATAGCAGGCTTTAACTGTGCTGTAATTGTTGACTGTATGAGCTGTGTCATCCGTGCGGTCAATTGGGTTAGCAGCTCATTTTGCATTCCTCGGGCTGCCTGTGTCACCATAGTGGTCACTTGCTGGAAACTTAAATTTGCTTGTCCCGTTCCACTTGGCCCTGGTCTTTGGGTTGCGTTTACCGGAGAATCATTGCCTCTAGACTGCTGCCTAGTGTTTTGGGCTATTGCATCGGCAGGGACTGGAGGTTTCTGCAAGCAAACTGTTCGACAAACTGGACAAGTGTTCGCGGTGCATCCATGAGCCGCTATACACTTCTTGTGAAACTCATGGCCACAACTAGTCTTATGAGACGTGGCTGCCTGATTTTCCTTTTTGCAAAGCGAACACTGTGGAGGAGGCGGGACACTTAGTGCGCCTTCATCCTCTGAACTGACCATTTTGAGGGGTTTTCTAAGACCTCGTATTAAGCAATGTTTACCTAACTAAAACTTAAGAATTGTAAATATGTCAGCTAAAATGCTCCAAACTGACTGCTGTATCCGAAGGTGAATGACCCTTGCGCGAATGAGCAGCTGCTTAGTTGCAACGCTTTCCAAGCCTTAAAACTCAACACAAGCGACAAAACACTCAAACCAAACGAATGCCCAAAACGAGCCGAATGAAATCACTCAGACTAATTATTGTGGGTTTTGAAACAGTGTAATAAATAAAAATAAAAAAGCAGTGGGCGTCGTGGAACACCCGGTACGAGCGAAGCTCTTTACGAGGGATAATCATAATCTGATTTAAAAATACAATACTGTCAAATCAATATAAAGTAGTTTTGTTTTGTGTATTGTAAATGTAAGAGCAACGTGAGAGCATAAACTAAAACCCACAAATTGGTGTTTGAAAATTATCGATAGTGAGCACAATTTTTTTTTTTATTTATTTATTAATAGTCGACAAACAAAGGCTGTCAACAAATTTAAAAGCACGTTATAAAAAGGCTTATTTACTAAGGAGGCATAAAAAGAAAGCCTAACAAAATTACAAAATAAACTAATAACGACTCCGACTCGGTGGGGGATTTTTATTTGCCGGTCCGGCCAGCTATGCCCCGATTCACAGCCTGTTGTGGTCAGAGTCGATATTAGAGCTAACAAAACCATTTAACAAATATACAGGCCTGTTCAGTTTTTTACTTACATTAAATTTTCTCTATTTCGACTTGGCTACCTGTTCTGGTTTTCATAATTGCTTGGAGCATGTGAAATCAGATGTAAGTTCGTAATTTTCATTAAGTGCTATTAAAATAAAGCGAGATATAATATTAAACAGCTATATTAAGCTATTGCAGAGTTTGTATTTTGATTGTTTCATCCAACTGATTAAGTTCAGCGAGTTGTTAGAAAATTACAAACTAAAAATATATTAAAATAAAACTAAAAAGATAACCGAAAAATCTCTGACCCGGTGGGGGAAGATTTATTAGCCAGTCCGGCAAGCTATGCCCCTATTCACAGCTGGGAATGGTCAGAGATTTTCCCGGAGATAAGTGTAAAGGGACGTTTTTAAGGAGAAGAGACAGAGATCTGTTGAGAGGAGGTGATAAAGATCGTTGTAGTCTTGACATAAAACCCGAAATCTATTATGCTGGGCATAATCAGTTGTGCATCTAGACAAGATTAAAGGAAAAAAGTTTCTGGTTGGCCTAGAAGGAACAGAGAAGTTAAGGCGACGTAAGAGTTCAGAAGAATCTACATCACCGATAATTAACTTGTGAAGAAATGAAACACCTAAGACTGTTCTACGGTTAGCTAGCGAAGGAAGGTCTATAAGCAAGAGTCTTCTGGAGTACGATGGCAAACGGAGGTTAGGGTCCCAATTTAGGCCACGAAGGGCAAAAAGCAAAAATTGTTTCTGAACTGATTCAATACGACCAACATGCTTTTTATACTGCGGAACCCATACGGATGAACAGTATTCTAGCACGGGACGGACTAAAGCTGTATAAAGAAGTTTAGTGGTGTAGGGATCATTAAACTCCTTTGACCAACGTTTAATGAATCCAAGTACACAATTCGCTTTGTTAACAATATTGGAGATGTGGTGATTAAAACTCAATTTGGGGTCAAACAGAATTCCAAGATCGACGACAGACGAAATACGTTGCAACGGTTCATTACCAATCGTATAGGAAACCAGAAATGGTTTGCATCGATGGAAAGTCATAAACATGCACTTGGAGCAATTCAGATGCAAATGATTTACCAAGCACCAAGACTGCAAGGAGTTAAGATCATCTTGCAATCCAATAGACTGAATCGGGTTGTTGAAAGATAAAATAAGTTTAACGTCGTCGGCAGTCATGAGTATCCGAGAATATGATAATATTGTAGGAAGATCATTGATAAATAGACTGAAGAACAGAGGACCCAGGTGGCTACCTTGAGGTACACCAGAGGTTACAGTCACAGGTTTTGAAGTGTTAGAACGAAGCAGAACTTTTTGAGTTCTATCTTTTAGATAGGACGAAGCCCAAAGCAGAAAAGAAGAGGGAAATCCTAATCGATCAAGCTTAAAGAGGAGAAGATCATGGTTGACAGAGGCAAAGGCTTTGCTAAAGTCAGTGTAAATGACATCAGTTTGCCTTTTCACAAGGAATCCATCATTAACTAATGAAGTAAATTCGAGCAAATTGGTCGTTGTTGACCGACGCTTTATGAAACCATGCTGGAAAGGTGACAAAATAGATCTACAGTAATGCTGCAATGTGGAGGTTATAATCTCTTCAAACAATTTCGGAATGGCGGAAAGCTTAGCAATGCCTCTGTAATTTGAAATATCCGACTTCCAACCCTTTTTATGGAGAGGAATAATGTAAGATTCTTTCCAAAGAGATGGGAAGACAGACGACTTGAGTGATAGATTGAAAAGCTTTAGCAATGGTTGGCATAAAGAACTAGAACACTCTTTGAGCACACAGCTAGGAATGTTGTCAGGCCCGGGAGAAAATGAGGATTTTAGTGATTTTAAAAATGAAAGAAGAAAAGTTTCGGAAATTTCGGGATCGCATATAGAGTTGGAAGAAGTAATGTTATAAGGATAAGAAGTGTTCGCATAATGGGCAGAGGAATATGTTGATTGGAAGAAATCAGCGAACAAGTCAACAGCTGTGGAATCATTGCCAGCCTTTTGGTTACCCAGAAACAAAGAGGAAGGTAAAGAAGAAGATCTTCGCTTAGAGTTCACAAAGCTATAGAATTGCTTTGGATCCTGTGCGAATTGAATTTTGCACCGAGCAAGATAATTGTTATAGCACTCGGAGTTAAAAAGTGTAAAGTTAGATTTTGCTATTGAATATTTAGAAAAATCCATCGCAGAACCAGTACGTTTATACTTTTTAAAGCATCTAGATTTAATATTTTTCAAATTTGATAACCTAGGACAGTACCAAGGGGGATTAAGAGACGTGGTGGAAGCGACGCTATTAGGAATGCAGATATCTAAGAGAGAAATAATAGACTCGTAGAAAAAGGGAAGAGCAAAATCCAAATCAACCGCATTGTACAGTGGAGACCAGTCTGTTGCACAAATGAGTTGACTTAGCAAAGTGAAGTTTCCTTTACGGAAGCAACGACGAGGTATATTAGGGATTTTTGAATTTGAAGGGGCAGGTCCAAATATTGAAAGCGAGACTTCCAGTGTTGGATGGTAAGAATCTTCGGGTAGTGATAGAGGGGGAGACCTAGAGACACTGGCATTGGTGCTATCAGTGACAAAAATAAGATCTAAAAATTAATTAAAATTGTTTTGTACAGGATTAATTTGAAAAAGAGACATGCCAAGCAGACAATCTAAAAAATCATGCTGTACTGATGGTACAAGATAAGTCGACCCATTAGGATTTGACCATGTGATGTTAGGCAAGTTAAAATCACCTACAACTACAAACATCTTTAATGCAGGCTACATGGTGCATATAAATTTCAATATCGGACGAAGGTGGGATATAAGAACAAGTAATAAATAAAAACAAGAAAGAAAGTCGGTCAAGCCCGACTATAACATACTCTGTACCAAGAAAATTTGTATTTTGTTCATAACTCGAAAACCGTTCATCCGATCTTCTTCATTCCTTTGGCGGATCGATAAGTTATTCTAATAACTAAATATGTCCAGAAGGAACAAGCCATCTATCTTCAAAACTGTGGGAGATATGACGTTTTTTCTAAATTGCAGGGGCGGGAGGGGGCGTGGCCAAAATTGAAAATAAACTTGATCTGCCTGCAGACATAAGAAGCATATGTCCCATACATGTCAAACCTCTATCTCTTACCATCTATGAGATCTGTGCGTTCATACGGACAGACGGACAGACGGACATGCCTATATCGACTCGGCTGTTGATGCTGATCAAGAATATATATACTTTATGGGGTCGGAGATGCTTTCTTCTGGAAGTTACATACTTTTGCACAAACTTATAATACTCTATGTACCTACGGTACAGAGTATAAAAATAATGGAAAAGTTACCTTTACGGCAACAAATTCAACATCCACAGGCTTATCAACAATGATCAGTTCGGAATTGTGGCTGGTCTTTACTGCGATCAGTACACTACCACCTTTGCAATCTGGTCGATCATGTCGATAGATAAAACGAGAGCGTAAGTTAAAGTCGGCCCTGTCCGACTTCGAAATACCCGTTACTCAGCTCAGCTCGCATAAGTATGCAACATTTTTTTAACTCGGCTATTTATTATCCGATCCTTTTGAAAATTTGTGAGATTGTAGCTATTGGACACAAAGACTACACTGCAAAATCTGAGCTCGATATCTTAAAAATTTTTATTGCGGGGGCGGGAGGGGCGTGACCAAAATTTGAAACAAACTTGATCTGCCTACAGACCATACTAGCTTACGTATAAAATTTGGTTGCTCTAGCTCTTCTAGTCTCTGAGATCTAGGTGTTCATACAGACGGACGGACGGACGGACGGACGGACGGACAGACGGACATGGCTATATCGACTCGGCTGTTGATGCTGATGAAGAATATATATACTTTATGATATCGGAGATGCTTCCTTCTCCCTGTTACATACATTTGCACGACTTTAGTATACCCTTTTTACTCTACGAGTAACGGGTATAAAAATCATTTGACAAGATTTCACAATCAGAAATTGAGGATTTTAACCAAGTCTCTGAAAATGCAACTATGTCAAATTCAAAAGATGCACTATTCAAAAATAACGTATGGAGCTTAGATAAAAGGCCCCTAACGTTTTGATAGGCAATGAGAGGACAGACGGACGGAACTAGTTTTTTGAAACCCTAGTAGACGCTACACGTGAGGATGAACTAAATGAGGGCAAGTTGACTGGCATCGGCCTCATTGGATTTTTTTGCCTGAACTCATGCACAATCATATCTGGCAACCAGAATGCTGGGTTACATATGATTGGAAATGATTCAGACGGAACACTTAACTTAAACGAAGCTATATCACGGGGTTGAGCAAAACTAAACTTTGAAATAGAATCACTTGCTGAGCATTTGCTCGCAATGTATGCAGCAGTTGACTCGCAAGTAGTTTCCGGAGACAACCTAGACACAAATACTTGCTTACGCGGTGCTATCACGGACAGTAGAGGAGGTTGAGGAGGAATGGGAACGCAGACGGAAACACTGCCCACAGGTTTAGGCGACGCTAATGGGGACTGCTCGAATCTACGGACAGAAGCAGGATTATCTGCACGATTTCCAACAGCTTGATTCGGGGAGGGGAAAGGAGACAAATCAAGCATATTGCCTGGTGAGACAGACAATGAAATAGTTGGAGACCTTTCAGTGCAATTGGGGGAAGATTGGTTCGAGTTGCCTGACACGGGTGGTGGCACAAAGGGCATGACCAATTCAAAGCACCACAATCCTTTTTAGGCGAGTAAACTTTGTCCAGATCACGTCCACTTAGCCCAGCACATTTAATATGCATACTATTGTCGCACAACCAGCAGGTAACAAACCGAAGTTGTTCCGACTCACTTGCATTCTTAAATGTGCAGGCCTTTTTGCAGCACGACATAATGCACCAAATTTATCAGAGGGTCTCAAAACTAAAGGGAAAGCGGAGCAAAGCGCGTATCAAAAAATCAACAAAAAACAAAAACAAAAACACCCACAGAGCGCAGTTCGATATCGAGCGTTCTTAGCTTTGAGAGCAGAGCAACAACAAAGCTGAGTGGGAGTTAAGCACAAAAAGAAATGCACAAGCGATCGCACACACAAACCTGTGTAAAGAGGGGGAGTTGCTAAGCAAGCAAATCAAAAACACTAACAAAATACACAGCACAGACGCCGCAATAATAAAATTTGCTAAATTAGCAATGTTAAGATGCACAACTGAAAAGAAAAGCACAAACCGATAGCGGGCAATGTTAATAAAATTAATTACGTTAGATTTGCGACAAAATTGGCACGTTAAACGACACAAGAAATTAATTGTTGCGGAGCACAAAAAACACGTCAATTACTCACAAGAGTCTCTCTCTCTTGATAGTCTTGAAAATCGTTAACAGTAAAAGTCGAACCTGACAAATATCAAGGCTAAAGGCGCTAAAGGAGAAATCGTTCAAAACTGGACCGACTGATTAGACCGTGATGGCCAAACGGCTCCGACCCCATAAAGTATATATATTCTTGATCAGCATCAACAGCCTAGTCGATATAGCCATGTCCGTCTGTCCGTCTGTCCGTCCGTCCGTCTGTCCGTCTGTCTGTCTGTCCGTATGAACGCACAGATCTCAGAGATGGTAAGAGATAGAGGTTTGACATGTATGGGACATATGCTTCTTGTGTCTGCAGGCAGATTAAGTTTATTTTTAATTTTGGCCACGCCCCCTCCCACCCCCGCAATTTAAAAAAACGTCATATCTCCCACAGTTTTAAAGATAGATGTCTTATTCCTTCTGGACATATTTAGTTATTAGGATAACTTATCGATCCGCCAAAGAAATGAAGAAGATCGGATGAACGGTTTTCGAGTTATGATCAAAAGACAAATTTTCTTGGTACAGAGTATGTTATAGTCGGGCTTGACCGACTTTCTTTCTTGTAATACTCTATGTACCTACGGTACAGAGTATAAAAATATTGATTTTCCCATTTTCCGACCTATTGTTCGTATGTGAGCTATATGATATAGTCATCCGATTTGGACAAAAATTTGTAAAACTATATGAAACCATGTAAAACAAACCAATGCCAAATTGCAGGATGCTACCATTAAAAACAAAAATGTTTTTCTAACTAAGACTGTTTTTCAAAAATATCTTTTGAATGGCAGCTATACCATGTTGTTGTCCGATTTTAATAAAACTTGGGAGAATTATAAAAAAAAACATAGAAAACCTACGATTACAAAGTTTGGAGACGTTTCCATTGAAAATAAAAATGTTTTTCTCACTAAAACTAGTTTTCCGACCGATTGTTCCTATGGGAGCTATGAGATATAGTCATCCGATCCGGTCGATTCCGACATATTAGTAGTGTGCAGCAAAAAGAAGGCTCTTTGAAGGCTCTTTCAGCTCGATAGCTTTAAAACTGAGAGACTAGTTCGCGTATAAACGGACACACAGACAGACGGACGGACAAAGCACAATCGACTCAGCTCGTCACCCTGATCAAGAATCAATATAGCTTATGTTGTCGAAAATGAATATTTCTATGCGTTGCAAACTTCTGGGCAATTTTATAATACCCTTTGCAAGGGTATAACAAAAAGTTGAGGTCCAGGATCCAGTCCAGGACCAGATCCAATTCCAAGTCCAGGTCCGATATCAGGTCCGAATCCGCAGAGATATCCGCCTTGTAAAACACCCCACCTGCCTTAGTAAATAAAATTAAAAAAATTAAAAAAATTTCCGACTTACTGGGAGTGGAGCCCAAGACGCCCAGCGCGCAACGACGCGACGGCGGACGTGTTAGCTCGTTAGTCTGTTGCCAAGCCGCACGTCTGCGTCTGATGAACATTTGTTCTCAAAAATTTGAGAGCACATTCTGTTCTTGTTTTGAGATGAAATAATCTTATTTTCTGAATGGGGGGCTATGGGTGCTGAAGTTAAAGTCGGCCCTGCCGATAAGTATGCAACATTTTTATAACTCGGCCATTTATTATCCGATCCTTTTGAAAATTTGTGAGATTGTAGATATTGGCCACATAGACTACACTGCTCTGAGCTCAATATCTTAAAAATTGTGGGAGCTATTCAATACTTTTTATTGCGGGGGTGGGAGGGGGCGTTGCCAAAATTTGAAACAAACTTGATCTGCCTACAGACAATACTAGCTTACGTATAAAATTTGGTTGCTCTAGCTCTTCTAGTCTCTGAGATCTAGGTGTTCTAGTACAGACGGACGGACGGACGGACAGACGGACATAGCTATATCGACTCGGCTGTTGATGCTGATGAAGAATATATATACTTTATGATATCGGAGATGCTTCCTTCTGCCTGTTACATACATTTGCACGACTTTAGTATACCCTTTTTACTCTATGAGTAACGGGTATAAAAACTTGGCTGAAATGGGCGCCGACAAGTGAGTGCGCAGCTGGTAAGCAAACCAACCGCGCCTTTCTACTTATTTCGGCAACACCAAAGGGCCAAAGGGTGATACAAAAATCAACTCCGTTTTTTTTTTCCCAATCAACTCACAAATAATTGAGATAAAAAATGAGATCATTTATTTATATCAAAAATGATCGCACTGCTGTAACGAACCTTTTCAGCTGGGCGTAGCTCAGGGGTGCTCGGGGATCGCTTCAACGAAATTGTATTGAAGGATTGCCAAGAAATAAAAAGACACAGGGTTAGATGTACTTTAGTCTATATTCGGGTTGGTGTAAAACACTTAAGCTAGGTTTACAATTTGCGTTACACTTCACATGTCTACGCTCGCCCGTCGCGCTGGCCCAAGTACCGACTCGAAGGACTAGAGCTATACTCTCTGCTCCGTCGTGCTATTCGCTCCGACTGTTCGCAGGATACTTCGCACTCTCCACTGGCACTCGTAGACCCTCTTGCAAACGATCGTCGAGCAATACCGCTTCGACTCTTCGCAATTCCGGTCACTTTCCTTCTAGGTTCTACGATTCACTGGCTCGCACTCTGGTTCACACTGATTACTTCCGCTCCGCGCACTTGTAAATCACCGACTGTCCCGTCTTTTGGGCAGCCGCTCCTTTTATAGATGGGACGCAGGCCCCGTTCCGCTGCTCCAAGCAGGGCCTGTGCGATTCCAGATTCCGTTATGAGTCCCAAACGGGGACTGTCTCGCTTCCTTTGCCTCTGCTGCTGCTGGACCGGGCCTCCTCATGATGCAACAAAAGAGGTGAGGTGCCATGAGTGTGAGTTCTCTGCAAAGTACCTCCACGTTCAGTGCTGTGCGTACTCTTGAAGCGTAAGGTTGTTCGCGGATGTCGATTTTGGTTTATTTTGTTTATGTATTTGGGGGTGGGTTTTTTTACGCTGTAGCAAAAAATGAATACATACCTAGCTGTGTATTAAAATTATTATTTTTTATTAACATTACTAATGTTTAAATTGTTTTAATTAATATTTACTCTAGTATTGGATTGATTCCTTAAATGTATTTTTTTTCTGACACACAGACACACCCGCTTACATAAAGTGCGTCCATGTGCGCCACTCACTCTCGCTCTCCGACTCTCTCTCCCAATCTCTCTCGCAGCTTTAGCAAAAGTACGCCTCACATTCTTAACGCCTCACATTATATTATTGCATCATGGGCCTCCCGCGTCTGTTGTAGTAACGGGCCCTTTGCTGCTGCTGCTGCGTCGCGGCTTTGCTCTGCTGTTGCTAGGACGGAGCCTCGATCCCGTTAGTCTTGCGCTCCTCCACCAGCGCATCTCGCTTGCTGTGCAGTCGAAGCAGGGCCTTTGCCTTTCTGGCCACGGCCCCTTCTCTCCAATTCTCCACTACCGCTCTCTCCCTCTCTTTCACCTCTTTAAGATAGCTTTCCCTAATTCGCCGCGGCTACCCTGTAGTTCCCGCCTGTGAGGAGTTACTCCTCACACTCCCCCCTTTCTTCGGCCATTTCTGTTGCCTACACAAACATCCACTCCGTTCCCCTTTGTGCCTTAACCGCCCGATTGCGATTTTTGAATTGCCCGCCCAATTTAAATTCTCGCGCCAACCCCCAAGATAGTTCCCTGCTCACTTTTTCCCCTACCCTGCTCTGGTCACACCACCCCGTAAACGCGCCTATCGATCCCGAAAGGCTGCCGCCAGTGTGACCGTTTCCCTGCTATGGTGACCCTCGCTCCCAATATTTTTTTGGTATTCCCACCCACGCAGCTTGGCTATCGATATCGATTCCGATACTGATCGCCGACCATGCTGCTCCACAGGTAAGTTTTTCCCACATTTTTCTTTCCCCAACATTTATTAATTTCTTTCCCCCTTCCTCCCCCCGGTGCTTCTTCTTCTTCCGGTTCCCCCCTCAGGTAAGTACCACTGCCGTTTCCTTCCCCCTCGCCATCGTTCTTATTGTTTTTGCTTGCCTTTTTTTCCCCCACAGCCACTGGCCTGACGTGTGGAGGCGCTACTCACCCTTTGCCCCCTCGGCCAGTTGCCTGTGCCATCTATATATGCATTCAAATAATTATATATTTTTTTTTTCTGTTTTCTCACTGTGTCGCTCACATGGCGACGTCCGTCGCCCGTTTTCTGTGTTGTGAGAATGGCTAATAAATTTCTCATGTGTGTTCAATGTTTCATGTTTTGTTTTATTTTTCGGATTTTTTTTCCAATATTTGATTTTCCCGTTTGAATTTCCCCCGCCACTCCGTCTACGCCGTTTGTGGTCCCTCCGCCTCCTCCTTACGGAACACCCGCTTTCCACCGCGTCCCTACTTTATACGGTGGCGGGTCGTTTCCACCCACACCAGCTGGGGGCCAGCTCCTCCGTCCGTCTCGGCTCCGCAGTTCTAGCCACACCTCCTGGGGCCACTCCTCCCATCTCCAGGCCCGTACTGCCTTAACCCGTGGGCGCACCGGCTCCGGGCCAGAGTGCTGCCTCTTGAAGGTTGGGCGGTTGCTGGTGAGGGTTGGCGCTGGCCACGTCCAACGCCCTCCCTCCTCCGGCTCCTTCCACTTCTCCTCCGGCTCCTGCTCTGGCTCCCTGGCGCGTCCCCTAGGGTCACGGCTGTTGCCACCTGCGAAGTATGACCGCCGATTTTGTGTGACGCAGGGCGGCGCGTGCCCCCATTTCCGCCTATCCCCGTCCTCCCTCCGTGTGCGGCTGCTCCTCCCACTCAGGTACATGGGTAAGTGGCATGCCTGGTGACGAGCCCGCCGCCTCATCCGGTCGTCCTCCGACTCGGCCAGGACGATCACCTCTGGGATCGGGGTTGGCGGTCTCGCGGGCCTCCACCCCGATTGCGGCTCCACCCTCTCCTCGCTCAGCACGACGACGGTGATCGGCGTCGCTGGGCGTGTCGACCACCACTCCCGGTCTGGGGTGCCCTTCTCCTCCTCGCTCCAACCACTGTCTGCTTCGGCCGGCTCGGTCTCCACCGACCACTCGCCCAGCCAGATCGCTGGCGACGGGGACCCCAGCCTCGGTTTAGTGGCCCCACCGGAACTCCATGGGCTGCACTCCGGGGTCACCGTGGTCGGTGTCGACCAGTCCCAGGTCGGTATCGACCAGTCCCAGGTTGTATCGATACACAAACAGCTGGCCGGCACACTTGCTTTGCACAAAATGTTTATGAATAAACGAATTTTTCAACTCCACGCAATGGAAATGCAATTCGAAGAGACAAAGAGTCCAATTTAAGTCAACTTTTACGGAAAACAATGTCCAGCAACAACCAATCGCATTAAAAGACAAACAAACCAAACCGTTTAAACAAACAAACGTTTAGTCAAACAGTATGGTCACCCTGAAGCAGCGATGGGCAATTATCTATATCTGGCGAAACTGCTGCTGAGAAAAGCAAATGGTTTAACCGCTCGTCATCTTGACGAACAAATCTGACCGGTGGTTGGCTAACCGGAACCTTTGAGAAATCGGGCCTTAGTGCGACTAATTCTGTCCATTTCGAAAATCGATCGATCAGAACTAGTAACACCGAGTTCCCATGCCTCGATCGAGGCAATGGTCCCACGAAATCTGCACAAACCGTTGCCCATGGCTCTTCTGGGATCTGCGTTAGCATCTTCCCAGCCGCTTGCAATTGGTGAGACTTGTATTTTTGGAATATTTCGCATCTCCCTAGGTACTTCCGAATGTCCCTTTGCATTCCGGCCAGTAATTCCTCGCGGCAATTTTTGCTATTGTTCACCTTGTGCCTGTATGCCCTGCCGTTGCTGCATCATGATTTTCATGTAGCACCCTTTTCTGATCTATTTCCGGCACACACAATTTCCACGCAGCTACTTCCTCATGTCCTGCTCGATGAGGTATGTGTCTATATAAATTCCCCGCATCCTTTAAATAATCGGAACATTTTTGCGGGTGTTTCTGAATCTTCTAATCCATTCGTTGTATCCAACCGATTCTCCCACCTTCAGCGGCTTACATCAGTCTTTCGCATTTCTCGGTCTCCAATGGTTGCCGTGAGAGTGCATCGTCTACCACATTGAGTTTGCGTTTCCTGTACACTACTTCAAAGTCGTATTGCTGCAATTCTAAAGCCCAACGGGCAACCCGCCCTGATGGACTTTCTGTCGAATTCAGCCATTTCAGTGCCATGTGGTTCGTTTTGACATTAAAACAGTATCTCTCTATGTACTGTTTTAGTTTGCGGACTGCCCAAACTATCGCCAGGCACTCTTTCTCCGTCGCCGAGTAATTTTGTTAGGCTGCGTTGAGAGTTCTACTGGCGTAGGAGATAACTCTCTCTCCTTCGTTTGAAGCCTGCGGCAATATTGCTCCCAAACCGTAGTTGCTCGCATCCGTTTGCAACACAAATTCTTTCTCAAAATCCGGGCACGCCAGTACTGGTGCAGACGTAAGTCTTGCTCGAACTTCCTCGAACGCAATCCGTCTTTCCCCCGTCCACTCCCATTTCTCTCCCTTTTTAAGTAGGGCTTTTAATGGTTGTACCGTAGACGTGAAATCCGGGACAAATCGCCTGTACCATGACGCTACCCCCAGATACTGTCTTAATTCTCTCACGTTCGTAGCTGGTTTGAGTTTTAATACCTTCCTCAGTCACCATATGCCCCAAGTAAATTAACTCCTTCTTGAAAAACTTATTTTGTTTGAGGTTTGCTTCCTTCAATCTGCGAAATACCTCAGCCAGATTTTCCATATGCTCTTCCAGTGTCCGCACTATCACAATGATGCCGTTTAAATATACGAACGCATGCGGCATCATTTCTGGACCAATTACTTGGTCCAGTGCTCTTTGGAAAGTGGCTGGAGTTGAGGCGAGGCCAAACGGCATTACTCGCCACTGGAATAGCCCTCTTCCTGGAACCGTTAAGGCAGTACAAGAACTACTTTCTGACTCCAATGGAATTTGCCAGTAGCCATCCTTTAAATCGAGGCTACTAATATATCTTGCTTCCCTCAATTGCTCGAGGATATGATTCACCCTAGGCAATGGATATGCATCCTTTTCCGTTCGTGCATTCACGATTCATTTCGTGCCTGAAATCGACACAAAACCTCCATTTTCCCGTCTTCTTTCTAACCATTACCACTGGTGCACTATGAGGCCTTTTCGACGGCTCAATGCAACCCTTTTCCAACAGCTCATCCACTTTGCTGTTAATCTCCCACCCCATTTTCGGATTCTTCGGAAAGTATCGTTGCTTCACCGGCCCGTCGTCCTTCATAGTTATCCTATGTTGTGTAATGTTTGATTGGCACTTCAAGTTTGCAAATTCCGCAAATTCTTTTTGCAAAAATTTTTCCACGCGCGTTTCTGGACTCTCTTCCTGAGGCTCATCCCTTGCTCGTGGCTCTTCAGGACTGTGCTCCTCGATTTCTACTACTGCCACTGATATTTTCTCCTCCAACCACCCGTTTCTTCGGCCTCTTGGTGGGATCTTAATTATCATCCCCGCACATTCAACTTTCAGACCCGCCTTTACTAGAAAGTCCCATCCCAGCACAAGTCCATCTATAACTCCTGGCAGGACCAGCAATTCCATTGCTAACACCTTATCTCCGAAACTTATTTTTGTTTCGAAATTTTCGCCAACATTGCTGTTCCTGCCATCTGCTAGCCCCACTTGTCTTCTCACTCGGCTTAGCGATCCTTCCCCTCGCATCCTCAGCAACATTTCTTTGCTCACAATGCTACTGGTAGCCCCAGTGTCGACTGTAGCCTTGTACGCTGTCTTCCCGATCAGCACTGTTGCAGACAAATGCGCTCCCTCGTCCTTTAACTCTCCTATTAATGCTGAGGGGCTGGTCCTGACGACTCCCGCTCGTCCCTTGCAGACCGGGGTTGACGCTCGTTTCCCGACCGCCTGCAGCACTGCCAAGTCCTTACTTCTATCCGTCCGCATTGCCAACAGTATTCTCTCCACACCCCTTGGTACTCTCGGGCGAAATGTCCAGCTTGCCAGCACCGCCTGCATGCTTGTGAGGGATTTTCTATGAATCCCTTCCATCGCGGTTGAACGTCCGCATGCGCGTGTCCTTGGGGTGCTATTCTTGCACATCTATGACAACCGTCATAAGGTGCCTGAAATTCTGTCCCGGCTATATTAGGAGAGCTGACTGCCATAAATCGCGACCTTTTCGGTCTGCTTTCCTGCCTCACATTATATCTGTCTCGCTCCAATTCCTCAAATTGGTCTGCGAGTTTCATTAATTGAGTCAGATTTTCGCACAAAAATGGTCGTACGAACGCATTAATGTCTGCATCTCGACCATGTATACTTTGAATTTTTCCGACACTCCCTGTGTTTGACTAACAAGCTTTTTTGTTAGTATATAAGTCCAACGAAATTAGAAATTTTAAATCAATTTTTTGGGTGTGTTTATTGCGAAACGAAAACGATATTTGGGACCAAGCGTCCGCTGCGAATAACATATGCGAAAGAAGTGAATGCGTGTGGGCGGGCAAGCCAATGCAGACGTCGATTGCTGCTGCCCAAAATGCAAGTTGAGAGAGTAGAAGAGAGCGATAGAGCGAGTTACAGTTAGATTGCGGCTTAGGCAAATACAAAAGATCGAGAAGGCGAGCAACGCAGTCGCGGCCGCATACGAATTGACAATATGTTTGCTTGTTTGTTTTTAAAGGCAACCGTGGGCAATATGCAAGTAAAAAACAATGAATTTTATCTACGTTAATTTGCGCCACGGTATTAATTAAAAATGATTATGTAGGTTGTTTAGTCTGCGTGACCCGACATACTCCCCCCGTTGGAAGTACGGCTTTCAACATCATCCGTAAGGGGCAGCAGACACAACTTGTTGACGGCACGCTTAGTCATTCCAGTTGGAGTTTTCAGCACAGCCACTCGGGATACGCCATCTCCTCCAGAAATTAGCTCGACCACTCGTGCTAACGGCCATTTCAAGGGTGGCAGATTCTCGTCCCTGACCAGAACCACATCGTTGACAGCCAGGCCAGGCTTTGGAGTACGCCACTTGGAGCGCTGCTGCAAGAGCGTCAAGTACTCCTCTCGCCAACGGGACCAAAATATTTGTTGCAGATAGCTGTCCAAACGGTTGAAATTCAGATGCGTAACATCAGGCTCGACAAAGGTCGCAGGCGGACCACCATTCAAAAAGTGCGCAGGCGTCAGAACGTTAAGTTCAGCAGGATTTTCTGAAATTGAGACTAAAGGTCTGGAATTAATGACTGCCGTGATGTGGCATACGAGCGTTCGTAGCTCTTCAAAGCTGAGAATAGAAGGGCCCACAGCTCGGTAGAAGTGATGCTTCGCAGTTTTAACCGCCGCTTCCCAGAGCCCGCCAAAGTGCGGGGAACGAGGAGGGATGAATCGCCATTCAACAGTATCTGCCAAACAAAACTCGAGCACTGACTCTCACTGACACTGACGCTCAGAAACAATCGCCTCAGCTCCAGCAGCTCATTCATCGCGCCGACAAAGTTTGTGGCGTTGTCTGACCAGATTTGACTTGGCTTGCGTCTGGTGCAAATGAAACGCTTAAGAGCATGGAGAAAGGCAGATGTAGAAAGGTCCTTGACAAGCTCCAAGTGAACTGCCTTGGTGGCAAAGCAAATAAATACAGAGATATAGCATTTGACAGGACCTTTGCTGCGAGCTTCAGGCTTGTAGAAGAATGGCCCGCAGAAATCCACACCAGTCACATCGAACGCATGAGATCCATCAAGGCGCTCCTTAGGAAGGTCTGCCATTATGTGCTCCACTAGTCGAGGCTTGGCTCTAAAACATCTGACGCATCTATTTACTGCCTTGTTTACAGTCTTTCTCCCCCCAATAGGCCAGTATAGGGACCGAACTATTCCCAAAAGCGCTCGGGGACCGGTGTGGAGGTTACGCTCATGGAAGTGCGTAATGATAGCGAGTGTGCCCTTTGGGAAGAATAATAGGATGTCGGCTATCAAAGTCCAGCGAAGAGTTTTTTAGCCGACCATCTACACGGAGAAGTCCAAACTGATCCACAAACGGAGTAAGAGAAGAAAGAGAACTGGAAGTCGGCACCATTCCCTTTGTCTGTACAGATTTTATGTCCTCCCAAAGATGAGTTCTTTGAACAAGACGTAACAAAAGCTGGGTGCCATGATGAACATCTGAAACCATCAGTCCAGGATGCCGAATCCGATTACAAAATTTGTAGACGTATCCAAACACGCGCTGCAATGATGCAAAGGAATTTGCATATTTGGACTCCAATGTAGGGTTGTGAAAATATGTAACAAATATCGTATCGATGATTATCATTGTTTAAAAATATCATCAGGTTCTTGCCAATATTTATCACCAAAATATATCGATATATCTGATATTTTTGATATTTTTATATTTCAGTATAAAAATCTTAAACCCCCCAAAATAACGTTAACTTTAAATGCATTATAATTTTTTTGAGCTTTTTATTAAACAAAAATAAAACAATAAACTTTTTTCCATTAAAGAACAGAGATCTTAAGGTTGAATAGTTTAATTTAGGATACAAGAAAAAACTTAAAAGACTTCATTTCATTATTTAAACAATGAAAAAGTTAAATTTTCTAGAAAAATTACATATATTTACTTCCAAAATTCTTTTATTAAGGATTTAAAAAAAAATCTTTGTTTTATATGTGGGACTGGGGTTTTAATTGTGTTCCAATCAAATGACAACAGCCCCTAAACGTTTGTAGTCAAGAAATAGGTTTATTAATAGTGAAATTATAATGAGTTTGATATAAGTCTGAGTTTCACGTCTTTGCGTCGTTTTGCTGAGAGCGTCGTTTCTCTGCACGTATTTCGTCTATTTCAGCTGCTTCGAAACTGAACTCGTCGTCTTGTGTGGCAGGCTTGCCACCTCGTCGGCATTCCGTCTTGCTCAGCTGATTAGGGAGGGCTTGGCCATACAGCGTTGCCAGACCATTCCCACAAATCGGCCATCCTACATCGCATTCGCCCCGAATGCGTCGTCGTCATCTTCGTCGTTATATGGCATCCATGGTTTCATATATTCAGCGCAGGTACTAGTCTTCTTCGGACCTTCACTGAATAGGGCATCTTTAACTACGTCATAGGTATCGTTGGGTTTTACTCGTGTGACTTGGTATGGACCCAGGTATTTTGGCTTTAACTTAAGTCCACCACCTAGCTGCGTTCTTTTAATGGCAACTAGATCGCCAACTTTATACATTAATGCTGGTCTTCTTCGTAAATTGTAGCTCTTTCGGTTTTCGTTTTGGATATTTAAGATGTGCTGCTTCGCTTGCTTTCGTAGTTCGTCTCGGCCGTCATTGAAGAGTGTTATCATTTCGTCTTGAACCATTTCTCGTAGCTTTAGGTCAGAATTCAAACGCATCTTTGTTCCATTTAGTAACTCGAACGGTGTTGATTTTGTGCTTCTGCAGAACGTTGAATTTATAGTTTGCTGTACGCTGCTAACAAACTTGTACCATTTGCTCGGGTCGTCCATTGAAAGTTTTGCCAAAACTGCTATGATCGTCGAATTCAACCTTTCGACTTGGCCATTGGCCCGTGGTAGGCCCGTCGTAACTGCGTGATGTTTGACGTCTTCGCTGCTGCAGTAATTCTTGAATTCTTCGGATGTGAAAGCAGACCCTTTGTCAGAAATGATTTGGACTGGATTTCCAAACACCTTGCTCTGTTCTTCAAGTCTTGATATTACATCTTTTGCGGACGTCGTTTTTGTCGGATATAGCCATGGTGAAACTGTCTATAACTGCCAGTATATGCTTATATTGTTTATGCGTTGACTCCAGAGGTCCTAGAAAGTCGATATGGTACGTCTGCAATGGCTGCTCGTCCTTGGGTAACGGATGAAGTTCACCTTCCTTTATTCCTTGTTTTCGGTTGGAAACAATGCATGGTATACAGCAACTGATGTGTTTTTGAACCTTTTCTTCCAGTTTTGGTATGAAAAATTCTTTGGATATAACATCTTTCGTCTTCTTGG
This sequence comes from Lordiphosa fenestrarum, assembly GCA_035044985.1. Taxonomy (NCBI): domain Eukaryota; kingdom Metazoa; phylum Arthropoda; class Insecta; order Diptera; family Drosophilidae; genus Lordiphosa; species Lordiphosa fenestrarum. The sequence continues at coordinate 4,640 of JAWNNO010005117.1, read as the reverse complement.
TGGAAAAATGACCGCGCTCGTGTGTTTTCTGAATAATTTCTCTTTGCAACCCTACAGGAACGACAATAAGTTCGTTGTCACCCACCAACTTATGCAATAGACCGGACTTCATGAAAAAACCGTTGTGCATTGTCTTCTCTGCTAGAATGTCTATAATCGCTTTCAATTCGTCATCTTGTGACTGCACGTATTTGAGTTTGCTGTGTATGCTGTCCTCATGGATCATCATCATAGGGTAACGGCTGAGTGCGTCGGCGTGGCGGATACGGGTACCGGCTCTGTGCTCTACATCATAGTGGAATTCCTGCAAAAGAAGGATCCATCAAGCAACTCGTGTGCACAAATCTCTCTTTGCGAGTGTCTTAGCAAGAGCATTACAGTCAGTTATGAGTTTAAAATGCAAACCTAGCAAATAAACACGAAATTTCCTCAAGGCTTCTATGACTGCTAAGATTTCGAGTTCGTAGCTTGTGAACTTTCTTTCAGCTTCGGATGTCTTCTTGCTCATATAATAGACTGGGTGCCACTGGCTATCATCAGGTGATTTCTGCAGGAGAACTGCCCCAAATCCGTCAATAGATGCGTCCGTATGCAGTTCTGTTTCGTGTTGCTGGTGAAAGATCTTTAGAACTGGCTTCTGAGTAATGAGCGTCTTCAAATTGTTGAACGAAGCTAGTTCTTTTTCGCCAAACTGTATCTTTGCATCTTGCTTCGTCATGTCAGAGAGTGGTTTAGCGATTTGCGAAAAATTTGCGATAAATTTTCGAAAAAACCCTACTAAGCCAAGAAAACTTTGGAGCTGCTTTAAGTTACAGGGGATCGGAAAATTTGTAACTGCCTGCGTCTTGGATGGGGATGGACTTATACGTTGATTCTCGATTATGTGACCCAAGTACTCGATTCTGGTTTTAAGAAAATTACATTTCTTTAAGTTTATTATGAGTCCATATTCTTCGCAGCGATTTAAAACCTCTATTAAGTTGGTCACAGCTTCGTCTTCAGTCTGTGCAGGTATTATAATGTCGTCGACATACGGAATGGCAATACCTCTTCGCGTTAGGTCTCTAAATATGGCGTTTATATGACGTTGGAAAACGCTTGGAGAGTTGGAAAGACCAAATGGAACCCTTAAAAACTGGAACTGTCCACTGTGAGTGACAAACGATGTGTATTTGCGACTATCTTCCTCTACGCTCACGTGAAAGAATCCATTTTTTAGGTCAATTGAGCTAAAAATTCGTGCATTCTGGAGTCTGTCAAGCTGATCTTCAATTAAAGGCAACGGGAAGTGATCCCGAATAATCACTTTGTTGATGGGCCTGTAGTCAACACACATGCGGTGTGTTTCATCTCGTTTTTTAACTAGCACAACTTGACTACTGTACTCGGATTCAGATTCCTCTATAATGCCGTCTTTAAGCCATTGATCGGTTTGATTCTCAATTAAACAACGTTCCGCGTAAGAATACCTGCGTGGTCGTGCGTGTATTGGTGTGTCATCCTTTAAAACCAAACGCATTTTAATATTTGTTGACTTTGTGCTTACCGGATTATAGTTCTTAATACAGCTGATGACATTCTCTTTTGCTTTAGCGCTTGCATTTACATTAATGTCAGTATTCAAATTCTCACAATCTTCAATGTCAATTTTCATTATAGAACTTACGTCACTTTCTGAAACATGTGGCTTTGTTATTTGAATACCTTCTTTGTTTATTGACACCTGAGCTTGTTTACAGAACTCTTCACCAAGTACCATCTCTTCGTCTAAGAATTGCGAATCCACTACTAAAAAATTTGTTTTAAACTCTTCGCCGTCAATCACAAAATTTTGTTCGAACAATCCCGATGGTTTTACTTTGCTTTGATCTTTTTTCCCAAATCCGATTAGAAACACGTTGCACTCACTTAGTCTTGGCTTTTTTAACTTTATGTATGTCGATTCCGGAACTAACAGCCATGCTCCGGCTTTCACTTATTTTTACGAATTGCGATTTCAGCAAATTCGCACGATTTCAGTTTAGAGCGCTCCGAAATGCGCAAGTTTTCGTTATCGATAATGTTCCATTCCCAACTTGTTTTGCGTCATTTCACATAACAAAATCAGCTGATGAGCGCCACTACTCATGCTATCGATAGTTATATATCGATATATACCATGGCCAAATCGCAAATTGTTTTTGTTGTGAGCAGTTTTCCATCTCGCTCAATTTTGTGTATTTCTATTAAATAATTATTTAAAATATTGCCTTACTACGAATGGAGTGGGAGAGTCCGGAAGACAATTCTAAAAAGGTTAAGGAACTGAATAAAAATAGTTCCGTGGGCTGTCTGTTTGTGCATCAACCTATATTTTGCATTTACTTTTCATTTCACGGACTCAGATGTCGCCGGTTTAAAAACGCCAAAACTTTGCGATTTCCGAGTGTCGGAGCACCAACTTTTACGATTTGATGATCAAATCGCAAAGTTTTTGCGAAAGCGAAAATGGGAGCATGGCTGTAAGTTATATTTACTCCCAGTGTCGATTAGTCCAGTGTACTTCTTGTTGTTAATTTTCACTTCTTTGCACATGAATGTATGAGCTGATGTTACTTTATGTGTATTTCTTTCATTTTTTGCACCTTTATTAGGACAGTCTTTGGCAATGTGGCCATAATCATTGCACTCAAAACATTTTCTGCCCTTACTTTTATTTTCACAATCAGCTGACGTATGTCCTTTAGCACCACAGTTAAAACATTTTAATTCTTTGCTCCTACTTTTATGTTGGACTGATTGACTTTTATTTTCATTTTTGTAGTTTTTCTTGTTGAACACCCCTTGACTTTGTTTTTCATTATTTGACTTTCCGCGAATGGTTTCGTAGCACTTAAGTTTTTCTTTAAACTCTTTCAAATTCTTGGAATTGTACAATATTGACTTATTTGCACTCGAATCGTCGATTCCGTCAATAACGTATTGGATTAAGGCACTGTTTTCGATATTGCCACGTGAGGCTAGCTCTTTCATTTGCAAAAAATATTCTTGCAGACTTTCACTTTTGGCTATTTTCCGGTCAGCCATTAACTTATGTAGTTGAGCACTGTTAGTCGTCGTTTTAAATTCACTTAGAAGGGCGTTTTTCAATTTTATCCAGCTTGTTATGTTTCTTTCACTCATAGCAAACATTTTTGCTAATCCCTTAAGCGATCGCTTGGCAAAAATAAATTTCTGCAGTTCATTCCAGTACATGATTGACGCCATGTCCTCAAATTCTTTAACCCACACTTCAACCGAGAGGGTATCGTCGCCACTGAATGATCGCACTGAGTCCTCAATGTCACGGAAATTTAAGGCAAATCTCGGCACATCTGCGGATAAAGCACTACTTGGATTTTCACTGTCACTTTTGCTTTGCACGCTACGGTATTCATTTTCAACTTCGTTTTCTTCTTCCTCCGAATCTTCGTTTTCACTTTCCTCTTTGTCATTTTCTGTGTTAAAATCTGCGTCAGGCAACAAATTGCCTTTCTTTAAATTTGAAAAAATATGTCCTGCCAGATCGTCCTTATTATGAGGCAAATGTAACACATTACAAATTACCGCGAGATCTCTATCGGACAGGTGTTCGGCCACATAGTTTAATTTATCGTTGTTCCGTTTGTCAAGCTCGCTGAATTCATAACCTTGAAACTCACGCAATCGTTTACGGTTGTTTCTGTCGCCATCTCTCTCGAACACGAATCTATGCAACAGAAGAATATTTTGTCTCTTTTCCACACGCAGTGTTTCCTTAAGGCAGTCAAAGTCGTTTAATTGCGCCATATTTCGAATTTTGTTTTTTCGTTCACCTCTTTGCTTATATGTGTGTGTATTCTTTCGTTAGGTTCTGCATACTTGTGTTGGTCGTCGTCGTTTAGTTCTGCATAACTGTGTGTGTCGTCGTCGTTTTTTGCATGCAATTCTCTTGAACTCTTGTGGTGAAATTAAATGTTTTGATTAACACCGATCAACTTTTAACTTTTCGTTTAGCTCTTTGTTTTAGATTAGCTCACACTTAACACACACCGATTGTTGCACTGATTTCCTAGAATTTTCTCGCACTTCTTTTTTTTTTTTTTTTTATAGGTTTAGCCCCCAAAATATGTGGGACTGGGGTTTTAATTGTGTTCCAATCAAATGACAACAGCCCCTAAACGTTTGTAGTTAAGAAATAGGTTTATTAATAGTGAAATTATAATGCGTTTGATATAAGTCTGAGTTTCACGTCTTTGCGTCGTTTTGCTGAGAGCGTCGTTTCTCTGCACGTATTTCGTCTATTTCAGCTGCTTCGAAACTGAACTCGTCGTCTTGTGTGGCAGGCTTGCCACCTCGTCGGCATTCCGTCTTGCTCAGCTGATTAGGGAGGGCTTGGCCATACAGCGTTGCCAGACCATTCCCACATATATGATTATCCGTCATGCGGCTTCGCGTGTCGAAGACAACGCATTTTATGGCGGAGGCCAGCTGCTCTGAAGGAACCGAGCTACCTGGTGTTATAAGGTAACTCATGGCCAATTTTGATAACTTCGGTAAAGATTTTTCCTGGGATTTCCAAAACTCTAAGGGATCTGTCTCCCAGCCAGCGAGTGGTAAATTTAAAAATAGTTTTATTTCTG